>JAWZYV010018983.1:0-414672 GCA_038373885.1 Cheiracanthium punctorium
GGAGGATAAGGGGTATCCACAAAAGGTTTGAAACACAAATAATAAATAAAGTACTGGGATATTCACCATTATGATGAGGTAGCCATCTTTACACAGGACACGATCGACGCGTGCACTATTGGAACCGCTTTCTTTCTCTTAAGCCATCATCAAGCCACCGATTCCATGTTTCTTTTGAACACAACTTGATCATATTGATTCGAAGCACACAATGGTTAAAATTTGATGAAAACTAAAGCCTAAGATGATCGTACAGTGGTATTATGCCGCGCATAACCTGCCTGGCAAGTACTCCTAGGATTACGCTGAAAAAATGAAAAATGATTGACATACACCAAAACACTAAAAAAAACTAAAGACTCTATGAATTGCAAATAAATTCCATTTATTCTTAGTCATTCCACTAATATTAATTGAAAGACGATATTGACATAATTTTAAACTTAAAAACATGTCTGAGGGAGATGTGGTTTTGGAGGATAAGGGGTATCCACAAAAGGTTTGAAACACAAATAATAAATAAATTACTTGGGATATTCACCATTATGATGAGGTAGCCATCTTTACACAGGACACGATCGACGCGTGCACTATTGGAACCGCTTTCTTTCTCTTAAGCCATCATCAAGCCACCGATTCCATGTTTCTTTTGAACACAACTTGATCATATTGATTCGAAGCACACACTGATTTTTTAAGCCCGTTCACACCTTTACCAAACTCTCTTCTGCTTCTTCTCTCTAGCACACTCGTTCTGTCGTCTTTTTTCTTCTCTCACGGGGTTGTTTCCTTTTTTCTTACCCCCTCTTACATCATTGGCTGGAGTTTCTGATTTGTTCGTATCGGGGAATTAATGCATCCTCTCGTCGAATCCCAGACATGTAGGTGGGTCATCGGGGAATATACCCCGCCAAATTTGCATATCATTTTCGGCCATAAATATTTTAACGTTGACAGTTCATTGTGCTATAGTGTCCAGACTGTCCATTGCCTGGCGCCTCTTCTAATTTACGGTCCACTTGTGTGGTCTTCCCATGGGAACCGTCTCAAAATTATATTTTACTGCTGTTTCACTTCACCACACCAACATTTCCTTTCAGTTCAGTGTATTTTGATCAAATTTAGGTATATGGCCCGATGACGTAGGTCGGATATCGTTCCGAGCATCGTTTTATGGGTACCGGACCGATCAGTGTCTGCCGCGCACTTCCCGATCATCGTTTTTAGATGGAATTCCATGTCTAGGCCGAGTACCGAATTTCGGTGAGCGATGAGTTGCGATGAATGCCGCTGGTTGGCCGAGCGAAAACTGGGAATTGTTGCTTGTAGGGCAGTCTTTTCGATTTTATAATGTATCAACAAGTTTACGTTTGTTGTACGTATGATCAGAAGTTCCATCTTCTTGTTACTTACTTACTTTTAGCGTTTCAAAAACTATTAACAGATAATTGAATAAATGTACATTTTTTTTTTTTTTTTTAGGCGATTCCTTTTCTTACACGAATGGACAACCTTTCACAACAAAAGACAGAGACAACGACAAAAATGAAAAAAACTGTGCAGATCTTTTTAAAGGAGCTTCGTGGTATACATCGTGCCATTCTTCTAATCTCAATGGCTTGTATTTGAAAGGAGCTCACGAATCATACGCAGATGGAGTTGAATGGTCGTCTTTTAGAGGACAGCACTATTCTTTGAAAGATGTAGTGATAAATATCCGACCTAAAAACTACATAAAAGCTTCAGCACTCGATATAACTCCATTATAACGTATGGTCTGGTTTATGAATAACGTAACGGGTGACAATTATTGAGCAATATGGGGAAAAAAGTGACTTTTGAACCTAGTCGAGATTCAATTAAAATTTGGCAGTTGAATTCAGTGCATGTTGGGAATTTTTATTTTTTTAATTTTTTTCTTTTTAAATTTTTTTTAGCTTGTGTAGTTTAATTCGAAGTCGAAGCGTGAAAACGAGCAAACGATATAAATAGTAAAGAGACTCGTAGACACTTCAACGAGTTGTGCAGAGTTTCGCTATTCGCCTCCACCACATCATAGTCACTGATTACAAACATATCGAACCTGCCATAAACTAAATCGGAATATCTGTGGTTATTTTTAAAATTTGAAAAAAGTATTTTTAACTTCATATAGCTCAATAACTACCACCATACATGTTGATATTTTAAACAGATTATGAATAGATTGGTCATATAGTTGTTTTCAACAATAAATTAAAAGATTTAAATACTAGCACATATTTTATCAAATGTTCTTTATGTTAATACGTGTAGGTTGATCCACCTTAATTTGTTTTGTAATTTTGTTTTTGTTTGATTATATCATGAGAATGTTTTGTTGATAAGCTTTTTTTTATTAACTACTGGATGCAGCAAAAATAACAACATCAGCAATACGAACAATAACAACAAGAGCAAAATCGAAAGAAAAGTCTTCGAAGTCGTATAACTTGTGTTAATTATGTTACTCTATAACTTTTGAACAGTAACGCAAAAGCTTTAAGACAGAATGATTAAGGATTCTTCAGCGATTATTGACATCTACTCCTACTAACTGCCTTACAAGTTTACTTCTAGAATTGATAAAATGCTACATTTATTTTTAAAGAATGGTGGCATGCATTAAGTGAGTACTGGTAAAACAATCTAGCACGGCAAATACAACCACGAAGAAAACATTTATGTAGAACATTATTAGTTAGTTTATTACTACTACTATTTGCTTTCATATTAAACATCATAGTCAATTATCTTATCTACAGTATTCTAGTTATCAGTCAAAAAAAGTAATCGAACATTGGATCACTTCCGAGCTTCCAAATGTGGCAGAAGAGAAAGCTAAAAAAGAGTGCAGCCTTTTTCAAAAATACTCCAACGACATTTGTCGATAACCACTTCCAAAAAGATTCTTTTAGTCACAACATCGATACTTTTAAAAATACGTTGCCATTTCTGACACGAGTTTGAACTTTCATTGAAAAAATAAAAACAATACTAAAACTGCCACAAAAGAAAAAAATAAGGCATCTTGATCAACTTTATGTTTGTGGAAAAAAAGCATTTTTTTCAATACTAGGATTCAATAAAAAATAATTGGCTGTAGTCTCGTTAGCTGTAGTCTCATAGAATATGAAATGATTGACAACAGATTCACTAAATGTGTTCCTACTAAATTGTTTTTCATTTCGCTAAATCAAGCAAGGACTTCAAATACATCTTAAAGGTAATAAAATACTCAGAAAGCTTAATATCGAAGAAAGAAGACAGGCTGTATCAAGTAAAATCTCAGATTACTCGAGTAGTATATTGCTTTAAATGTATTCAGTTATACGTATTTTCAGCTCTTCAGTATTTGAATAATGTACAAAATACATTAACTTAAAGTGGATGTATGTTTCTAAAGAGAAGTGGGGAAGTTTCTTTCACATAAATATTTATTGACTGTTTATGATCTTAGATAATATCTTATTCAGAATGCATACTCTGTGGTTTATCATTCTTATGTCTTATTTGAAAGTAAAACCTTTTTATTATTATACCTGAAAGTTTCAAAGAAACTTTCAGATAAATATCCGTGACAGGTCAAAGTAACTTAGGCAAATGTATTACTAGAAACCCCTTTTATAGTGAACTATGTTATAATAACTCTTAAAGTGATTGAGATATTACAAATATCCGGCAGTACATCGGTCCTAACATTATATACAGAGAAATAACATAAATAAACATAACAAATGAATAAATTCTAAAAACTGTAATAATAAAAAATACGAAGAAACAAAGTTTTGTGAAAATATTTTGTTTTCAAAACTTTTTAGAATGTATTTTTATCATGTATAGAAAAAGGAAAAAAATTAAGTTCTATATTTTTACTGGAAATTATTACTGGAAGAAATTATTGTACCAAAACACTGTTTTTCCATCTTTGTAAGAATTTGGTTATCTTTTTTTCCCCCCCCCACCATAAATTGACCTGCTTATGAGAATAATGTACTTACTGCAGTACTGCTGGCTAGTGAGAAAATGTCCCTCCCCCAGTTTTGATAAAGTATGGAACTTTGTTACATTGATTTCCAACAGTTGAATGGAGATGTCTTTCTTTCAAGAACTGATCTTTTAAGATATTTATCTAAATCTTGAGGGAGAACATCCATGACATTGTAATTTGTATGACTTTAATTGCTGTAAAACTGGTACTAAATTCATGGAAACAATCACAAAAGGATTTCTGATTTTTGAATTAAATTAGTTGAAACTAATGAGAAAATTTAAAGAAAAAAGTAATAGCTCAATGATCTAAGAACACTAGTGAAAATAAAGGAAAAAGAAGACACCATACTGTTGCCGGATAACCGGATATCTGGCTGAACGTTTGACAGAATATTCGGTATCCGGTATCCAGCCAAACTGATATTCGTTGCATCACTAGTTATTTCCCTAATGTTTACATGTAGTTGTTGCAGTTCCCAGCATAGAAATATCGTCAATTTTGGTACCGTATACGTTAGAGTATTATATAGGTAGATTCTCATTAGATAACATTAAGAGTTTAATGACTTCTTATCATATAAGAGATGCAATTAATTGACGAAAATTGCATAAAACGTAAAATAAAAAAAATCATTTGATATCTTCACATTAACAGGAAAAAAAACTGATGCTTGAACGACATGAGTTGGGTAGGAAAAATTTTATTTTCAGGATTTTGATACACTAATTGCTAACTCATTCGATTTTTTTCATTTTGGAGCAATACAGCTACATATTTCGGGTGAACCACACACTCAATAAAAAAAAGAAAAAATGAGAAAATAATTGTGTGAATCAGAAAATTTCAAAGGTAAATATTAAAAGAATATTAGTAGCCTTTCAAAGAGATAAAATTTTCATAGATGAAGCTAAACAATTGCATGCCTAAAGAGCTCTCAAAAAAAAAAGAAGAAAATAAAAGGAATTGTTAATTTTGCTTACATTCGATTTTTTTTGTGCATTGCATCCCCCCCCCCCCTAATCTTATTATTGGTTTACAAACTGAAAGAAATCTTTTGAAAACTAATTTTAATATCAGCAAGAAAATCACAGTTCAGTTATGTATGATTATTCAATATTAAAGTAGTAGATTTTACTTAGTCTTCTATTTTGTAAAAATAAGTAGGCGAACAGAAATCTTAGTTTTTCAAATGCATTTTAATATCTGAATATTGTCATCTGAATATTGTAAGAATAAATACTTTACCCCTAGAACACTACTGAGAGAATCATTTGCAAAGTAGAAGAGTAAAATTAAATAAACGTGTCTAGAGAATTCATTTAATAATGCTCATGCTTGCTTATTCTTCTTACCTGGATTCTGATTGCATTGCTCTCTTGATATATACTCATAAAGCATACAGATAATTTAAATTTCAATAGAATCGCTATTTCATATTTCTGATGTGATGCTGACTTGGCTTTCCAGAAGCTCGTTATTAAAGAACCCATAAAACGCAAAAAGAGCATATGAAAACGGAAAAATGAAGTGCAGCTTTAAATTACTGAATTTATGAAAAATGGAGTTCTGCTTACTTTCCACTCAACTGGAAAATATATTATTTTGATTTGAATGAAAAATATTATTTTAAAATGAGAGTTTTTGGGGAATAATATTTGACGCCGTTGTTTACTTTGATAACGAAGTCGTACTTTTGCTTCTCTTATTTTTAATGTTTATGTTTACATGCCAGTAAACTTAATTTGGGAGCAGTTTTTCCATTCCTTTCTCTGCGTTTACATGCTGTGTGAATGTTATTGGTCTCTGAGGATAGAATGCAATGTTATGGATTTATTTTTAGCATTTTTTTATTTCGTATTTTTTTCTCTTGACTTTGCGTTCTTTGGATTCTGGCCAAATGTGTTACAGAGAAAGGAAAAGAAATGGCTAACTACGTATGCTTGTCTTTAGGAGTATCAATATGAATATGCCATCGTTAGCTAAAATGTTCCATTTTGACCCATTAGAATTTGTAGATGGAAGTACTTCGGTTGCACTTACAAAACTCTTTTATTGGGGGAACGGAAGGCAATGTCGTTTTTTTTTTTTACATTAAATTCAAGGAAATAAATTTTCACAAGCTTTTGATTACCAAGCTGTACCAAACATAGGATTCATGTTTTTTACATTAAAAAAAAAACAAGAGTATATATATATATATTATTTTACTTGGGATTCCATATTACGTAAGTTAAGCTATTTTATATTTTATATATATATATATATATAAATAATATATAAATTCTTGTTTTTAACATATTACTTTGTGTTTTACTTACTAATTATGTATATATACTAGTATATATAATAAGTAAAACACAAAGAATATTCTTGCAAAAATGAAAAACCTCGTAAAGAAAAAATGTATATATAAAAGTAGAATCAGAAGGCCAAACAGTATGAAAGTCAAATTACAATATAAACCGACATATATGAATTAATGGAATAGGAACTATAACCTCAGGGAGATTCCTCAGGGCCATACCCAGAAGATTAAAATTAAAGACAACAATGGTTGGGGGATATATCTTACACATTGAACCATGTTCTAATTTAATGGTAGTGGTTTCACAGTTCGCTGGTTTAAAATCTAAAGTTCGTTTAGATCCAAAACTTAGAATGCATACACATGATGATAGGTCCAGAGAAATTTTTCGTAGTTACCGTCTTCAATTGAAGATTGACCGTCAGTGGATAAGTTCACTTGAACCAAATTAAATTCATAATTTGTTGCTTTCTGTAGTTCATCACGTAGTTTTTGCGAAATGGGTAGCCAAGAGGAAACAGAGACTGTCGCTTCCGAAAAGCTATAATTTATTCCTTCATCTCCAAAAGTAATTACTTTCCGGGTCGAAGTAATTTTGTTTTCACTGCTTTGCAGAGGCTTTGCGTCTAAAGGCAATTGCATCAATTCTTGCAGCAGTACATCAGCATCACTTTGAGTATAAAACTCGGGAATGTATTCAATGTTAAAGTTATTTTCGATCAATTCAAGCAGACATTTTTGAAACTCGGTGAAAAATCAATTAAAACTTAAAACATACGTCTGAAATATAGGGGCACACAGTGTAAAGTGAATCTCGCAACACACACCTGGCCACTTTATCTAACTAAAATGTCTTCCTACTGGCTCAAAAATATCACGTGATCACCCAAGCGCCCTCTACCTTAAAACTTTCTCAACCTTGTAGATATTGCGTCATCTAGCATCTCTTAGCCTGTCAGAGAGAGTTGCCACTAAATGTAAATAGAACATCCTACCAGCAAACCTACCGGATATTGAATCAATGCAGATTTGTACACGTCACTATCACGTGTCTTCTACGCATGTCACTTCATTATCTCTTATCTGATCTATCACTCATGCCTGATAAGAGAAAACCAGTTCTTCAGTTGCAGTGAAATTTTTAGAGTTTGTAGGTTGGATAGGTAAACTCTCCGGCAACGGACCCTTGTCCATTGTACAGCAGGCCTAAGATGCAGTTTTGACGGCATGCAACCAGAGTGTTGTCTGGTATTTTCAAGGTATTAATTGCTTATATTTTTTCTGATGTATGTTGTGATTAGCTACCTTTTAGAGTAAAAATTTTAATAAGTTTAATTTATTAGCAGGTTTTAATTAATAATTTCAGTTTATGACTTTATTAAATAAAAAAATTTAGTTTATGAATTTATTAAAAGGATGTCTACATCTTTGTAAAAATTAAGTATATTAAAAAAAAATTGAGTGCCTTTCTTCGCAAGTGAAGAATCTTAACCCTATTTTTAATATTAGAATAATCATAATATATTTAGTACAAGTATAGCATTTGTTCAATAGATATCCTATACAATACTCCAATGCATTTGTCAAAATTAGATCATGTTTTTCAGTAGTAAATACCTATTTTATAAATGAATACTCATTAATCTTAGTATAGTACAATGCGTATAATTTATTACTGCACTGTTCACCAAAACTTAGCAAAAATAATTTGCTTTAATGATTATCGTTCTATAGTATAATGGCCTTTGCTATTTGTTTCAGAGAAATTAATTTAATGATTCATTATTTTCCTAAACTATGTAAAATACATTAATCGTTGTAGCTTAACTTTGATATTTTAATTCTATTTTAGGATAAAATGCCAATCAGATACACGTTTACTTTAAGGATAGGTTTCCACTATGTTTTCTGAACATTGAAACGGCTTTAGTTTAAGGAGGCCTCATTTTTGAATGTACAATTGAGCACATGTTCCCAATGGACGATATCCATGTGACGTCATTTTTCCACCAACACGTGACCTTTCGGCTGTGTTGATAAGTAATCTTGTAACCTGATTGGCTGAAGTGTATATTTTACGTCGACACGTGACTGAAATAGCCTCGTCTCAGTATAAGTTTTAATGTGCTAGGGTTTTTTAATGGGAATCTGGGAAAATATATCTTTTAGTTGTCATGCACAGGTTCCTGAGAGTTATTGAAACATCAATAGGCAGCACAATACAGAGGCATAAGTATTATTTTTTTAATTTTGCACTCATTACCAAGAGTCCAGCACATAAACCTATGGAGAAAAGGTTGTTTGTTTTCCACCGACATGTGACTTTTATAGCCTAGAACCCAAGGAGTCGATATCCTCCATTCTATACTGTGGCGCACATATTCCCCTAACAGCCTCCTTGTCTTTACTGTATCGGCAAACTAGCCTACGATAATTAACCGGTTTTCTCGGTCTCAACACACTTCCGCACGTCACGTGTTAGGCATTCCTTATCTTTTCAGTGGAGTGGTTCGTCGTAGGCTTGGGATATTCAGTAAGGACGTGGTTCTTTCTGGAGTGAATTATATTATATTTGTGCATTATTTCAGTGTTATTTTATTTATTTATTTATTAGTATTATTATTATATTTTACCTCTCGCGTATGCAAGTCCAGTCATCACCAGGGAAACTCGCCAAGTTTAACATTTTCTATACAGTATTTTAGTCACATATAGGATGATACCATAATTCTAATTTGTTTTGGCTGATTATCACAATCTATATAAATAAAATTAGACTTTTGTCTGTACATTTCTTGGAATTCAAAAATTTTGCGATTTCTATCCGTTTCAAGCACCCGGGAATCCGATGCGGTCCTCAAAAAAAAGTTTGTCTGTCTGTCATTCTGTCATTCTGTCATTCTGTCCTTCTGTCATTCTGTCCGTGACGCTTTTTTTGTTTAAGCATCACGTAAAAACGGCTGAAGCGAATGATATGAAATTGGGTGTCATGATAGGTGGTCACTCAACTTAAAACATAGGTGTCGAATTTTTAAAAAATATTGATTAGATTTTCAGATTTTGCGAAAATCGTTTCAAACTGCGTAAATTTGTGTTCAAGCATCACGTAAAAACGACTGAAGCGAATGATATGAAATTGGGTGTCATGATAAGTACTCACTCAACTTAAAACATAGGCGTCGAATTTTAAAAAAATCTTGATTAGATTTTCAGATTTTGCGAAAATCGTTTCAAACTGCGTAAATTTGTGTTCAAGCATCACGTAAAAACGACTGAAGCGAATGATATGAAATTGGGTGTCATGATAGGTGGTCACTCAACTTAAAACATAGGCGTCGAATTTTTAAAAAATCTTGATTGGATTTTGAGATTTTGCAAATATCCTTTCAAACTACGTAAATTTGTGTTCAAGCATCACGTAAAAACGACTGAAGCGAATGATATGAAATTGGGTGTCATGATAGGTGGTCACTCAACTTAAAACATAGGCGTCAAATTTTTAAAAAATCTTGATTGGATTTTGAGATTTTTCGAAAATCCTTTCAAGCTGCGTAAATTTGTGTTCAAGCATCACGTAAAAACGACTGAAGCGAATGATATGAATTTGTGTGTCATGATAGGTGGTCACTCAACTTAAAACATAGGCGTCGAATTTTTAAAAAATCTTGATTAGATTTTGAAATTTTGCGAAAATCATTTCAAACTGCGTAAATTTGTGTTCGCACATCACGTAATAACTGCAAAGGTGAAAAAATGATATTTGGTGACATGATAGGTGGTCACTCACCTTAAACTATAAGCATCTAATTTTAAAAAATCGATCAGATTTCGAGATTTTGTGAAAATCGTTTAAAACTGAGTGAATCTTTGTTCCCGCATTACGTAATAACAACCAAAGTGAATGCTATGAAATTTGGTCACACGATAGATGGTTGCTCAACGAAAACTATAGGAGTCCAATTTTTTAAACATTTTTATTAGATTTTGAGATTTTGTGAAAATTCTCTCAAAATACGTTTATATTTCTTCAAACATCACTTAATAACGACTAATACGAATGATACGAAATTTAGTGATATGATAGGTAGTTGCTAATCTTAATTTATACGTGTTGAGAGAGAGAATTTTAAAAATATTTTGATTACATTTTGAGATTTTTCGAAAATCGTTTCAAAATGCTGAAAATTTGTTCCAGCATCACGAAATAAAGACTGCAGGGAATGAAACGAATTTGGGTGACATGATAGGTTGTCACTCAACTTAAATTCTAGGCTTCCAATTTTTCAAAAATGTTGATTAAATTTTGAGATTTTGCGAAAATTATTTCAATATGCGTAAATATTCGTTCGCGCATCACATAATTACGACTAAAGCGAATGAAATGATATTAATTAGTTACTCTCTAACCTGTAATATTTTAACAATACATGAAAATTATAACTTCGCTTTCTTTGGCAGCATACTACATCCATTCTGTGTACTCCTACAATGCTGACGAAAGTTCTTGCTTTTTGGAAGTTTGCATTCACTAACCCGTCGAGGACGGGTACTTCAGCTAGTTATTAATAAATTTCTAAACATGAATCATTGCTTGATTAGCTCTTATTTACATTTTTTCAAATTGCTTTAAAATAAAATAATTATGGTTTTTATATTGTTCCGCATTTTGATGTGTTGTAATTTTAAGTGTGATTCTTTTTTTTTCTCTGTTAAAAGATTTTTGCATGCTTCCCTGTATTGTATTTTGGTGTTTTGCAAAATTTTAAGTTGGTATGCCAAAGAGTGTATTTTACCTACTAGTGTAACTAAGCTCTATTGATAGCAATAGGCATTATCAACCGACGTACTTTGAGTATTCATGCAGTTTGTATTCAAAAACTGAGGTTTGAGGGATATATGGTGAAAGGGATTTCTCCTAATAGAAAATAAAGCCTGTATGTTATCTGTATTTCAGCAAATGTCTAAATAATAAATTATATTAAATGTTCGCTTGCTAACTAAAGTATTGAATATTTTCATCATACATAAAATGGTATTAATTTAATGTGAATCTGATAAATTTATTCATTGTTATAAGAAAAAATTACTTTTAAAGCGTTTAATATCTTAAAATTTGTTATTTTATTGGTATTTAGTCTCAAAATAATATCCCTATTTTTAGCCAAGATTAAGAATTAATGTCCTGAAATGTGGTTGCTGGGAGGGGTAGTAGAGCTAATGTATTTTAAACCATTACTCTATTTTCCTGACTTTCTAGCCTTAAAGATAAAGGTGCTGGTGCAAGACGTGGCTTCAAGTAAGTAAAAACCTTGTATTTTTCTTAGTTCAAGTAATTTGTATTTATGGTAACTCTTTGCGATTAAAACTATAATTTTATCTAAGTAGTTGAAAGATATATATGTAAAACTGTACATGCAATTGTCTTAGTATGCTAAAACTGATCTTCAATTTTTATCTCCAATAGTTCAACTTTCTATCAATAGTATTATCCAGTCTAAAAAAGCTTGTGCTAGTTAAACCTATACTCATCTTATTGTTTATCTAAATTTAAACTTTCTCGCAAATATTTCAAAGTATGAAAAAGACACATCCAATCCTTATCTTTGCATTTCGTGAACCCATGCGCTTTATCTTTCTCAAGTGATTCACCCCCTCGCTTCTGTCTTCCCGCAGTCTGCGTTATCATGTTTGGATAATTCGCCCCCATCCTTACTGACCATCCCCACAATCCTTACAATCCTCGGTGGGCCATCCTCGCAATCTTTACAATCCTTGGTGAGCCAAAACCCCTATATTATCTCTGTGGTATACCATGATTTTGTAGAATATCTTATTTTTATGTATGATATAATCTATATAAATAAAATTAGACTTTTGTCTGTACATTTCTTGGAATTGAAAAATTTTGCGATTTCTATCCGTTTCAAGCACCCGGGAATCCGATGCGACCCTCAAAAAAAAGTTTGTCTGTCTGTCATTCTGTCATTCTGTCCGTGACGCTTTTTTTGTTTAAGCATCACGTAAAAACGACCGAAGCGAATGATATGAAATTTGGTGTCATGATAGGTGGTCACTCAACTTAAAACATAGGCGTCGAATTTTTAAAAAATCTTGATTAGATTTTCAGATTTTGCGAAAATCGTTTCAAACTGCGTAAATTTGTGTTCAAGCATCACGCAAAAACGACTGAAGCGAATGATATGAAATTGGGTGTCATGATAGGTGGTCACTCAACTTAAAACATAGGCGTCCAATTTTTAAAAAATCCTGATTGGATTTTGAGATTTTGCGAAAATCCTTTCAAACTGCGTAAATTTGTGTTCAAGCATCACGTAAAAACGACTGAAGCGAATGATATGAAATTGGGTGTCATGATAGGTGGTCACTCAAATTAAAACATAGGCGTCCAATTTTTAAAAAATCCTTATTGGATTTTCAGATTTTTCGAAAATCGTTTCAAACTGCGTAAATTTGTGTTCAAGCATCACGCAAAAACGACTGAAGCGAATGATGTGAAATTGGGTGTCATGATAGGTGCTCACTCAACTTTAAACATAGGCATCGAATTTAAAAAAAATCTTGATTGGATTTTGAGATTTTGCGAAAATCCTTTCAAACTGCGTAAATTTGTGTTCAAGCATCACGTAAAAACGCCTGAAGCGAATGATATGAAATTGGGTGTCATGATAGGTGCTCACTCAACTTAAAACATATTCGTCGAATTAAAAAAAAATCTTGACAAGATTTTGAGATTTTGCGAAAATCATTTCAAACTGCGTAAATTTGTGTTCGCACATGACGTAATAACTGCAAAGGTGAAAAAATGATATTTGGTGAAATGATAGGTGGTCACTCACTTTAAACTATTAGCATCTAATTAAAAAAAATCGATCAGATTTCGAGATTTTGCGAAAATCGTTTAAAACTGAGTGAATCTTTGTTCCCGCATTACGTAATGGCGACTAAAGCGAATGATATGAAATTTGGTCACCCGATAGATGGTTGCTCAACATAAACTATAGGAGTCCAATTTTTTAAATATTTTTATTAGATTTTTGAGATTTTGTGAAAATTCTCTCAAAATACGTTTATAATTCTTCAAACATCACGTAATAACGACTAATACGAATGTTACGAAATTGAGTGATATGATAGGTAGTTGCTAATCTTAATTTATATGCGTTGAATTTTAAAAATATTTTGCTTACATTTTGAGATTTTTCGAAAATCGTTTTAAAATACTGAAAATTGGTTCCCGCATCACGAAATAAAGACTGCAGGGAATGAAACGAATTTGGGTGACATGATAGATTGTCACTCAACTTAAATTCTAGGCTTCAAATTTTTCAAAGTATTGATTAGATTTTGAGATTTTGCGACAATTCCCTAATAGCACAGATGGTCACAAAAGAGTCACTGTGACGTCACAGAGGGTCACAATTGTCACAGGACTGTCACATACTACTCACATTGTGACTTGTGAGTGATGTGACTCTACTGTGTGGTCACTGTGAAGTTTATTTGTGACCAGTCACCAGGTGACGTCGCCGTGAAGTCACCATGTGACTAGCATGTGATCGGTCGTAAGTGACTCCACTGTGAAGTCACCACGTGACTAGTATATGATCGGTGGCTCAGTAACTCCACTGTGAAGTCACCATGTGACTAGTATGTGATTGGTCGCTCAGTGACTCCACTGTGAAGTCACTGTGTGACTATTTTGCGACTACTGATTTTTTTGGACTTCAAAATGACGTCACACTGGCCGCTTTTGCGACTTTGGATACATACTCATTTTTTTCTAATATTTTGTGACAATTTCTTTCCTGAAACATTTAATAAATAAATCCGAAAATAGTAATTCAATAAAACCTCGCAGTTATGTAGTAATGGAATTTAGTTTAATTTATTAACTTTTAAATTATTTCGTTTAAACAAGGCAATATTATTTATAAAAAAATATTATTCTTAAAAATATTAGAGTTAAGAGTTCTAATCACAAGTGAAAACTAAGTATCTGTGAGTAAAATTAACAATTTCTTTCATATCCCCATGGCATATATGTTTCGATAGCGTATGTAAGGTTTAAATTTCGGATGGGGGGAGGGACTATCCGGTATTTTCAACCTTATTGTTACTAGAGTAAATACAAATGTCTCAAAATTGCTGTTTTTTAATAATTGCTTTAAGTTTTCAGATCCCCTCCCCCTTTAAATACGTCTCTGGTATGTTTGAAAGTTCCACTACGAAAAATTTGAGATAAAACTATGGGTCTAAGTCAAAAATACTTTATTTATTTTATCTAATGCATGTTTTTCCAATTAATTTTATTTATTTTTATATGAAATCCCTTTTAGGCAAAATATAGCAAAAATATAAATCTTATCCCTCATACCTTAATATATATCAAACCTCACATGTCGCACATTACAAATTTATTTCATAACCGAATAAAAAATTTCAATAAATCATTAGTTTTTTCGGATGAATACCTAAATAAAACAGCACATTATCTCCTGAAAATAATGATATTTTTTATATTATTTAAAAATAAATACATATATTTATATATAAAACTTATTTATAAAATACTCACAGAAAAATTTTAAATTTCCAAAAGAAGCCGTCAGAACTAGCTTTTGCAGCCGTCAGTTTACTTTTAAAGGCTCCCGAGCACGGTAATCACAGCTTTGCGGTAAGATTCTGGGCTAATAACCAGTAGATCCCTGGTTCGATTCTGGACCTCAACTTCTTCTTGCCTGAGAGTTCGGTGCTGCCATCTGGTGTATATTTTCGGTAACTCTTTTTCCCCGAATATTTTCGCTGTCGCAAAACTGTCTCATCGTGACTTCTCTGAACGGTCGCAATGCGACTACACAGCGCGAGGACATAGGGACTCTGGCGTGACTTTGCTGCGGAGTCGCGGCGACTGTTTGTAACTCTATTGTGACAGTATTGTGTGGTCGTATTTCAGTCACAGGGGACTGTTGTGCTATTAGGGTTATTTCAATATGCGTAAATATTCGTTCGCGCATCACATAATTACGACTAAAGCGAATGAAATGATATTACTTAGTTACTCTCTAACCTGTAATATTTTAACAATACATGAAAATTATAACTTCGCTTTCTTTACTTTGGCAACATACTACATCCATTCTGTGTACTCCTACAATGCTGACGAAAGTTCTTGCTTTTTAGAAATTTTCATTCACTAACCCGTCGAGGACGGGTACTTCAGCTAGTTATTATATATAACTAGCTGAAGTACCCGTTCTTTGCACGGGAATGAATGGACTTTTTGATATTACGATTTGTGGTGATTATTATTCATTGTAATAAGCAGATATAGCAAAGTGTATATCGCGTTATATTGTGTCCAATAATCATGCATACCGAATTGCAAGGCAATCGTTTGTACGGTGCAGAAGGCGATGCGGCGTAGCGCAATCTAGTGGCGCGTTTTAGCAAAACGGATACGTCGAAAATATTTTTCGCATTCAGATATCGATGTATACGAACTTTCACGACTATCGGCTGGACAGTCCTGAAGTTCATGTGTTGACGCGACATCTAGTGGCAAGTTATAGGAAAATGGATAGCGCCAAACTCTTCCCCGTGTTCAAATATCTATGTATACCTATTTTCATAGCGATTATTTGCACAGTCAAGAAGTGATACACTGCAGGGACATCTAGTGGTTCAATAAAGTAATGATTTGCTACACCGTCGTCAAGTGGCGAGTTATAGCAAAATGGATAACGCCAAAATATTCTCATTGTTCAAATAGCTATGTATACTGATTTTCATAGCGACCGTGTTCAACTATCTATGTATACCAATTTTCATAACGATCATTTGCACAGTCAAGAAGTGATACACTGTAGGGCCATCTAGTAGTTAATTAAAGTAATGATTTGCTACAGAGCCGTCAAGTGGCGAGTTATAGCAAAATGGATAACGCCAAAATATTCTCATTGTTCAAATAGCTATGTATACTGATTTTCATAGCGACCGTTTGAATGGTCAAGAATTTGGCCTGCTGCAGCGTCATCTAGTGGCGAGTTAAAGTAATAATGCATTGCAGTGTCATCTAGTGGTGAGTAACATCAAAAGGAACGCAGTTAGAATATATTCTTCGTGCTCAAATGTGTAAGTATAAAAAATTTTATGCCGATCAGTCGAACGGTATAGAAGTTGATGCTTTGCAGCGCCATTTAGCGGCAAGTTACAGCAAAATGGATAGTGAAAAATATTCTCCGTGTTCTAATATTCGCGTGTACCACATTTCATCGAAATCGGTTGGACGATATTCGCATAGCAAACGGCTAAACGGAATAGATTTCAACGTTGTGCTGCGGCACCAAGTGGCAAGTTAAGGAAAACGGATAGCATAAAAACCTTCTCCATCATAAAAGACTTAGGTGAACCAAATTTCATCGGGCAACGGTGCTCAACGGTGCTGGAGTTTTTCAACCTCATAAACACATACCAACATTCATTTTTATCTATAGCCAGTGTTATTACACTGCTGGCCACCCAAATTGCAACACCAAGAAAAACAAGAGATATCACAACAAAATTTATTGTGTAGATAACATGTTGACCAAGTAACAAATGATTAAATTTACAGCATTCTATGAAGCGTGGTTCCTGCCAAAATCAGTACCCAGAGTAGCCGCCGTTGTTGGAGATCACAGCTGCCACACGCCTCGGCATTGATTCAAAGAGACTTTGAATGTGTTCTTGGGGTACAGCAGACCAAGCAGCTTCCACACGTTGCCAAAGTTGATCTGGTGTGACAGCTGGGGATGAACTCTGGGTCAGTCGTTGAGCAACCATGGACCACATGTTTTCTATCGGCGAAAGATCCGGAGAGCGCGCCGGCCAGGGAAGCAATTCAATCTGGTGATTGACGAAGAACCCTTGGACAATGCGTGCCACGTGTGGCCGTGCATTATCCTGCTGAAATATGGCTGTTGGCAAGCCCTGAAGGTAAGAAAGGACAACTGGCTCCAACACCTCGGAGATGTAGCGCTGGCTGGTTAAAGTACCGGCAATGCGTACTAGAGGAGTGCGAGAGAGATATCCGATACCGCCCATACCATAATACCCGGTGCAGGACCAGTGTGACGGTGCATAATGCAGCTGTTCAGCATCCTCTCTCCACGGTGTCTCCAGACTCGAATCCGACCGTCGTGGTGTTGCATAAAGAAGCGTGACTCGTCAGTAAAGAGAATTTCATTCCATTCTGTCGTCCACATCCTTCTTTCATCGCACCATTGGCGGCGGAGACGTCTGTGGTTCCGCGTCAGAGGTAGACAAAGCAACGGACGTCTTGCGGACAGACCATTCTGCTGTAAACGACGTCGAATGGTACGCGCAGACACTGGATGATGCGTTACAGACTGAATCTGCTGTGATATGGTTCGTGATGTGACTGAGCGGTCCGTCACTGCCATGCGTACAATCTGCCTGTCATCACGTGACGTGGTGCACTGAGGTCGATGCGGTCGATCACGTCTGTCCGTCGTACCCTCCTGCACCCAACGATCACATATCCGCATCACAGTTGTTTGGTTTCGTCCAATACGACGACCGATTTCCCTGAAAGATAACCCACAATCTCGGTATGCCACTATCCTTCCTCTGTCAAACTCGGATACTTGATCAAAAGATGATCGTTGTTTCCTACGAGGCATAATTTATCGTTTTTTTGAAAAAAAAAGCAAGAAAAACACAATTGCTGTACTTGAAACCGTCGAAATCTCCAAGCCTTAAATAGCGCTTTGAGGTGGCGCCACAGGCGCGCTTGATGTGCGTCTGCGCTGAAATGCTAATCATTTGCATATCTCACCTCAGCTAATGCATGTTGTAAATTTCATATTATTTGCATGCTTCCTTCAGGGTGTTGCATTTACGATGGCCAGCAGTGTATATATACCAGTCTCAAATAAAATCCAGTTTCAAATCTAAGCCTCGCCAAAGTGCCAACATACGCCATTTTGCAAGAGTTTTTTCAGGGAATCATTCGAAGCATTGACTTAGCAATATGGGAAATGGTTCGACCGCCAAAGAGTAGCACGTATTTATTTAAAAATTGGAATTCCTTAATACAGCCGACTTTTTTTTAAATTATCAACTATAATGTGTTTTATTCATCGTTACTCCGATGTACTAAATGAGAAGATTTCAATTTTCTGAAATTTGGCGGAATTCCCCCAACTTAAATCAATGTACTCAATTGGCGAGAATTCTGAAGTTAGATCGCTTGAAATCCCTTAGTAACTGCATTATTTCTTCACTGATCATTAAAATTTAACGCTGCATTCTAATAAAACCTTTGCACTTGTTTTCAAAAAATCTATTTCCTTAAGCTCTCAATAAATTGCGCCAAGCCGAAAACTGTTCAAACCGCTAGAACTCACTTACTCAAAATTACATATTTCAGCCATTTTATTTTTTCGCCAAACTAAAAAAATTTACACATTAGCCTCGGAAATCTTCAATTCTTATTGTTTTGCGTGTAAAGCATTACATTCCTGCTCTGATTTCCGATGCACACGATATTATAATTTAAAAAAAATAACCTTACGAATATAAACTAACAAAAAAAAATCATTATTATTCTTTTATTTTTACTTTGAGAATTTAAAACATTTTATTCGGCAAAATCGCCACACATGGCAACCACGATCCTTATTTCACACTTTTTTCACTACAGGGGTTACAATTACGGAAAGCTTTTTGCGTGAAGAGCATAAAAAATCCCTTAAATTCCGGGAACGGGTGGACTTTCAAATTTTTAAAGTGGACTACGATTTATTCTATATTATTTTACATATCTGTGCTAAATTTCAGGCCGATAGGTTCATTTTTGTGGATTTGTATACGAACGACATTTTATTCGGCAAAATCGCCACACATGGCAACCACGATCCTTATTTCACACTTTTTTCACTACAGGGGTTACAATACGGAAAGGTTTTTGCATGGAGAACATAAAAAATCTCTTAAATTCCGGGAACGGGTGGACTTTTTTATGTTGTAAATTGAGAAGTTTGTAGGAAAGCAGATTTTTTTTTAAAATGCAGACAACAGCAGATAGTAGAGGATTAGATACTGTTATTTTCAATTGAACAGCCTAACAAAGTGTGGTATAACTGTTTGCATATAAATGCATAATTATTGGAAGATTTATCTACACAAGTAATGATGAAGTGCTGCTTTATAAAGTCTATGTGTATATGAATATGATTATTAACATGAGTTTTGAGTTTAACATATTTAGCAGTATTATGCTTAAAGATTGCAAGTACTTTCACGTTCCATGCATTGAAAGCTTCATAAGGAGTGTTGTATTTTACGGCAGTTTTGCATATGAAGTAATCTAGAAAAGAAAAACTGAGTTACTATGCCAAATAGTGAGAGTTTTGATGGAATCCTGTGTTTAGTGCCTTTCTGCATGAGCTTTTGTAATTATATATCTTATATTATAGCAAGGTTTCAGTAATAATGTGTCCATAATCCCTATTAATGAAGTTCTTATAGTGATTTTCAGGGCAAATACAGGGGGTGTATCTAAAAGGGGTATTCGTTTTAGAAAAGGAGTTATAGTTAAATATTATTCTATCTAAACGTAGGGGATATTTAAAAGACTTTTTAACAGTTAAATTTTTGATGGA
Source organism: Cheiracanthium punctorium (assembly GCA_038373885.1). NCBI lineage: Eukaryota > Metazoa > Arthropoda > Arachnida > Araneae > Cheiracanthiidae > Cheiracanthium > Cheiracanthium punctorium. Next base: position 20,003 of record JAWZYV010018983.1, read on the forward strand.
AAAGTAAGTGTTCTTAGATAAAATATTATTGAAATTTAAGTTATTTATTGCAGGATTTGAGAAAGTAACTTGTAGGTTAGAATTTGCAGATGTATTATTTTTATTGTTAGCTAGATTTACGGTTGGTGCAGTTGCTCGTGAAACTATGAGATCAAAGAATAGGTGAGAAAGAAGTCCTGTAATGTTAAGATTTGAGAAAATAGAAAAATATTTAGCTAAAAGTTTCTTTTTAATGGAATTAATGAATGTACGTATTTTAAATTAATTGTAAGAGCTAGTAAAGTATTTATATATTTTTAAAATAGCAGATTTTATATAACTATTAGAATAATTAGGTATATTACTCTTTTTACGTTTACCTCTAGAATTTCTAAGTGCTTTATTATACATAGAGATGTTTAATGTATTATATATTGGAGAATATTTATTTATGTTAGTTGTGCCAGTATAAGAATTAATTGTTTATTATGTACTAATTGGTTTAGACCGTTGGGATAACTGACATTATGATATTTTATAAAGTAGCTTTCTAAAAGTAAACGGTCATTATTGTTCTTTTTTTATAGATAATATAGTAATATTAATGATATTGAACACGTGCATATAAAAAAGTTCGTACTCTAAATTATTTGCAGGAAGATTTTTGGGATAATTCTTTATATGATTTCGATATAAATTAATACATAGATGGAATGGATTGCTAGTTTGTCCAATATAAACTATATTACAGACATTACAGTTTAACTTATAGATACAGTTGTAAACTTTGCAAAACGTGCTTAAATTATATCCACTATTACTAATAGTATTTGAGTCAGCAAAAGGACGTGTTTTACAGCGAGATGAGGTGCATTTAATAATTTAAGAATAGGCCATTGATGTATATTATCGTTCAGGGGCGTAGCCAGAAATTTTTCATGGGGGGGATTACGAGTACATGGGGGGGGGGTACCCCTAACACCTCCCTTGGATACGCCCCTGTTATCGTTTGATGATAAGTAATAGGCTTTCGATTTAAGAGAATCCTTATCATCATTAATTCCTGAGAACCGAGCAAAAGGATTATAATTATATCCTTTTTTGCCAGTCGCTATTTTACTATAGGCTATCATTCATCGAATAGGAAGTACATACTAGAGCATTACAAGAAATTTCGACATAACTATGCTAACAATAATTACTTAATAATATATACATACACATAATAAAGTATCTGAATATATATATATATATGTTACGGTAAAAGTAATAAACTGGTGATTATATTCACTGCCCTCCAAAAGTTAAGGTACAACCTGTTTTTTGTGAATAATATGGAAACGAATGAACATAGAAGCAAAACATTTGGACTAACGGAGTAATAAATAGTTCTCTATTGAGTACGACATAGAAATTTACATAAATTCAACACAAACATGGTGTAAAAGCAAAAGAACACTTTTGGTAGAAAAGCCCACTTTTGGAGAAAGCAGTTTATTAAAGCTTTTTGTGGAAACATGTGGTGGAAACATTACGAAAATGAGTTCTAATAAGGAATGTGTCCACCCGTAATTACAATGCACAGGCGGTATTGATTCCTCATGCTGCTAATTAAGTTGTCGGACACCTCAATAGGGAGCGAAGACCACGCACGGGTTAGTCCTTGCTCCAGCTCATGCAACGATCTTGGAGGAGGACTTGAAGCAGCCACTTGTCTGCCAAGGTAGTCCCAAACATGTTCTATCGTATTGAGGACTGGAGATTGAGCTGGCCATTCCATTCACTTCAAACCTTATGACTCTCAAGATAATCCTCCACTAGCAATGCTCGTTGAGGTCGGGCATTATCATCCATCAGAATGAAATCATTGTCAATTGCACCGAAATATGGGTGAGCACATGGATATAGGATCTCATCCCGATATCTCACACCAGTCAGAGTTCTTCCCTGGAACAAATGCAGGTCAGTGTGACCATCGAGTGAGAGCCCTGCCCAAACCAATATTCCGTCACCTCGGTAATTGCGTCTTTACAGATTTGGATTGATGGTATCTGGTGCTTTGTTCCCTCCAGATCAACAGACGTCCTGAATCGCTCTCCAGTGTGAATCTGAACTCGTCTGTAAAGAGTATAGAAGCCCATCGCTGTCTGGTCCAGAAAACGTGCTCTCTTGATCAAGATAAGGTGACCCGTCTCTGTCCTCCGTTGAAGGTGACACACATAACTGGTCACCTTGCACAGAGACCTGCATTGTGAAGACGCATTCGCACAGTACCAGCGATATTCTGCTCTCTGATGCTACAGAGTGGTCTGCAACAAGTTACGGCACAGAAATGCTTCTTCTTCGGGCCGAAAGAGCTATAACGCGATCTTCTGCAGGTGTTGTAGTTCATGGTCGTCCTGGAACATGTCTTCTGGACACAGAAGCTTCAGTTTGATATTGATTCCAGAGACGGTGGACCACACTGCGAGACAGATTAAGACGCCTAGCAGCATCAGCCTGTGACAACCCCATTTCCATCCATCCGACCGCCCACCACCTTAACGAATGGGCAAACGGCTTCTCTCAGACATTGCGGACATCCCTACTGCCTATTCTCAACGAATCTGCTAACAAAAGCTGTAAATCAACAAAAGTTACACGCGTAATTACGGAAGCCTGATATTTGCATATTTTTCTCACTCATATATGCCTGTTCTTTTCTATAAAAAAAAGTGGTAGCTATCATTTTTGCATGAATTTGCATAAAGTTCATTTTTATAAACTATAAATTTGATTGTTACTGTCATTTTTTTTATGGTGAGCTTCGAAAAGCATGTTGTTCCTTACGTTTCGGAGGCCAGTGTATAATAACCGGTAATTATGCATAATCACCACTAAATATGGTAAATATAATAAATTTTTGAAAATTTATGAAATTAACCGGTTTTGCATAATTCCTAACTCATAATGGTAAATGTGATAAATATCATGACTGATTGGGCCAGTTGAATAGAATGCAGTATTTTTTGGGTAGTTACTACTCAGAAGGATATTTTTCGTAGGACACTATGGCGTAAGAGTCCACGAATTACAATATTTTATATTTTGCAATTACAAGTCAATAAATGGCTACTTCAAGTCACATACATTTATTTAGACTGAACAAAATTTGTATAAGGGACTGACAGGTGTTGTGAAATGAAAAAAAAATACAATTTACACGAACTTGTACAAAACAGTTGCACATAAATAAACAACCTGAACTTACATATAAAAAACAAACTACGCCCTTATTCAAGAGAATTTTTTTTTCAAATAACGTTAAATAATATTGCTACAAATTACTAAATATTTTAAGTTTACTCATTCAAGCATATTAGACTGTTATGACATTTAGAATTATAAAGTTTGCCAGATTTTTTACATTTGCACTTATCAGCCTCGCATTGCCCCTTACAAACACATCACTGATATCCCTGACTTCCAGAAAGAGATGTCTTTCTAACACATTCTCGAAGTGATATTGCTAGACCTGGAACATCGTCAAAAAAAAAAAAAAAAAAAAAAATTTCTTCATAAATTGTGAATTGATTTCTGGTATACAATTGTGAAAGTCTACCTTGTTTTGTTCCTAACTGATAAAACTCTTCATTTCGAACTTCTAATATCACCGCTAATAAATTTCGGGGATCACTTCTTGCTCTGTCAACGTCTGGTATTTGTAGTTTCACTATGTCACCAACTTTACCAGCAGGAAATTTAAGATTTGAAACCTTCAACATTTCTTTGCTTGTAATTCTAAACTTTCTTTAGCACTCATTCTGTTTTCTTACTTGCTTTTGCCTGCATAAAATATCTGTCTGGATTAGAGTGACTGCTGCTTCATTGTTTTTCTGAGTTAAGATAAAAACTTCAGATGAAGGGTAATTTTGAGAGAGATAATTACTGTCCATAGTAGAAGCATTTTCCATGTCGCTATTGGTGTTTCGGAAGCATTATTAACTGTCTCGATTAATGACTGAAGCTCTTCTTCAGTTCTATAAGATGTTCGATTCGAGAATCGGTCATGAGTCATTCGGGAAAGAAGACGTTTTCAAGCCAAATTTTGCAGGCTTCAAAAACATTGCTTCAAAAGAACACTTGATACCTTCAAGAAATACTCAATTTATCATAAGTTGCACAAAACGTAACCCTTCGGTTACTGGAGTGATTGCTTTCCAACCAAGAATTTAGCATATTTTCAATATCCTGGTTTGCACGTTCAACCGAATCTTGAGTCTGGCTGTGCCTAGGTTTTCGGTGCACAATTTTCAGATCCTGTCACATTGCACAAGCTTCTTCTACGATTTTGTTACTAAATCACTTTGCAGTACACTGGGGAGCTCCAAATATAGTAAAAATATCAATTAAGTGATATGCAACCACTTCTGCTCGTTTGCTTTTTAGGGCAGGAAACTGTACGAGCTTCGTCAAGTGGTCTTGATAGACAAATATAAACTTGATAAGCAAATATAAACCAGATAATGATAGCGGGCAAGTCATTATCTGGTTGCGACTGCATGCCAATTAGATCCACCTAGCATCTTCAGTTCATCTCTTGAAAGACCATTGGCCTAACAACAAGTCCTTTCTTAGGTTCTTTTATATATATATATACAAATTTCACACAAATTTAAGTAAATCATGACTTTTTCAGTTTTAATGCTTTGTATTTTTTTTTTTTTGAAGTTCTTTTAACATTCTGTCTCTACCACCATGGCTTATTGATAAGTGTACCTCATGAATTATGGTAAAAAGTTCTTCAAAGTACACGTAAAATCTAACATGTCCTGAAATTGATTTTTAGGTTTTCGTGTTTGTTGTATTTTACAGCAAGCATTTTATAGATATTTCCTTTTCTTTGATGAATGAAAATCCCCCTAGCTATTAATTAAATTTGGAAAATTCTGTCTAATCGAGAACCCGTGGTAAAAAACTCACTTGCCGAATTTCGTATTGTTAGCTTCAGTAACTTTCGCTAGACGAAATATTGACATACGCAAAAAACGACATTACTTTCCGATACTGCTTACATAGTAGATAATATATCAAGTTAAAAGAGTAAATTGATCTGTGCAAAGTTACTTGAAAATGATGAGCACATATGCAATAAAATGGGAAAGGAATATCACACTTTATTACACTGTTACAAGAATATGGCTTAAGTATAATTTAAAATTCATTTACCTGATGCTACGAACTAAAATTAAGCTGTTTTCCATTTCTGCCCTTATTTAAATGAATCTGAGAAAAGTTACTTGAAAATAATTAGCACTCATTTTATTACATTGTAACAGTAGCCTTTCTTAATGATAAAGTATAATTTCAAAATCGTTATTACGTACGAGTATGATAGCGAATGTGAAAAATATAGCTATATAACATATTAAAATGATTATGCAGAATAAGGTTAGACTAAAGTATAAAATTGTGTGTAAAATTATGTATAAAATTAATATTTCAAATTCTACCAAGAAAAATCCAAAACTGAAAAATGACATAATATATATCGTTGTATTTTATTTACATTTCTTCTTTGTTGATAAAATGATTTCAATAATACAGACTTTCTTGGATCTTCTACAAGGTAAAGTATATATTTCTTTACATAAATAGTTAAATGCATAATTTTGAAGGCATATAGAATTAAAAATCATTCATTGTCTCGCAAGTGTCGATCTAAGACTGATTACTGCAAGAAAAGAAAATTTATTTTGAACTCAAAGCTTTTCTTGTAGTGTCGAACCCGCTAAATGGAATTTCTGTTAAAATGATATCCCGTTTAATTTAATAAATTTTCAATGTTTCAAACCAAAGTATTTTTTTAGTGTGACCCCGGAAAGTGGAATATCTCGCTTATTAGAATAACTTTCCGTGGCAAAAATGGCTATTCCACTAAGCGGGCAAGTTAATTAATTAACTTGCTTTGTCTTTGGAGTCGTATGGTAAGTTTGGGACAAGCTTTCCAGGGTTCGCAAACAGTCTGCACCGTAGCAATCAAACCACGAATCTAAAATTACAAAAGTCAGTTCAAAGTTTTGGAATTAAAGAATTAAACATGGCTGAGACGCAGCAAGAAAAAAAAAAAATTCGGGGTTTGGCCATAAAGTGAAAAAGGTTAGAACTTCTCACAAAAATGCTTGAATTATTGACATCCAATTAGCAAAAATCCTACATTTATGGGGATGACCAGCCCTTTCCTCGCAGATCCCTGGCTACGTCCCTAAACAGGGGTATTCCATTTTAGGGCATCTAATCGAGTATTGGGAAGCCCAGTGTAAAAATCAATAGTTTCCGAGGTAAGTCGAACACGCTTAGTGGAATATCGGTTAAAGGAATATCCCGCTTATTGTAGTAAATTTTCAAAGTACCAAGCCGTAATAATTAGTCAATGTGATCCCGGATAATGGACTATCCCGTTTATTAGAATAAAGTTTCGGGGAAAATTGCCTATTGCTGCATTTAAGAATTTAGAAAATTTAGCCTTGTCATTAAGCAACGTTTGCCCAAGACCGCGTGAAGTTTGCCGGAGTGCTATGAAGCAGTAGAACAACAAATTTTAAATTATATAAGAAAAGCTTATAATTAAATAAAAAAAAACTTTTTAGTACATTACTTGTCTAAAAAAAAAGTCTCTTCGCTTTTCCTCTAAAAGTGACACCAACGTCCTACATACAGCACATTATATTTCACATATTTATGATATTCAAGTGCATTGTATATTTATGACTGACCGTAAACACAGTACTTAGTTCTTGTGTCTTACCAAGCAAAGAATTGTTTCAGAGGAAAGGCATTTTAAAATTAAGTTATATAATCTTTTCATAGCAACTAACAATGAAGATCATGGAAAGGTCACTCAAACTGAAATTCAATGTTGTAAATTTTTAAGAATGATTGCAGTATGTGCATGTATTTGGTGCACGATAAGTAGTCATGGCAAAATTTTACATTTTAAATAAATACTGTTGGCAAGATTCTTGATTATAAGAATTTATACTTTTCATAAGATTACATTTCACGGTTTTCATGGTTTATTTTCTTTTAAGTGTGTATACTTATTAATTTTGCACTATTAATGCTTTGAAGGTTATTCAATTTATATGACAAAACATGCTTAAATTCACATTTTTTAGCTAAAAAAACCATTAAAACTTCCCACCGTTAATTTTTCATTAACTTTTCGTTAAAATCATTTTGGAGTAATAATAAACTTAAAAAATTCCCTTGAATGACGAAAAATTTAATTTCCAACACTTTAAAAAATGTGTGTTTCCCCTTTTTTATTCATTCATTACGGTTATTATTATTATTTTTTAAATCAGAAAACCATTATAATATATACTCCCTTAACAAAGTAAAAATTTCCGAAAAAATAGGATATATTTTTTTATGGGATGTTGTCTTATGCACTAAGTGTGTTCAGACAAGCTTAGGATGATAAATCGATGTTATTATGACACCAATTAAGAAGTTATAGTGTAGAGGGCCTGAACTATTTTGGATAGTCACATGAACTCTGTCATAATCTTATGCATAACGAGATTTTTTTAAAAGTTTAAAATCGTGTAATAAATAGTAAAACATATTTTTTTTGGAGGAGCGATGATTAACTTTCCTAATGAGAATAAAAAAAAGCAAAATAATTTCAACTTTATGTTTTGTTTTTATATGTATGTTGTCCAAAAAATCTGTTCCACGTTACAGTAGCTTATTGATCCAACGGGGTATTACTAATGCGCTCTAAAAAATACAGACTAATTAATTTGATCCTTTATTTATGAAATTTCTTATTACGTTAAATTAAGGAGGATAAATAGAATATTTTATAAAAGTTTTATTTTTAGAATTGAACGGCAGATAATCTACAGAATAAAAATACGGGGTGTTCATATTTAAAGTTCAAGAACTCAGAGCAATGTACAGCTAAAACTATTACTCAGAATACGACCATATTTTCAGCAAACCCTAATGAGACCATGGAAGGGAGATTTCATTGGAAGAAAATTAGTAGTTGAAAAAATCACCACCGGTGGCGTTTCACAACGTTTTGGAGGGAATAAAATAAACAACCATTTTCAAACAAGAAAAAAAAAATGAAGGGATTGTGAAAGCAGATGTTTTATGCGTCTGCGTGGTGGAAGAATTTGCATAATAGCAAATACAACACTGTAAAACGCCGCCTGGTGGTGATTTTTTGAACTAACATTTTTTCCAAGACAACCTCTCTCCTGTGATCTAATTAAGGCTGTCTGCAAGTATGGTAGCATTCTGACCGCTATCTTTTCGCTTAGACACTGTATTACTTCTGGTAATCCGCGAATAAACTGAAGAAGTTCTCCCGATATAGATGGTATATTTTTCTAGGAATGATATATTTTTATTGAATCTACAAAATTAAAATTATAATGGGTTTGTGAAAAACTTTCTGATTAAAAAAATATTGTTATTTATGTAAATTATCAAACTGTTAAGTATGTATAAAAAATTACTGTTGATACATACATTGCAAGTTTTCTGCTAGGTATGATATTTGTATACACAGAGAAATGGATTATGGCAAGCAACAAAAATCAAGGAGTAATAAACACTTTGTTTGTAATAATAAACAAAATCTAAGTTAGTATGCACAATACTTATTACAAATCTTGAAACATTATTACTATTTTGTCAATCGACATTGTTATAAACAAAGTTAAAATCTTTTTGCTGAAGAGAAAAATATACAACAACAGAAATATTAAATTAATATTCTTAATTTATCTCCAATACTCTTCACTTTCTACAAAACTGATGCAATTTAATTTCCTAGCATGTTACAGTGAAAAACAAACGAATCTAAAAATTAGAATCTGAATCTTTCAGTAAAAACTGGTAGTTTCTGGAAAAGTTTGAATAGATAGTACGCAAAGGTATACAATATACGTTCTATATAGTCATTTTCTGTAGCAGATGGGCCATGGATAATCATTCGGAAAGAACTCTGAATTAAAAAAGAAGAACCCATACAGAAAGAATGCAAACTAAAGGAATTAAGAAAAAGCTTTAAGTAAAATATTAATCGAGAAAAATTAGACTAATTCAGATTACGCTCTTACAAAAAGTATTCTAAACAGTCAAGTTTTGTTGACCATAAATTATAACATTCAGGGAATAGCATTCAATGTGTTATGAACGTATCACATTTCTAAAAATGAACACTACTCGAATGTATTTAATATACACAATATATCGAAAATGAAATATAATTTTTTAAAAAACAGAGCTTAAAAGTATTAAGGAAAATTAATTTGGTTAGACTCATTCTATCAAAAAGCCCCCAGGAATAGTTCAAGGTTTTTAAAATAGATTTCAACTTATTTTTTTAAACGTTCATACTAACCCGCTTAAAAGAAAAATGATTATTAAGGTTTTACTTTCTGTTGAATGTTACAAGGAAAGTAAAAGGAAGAAGGAAAGTAAAAGGAAGCTTGCGAAAAGTTTTGTTATTTTGATATCATGATTGGAAATATAATTCAGCTACAGTTAATGATAAAGGCCGCTTTAGTGTTTTAATGTGTTTTCATCCATTTTCACATTTTAAATGTTTTGTAAAAATTTTCTCGCTGAAATAACTAAAGTGCTTGTTTTACTAAAAATATGTGAGAAAACATTTTAAAGTTCCAACTTATCTTTTTCAAATAAATCTAATTTTAGTACTCTAACGAAATTTAAATTTGTAGTATTTAGAAATAAATTATGTTTTTTATGATGCTTTTGAATTGATGATGCTTTTTGAACAAAATACCAAATTTCTTTCTAACGAGAAAACACAAATTGGACAACAATATTAAAACAAGATAGCAAAGTAATTCTGAAGGCATTCTTGCATCTTTTAATTCTTAAGTAATTAAAGTTGAAGCTTTCTAGGATTTCTGAAAAGTATCAATAACTAATACACAAAGTTAGTAGTCTTCAAGATGCCTGTAAAGTATTTGCAAAAAGAAGTTTTGTTTTATTAGTTTACTGAAGCGGTAATAATTAATATCTAATTTTAACACCGCTTTCGTTCACGTTCAATTGCAACATTAACAACTGAAATACTACTTTTCGAAAACCGATATTTCTATTTAAAAATGAAATACACCCACTTTAAACTTAATTTGAATTGTACAACTCTAAAAATATGTGAGAAAACATATTAATGTTCCAAACTATCTTTTTTAAATAAATATAATCTTAGCCCCCTAAAAGAATTTATATTTGTCGTATTTAGAAATAAATTATTGTCCTTGTTACAAGCTTATTTGTTTTCAGTTTAATTAAAAAGAATACAAGCAAACGAAACACCGACCCAGTTTTGTTTGATTAATTTGAGCTGTTAATTTATTGCTTGGAAACTGCAGGAAACTTTTTGGAGCATTTCTTTCATTTATATGTAATAATCCCTTTTTAATGAGTTTTTCTTCAATGAGCATCTTTTTTTTTGTTAAAGTCACATAGGAAGAGAAATTAATTCTTTAATTCTTTAGCTGTTAATTTTTGACTAGTGTTGACTTGTAAACGGATAGTTGGATTAAACAATACTAAAAAAACTAATTCGTACAATCTATATCGATTGCTTTAAGGTAATAAGAGTTGTTAGAATTGTTTTCATTGAAGAATTTTTAAAAAAGCTTCCCCAAAACGTGAACTAAATATTCATGTAGTGTCACTGATTAAGTTCGAGTCTTACAAAAGTTAGTTAGAACCAATTATTACTGTTTAGTGTTTAAATACGTTAGAAATTCAGTGTTAGTTCGGAATGTCAACTGCTTTACCTGTTACTACAAAATTTCTTTCGAAATTAAATAATAAACTTAATGATGGTTGGTAAATATATAATCATTTAACTGTCAAACTCGATATATAATCAATTCGCGAAAACTTCCGGTCTGTTTGATATAGAGGATGCCCACTAAATACTGTATTCATAAAAGTGGTGTCTAGGTATACTAAACTAGCCATGCGTTACTGAATGAAACCGCCTAAAACGCCACCTAGCGTAAAACTTCGGAGTTAGCATTCGTATATCGAAAACGGAAAGAGATAGGAAGAAAAAACTGTTGCATAACATTGATTTTAATATTTTAGATTATAATCGACTAGACTTTAGATTATAATCTTTAGATTATATCTTTAGATTATAATCGGCAAAACATCACTTTCCATCCCCCAAATTGGTATAGGTTATTCGGTTCAAAAATCGGTTTCACCTTCATTACTACATTATCGTAGTTATTTTTCTATATAAATGTATTTTGCAATCGTTATTTAAAGTTGCAGCTAAACTACAGTGATTTTATGATTGGAAGCGTGTAAGTTTCTTGATTCTCAGTCTAATTTCTTTTCCAAACTTAATTAAATGACACAAAATGAACCGAAAAAATCCATGAAATTTAAATAGATTTATTTAAAAGACTAAAAAAAAGACATGAATTCTTTCATGATTTCCTTAAGCAGAAATATAAATTTCGATATTTTAAGAAATTTTTGGATAAAACCATATCTTTGCTTCTCTCGCAGTCTGGAATATTTCATTTGGAACACGAAGGAAAATATTTAGAATCCTTTATTTTAGTGATGAAATTTTCCAGAGAGAAATGGAAGAAAAATGTTTGTAGTAAAAGAAATTTGGAAACTATACATCTTCTAGTGGTATGAAAAAGCGCGTTTTTGGAATCTCTTATTTTTGTTGGAGAGGAAAGCGTTTCAAACATATTTTATTCGTGAATTGCGTAAACATTTCTCTTAAGAATAATGGATTTTAAACTGTATTTTGCAGTATGGGAAATGCGCATTATTAGAGACGACTTTCTAACATTTGTTTTGAGACTTTAAAAGAAATGTTGGAAGCGGATTTTTAGTTTGAATCTAGATTCTTCATAATCTGGCTTTAAAAACCAAAGTCAATTTATCAATACACTGCAGGGAACATTCCATTGTTTTCAAATTCCTTACAAAATTTGTTTTGATGTATTGTTTGAAAGTTTTAATACAAACTTTTTTTTCAGAATGTGTCGAAGAAAATATTAGTTTTGGAAATTGGTCTATTTTTGCATTTTGTAGCAATACCCAGGGATTTTGACTTCCTTAGACGGTTTACTGTCCATTTACGCTTTCGTGCAAGAGTGTATCACATCACATTTCAACATATTCGCACTTCTTTTTTTTTTGAGAAAAAGATCGATTGTTTTAAAAATTTTAAAAATTTGTATAAATGCTATGAAAGGCGAGACACTGGAAACACTTTTAAGACATCTATTCGTTATAATTGTAGCAAGTTATTATAAAATTAGACATTGCAGAAGAAAATTGACACTTTAATATGCAGATTTTGTTACAGTCAAATCTCGTTAGAACGTCCTGACTTTCTAAGCGGAGTTTATATTAAGTGCAAAACGAAATTCTAAATGTTTAGTCTGACTTAAATTAATCCACATTATAATTCATATAAATTAGTAGAATAAGAATTTAAATTTAAAAAATGGATGACATATTAAGGAAATTATATGTAAAGGTCATACGTAGTACTTATAATTTAACTGTACAATCTGTCATATTTAATCTGCCATTGTACGGTGGTCGAAGCGTAGAATAGTCTGGATGAATTCCTAAAATTTGTTGCTGAGGCAACAATCTCTGCAAACAAAAATTCTGAGAGTCGTACTCACCAAAAATTAAGCGGTTTTGGTAGATAGCCTTGGCAAAGAAATGGGACTGAGTTTGTATATTGCACTCTTAACCCTTTAACGCGCAGTGTTCCCGCTCTGGGAACACCAAACTCTGACGTTTTGACTGTTGCCAGTCACGAAGAATAGATTTGTGATTTCTATAAAAATTGTTGCGGGTGACATAGCTCCACGAGAATCCTTTACTTTTTATCACGTCATTTCCCGTCAAAAAATTGTCACGATTATTTTTAACAGCACTGACATCTTCTGAAAAATGGAAGAATGAGAACAGCTTGATAGATTGCCCAATGCTGAAAAAAGGGCAGTCGTTGCCATCGCTCGACTTAACTACCAGTAAGATGGCGGACGATCGAAACGTTCATCGCGTGCCACAGATCTAGAGACCCTTTTTTGACGCAGCTGACTGTGCGGCACAGCCATCTGTCGTCAAATAAGCCTGCCCTTTTTTCAGCATTGGGAAGGGTTGCGCCTCAAAGGGTTAAAAGTGACATCTTAGGCGGAATGGTTGAAAAAATAGCGACGCAGTAAGCAAAGTGCAATATGTGAAAAGGCGTATTAAAACGTCGAGACTTCCGAATGATGATGTAATTTGTGGAGTGATGTCTTATGCAGGAGACTTACTAACAAGTTATTACTGTATTATTTCTACAAAAGGAATAGTAAAAAAATACTTGGTTCCAACGCCTTTTTTGGGGCTAATCAATTTTTATATCTTCTTCTTGCATTGTGATTCAAATACATCCATCAGGAGAACTTAAAAACATGGAGAAACGATGCCTGAGATAGTTTGAAAAAGTGCCGATGAAAAACTATGATTCTTGATGTTGGTTATTATGATTTTTTTTTACGACTTCTGTTCGTCTGTCTGAACGTATGTTTCCTCTGTGCTATGCTCCACTTCCAGGAAATTTTATTTATTGGCAGGTAATTTAAACCTTTTTCTGACGTTCAAAACATTATTATCTTTCTTTGAAATACTTAAGAAAACTTCTACCCTGGCAGAACAACAAATTCATGGAACGCTAATTAAAGTTTTTCATTAACGTCAGTTAACAGCAATGTTCTTTGGACGTTAATAGACGATTAGAGAACAGTGTTGTGCTACTTGGGAACGATTTTTTACCAAATTTTATTTTATTTCCTTTTTTTTCCCCCCACAGAAGCTCTCAATATGATTTCTTGTACGGAAAATACTTGTTTGAAATACGCGTAAATGACGTTATTTTATTTAAAAAAAAGCAAAGAAAACAAACCGAAATTAGCAAAAGTCAATGAAATTTGAAACTGTCGTGGGAAACATTGTTCATATTTATTATAGATATTTTATAGAATCGCACAAAAGAATTTAGATAGGTCTGTGTATACTTAAACTACTCTTTTGTAAATGAATAAATTGATCCTACTTTGATGTTACCAGAAAAGCATATAGAAATCACTGTAACTTTACTTTAGATGATAAAAACTTACTCATACAGACGAAAAGAGTCGTCTTTTTCACATGTACAGAATAATAAATGTGCAAACATATACGAACCTACACGCATTAAAAATTGAAAACCAACATTAATTAAAATCATCAAACAGTATGATCTATTTCAAATTATTCCTAATTAAATAGATAATTATTAAGACAGATGCTGTTCAGTTTTCTCTAATTTACTTTACGACAGATAAATACAAAAGCCCCCATTATAAGAATCCGGAATTCAATTGGAATTTCAGCAGCGATATCTTTTCCAATTGTACTGCTGTCAGGGTTGTTTATCTTCTCCGGTTTTAGCCTTTGTCTCCAATACTCTTCTTCCATAATTATTTGCGCTTTTGTTTCTTACACGATACTTTGTGTATATTCTCTCATGACACATTACATTCTGTGTGATACTTTATCCTAATAATAATAAAATTTTGTCACACGTTGTGAAAGGAATACATATTAATGAAAGGAAAGATGTTAAGACTGCTGAGAATACTTTGCCTTATGAAAATTAATGCGTCAAAACGAATGTGTTGATAGAAAGAGAAACTAAAGGATTATTCTCTGTAACTTCGGGATCATGATGTCATATATGTTCCTACTGAAAAAGTTTTCTGATTCTGGGATTCGGCAGTAGTTGTAATTTTTTTATCTCTTGATTAATGACTATTGCTACGTCAAAATATGAATAATTGTTTCCACATAGAATTTAATGCTTCTATTTCATTAAAAAATATTTTTTTTTGTCAAATATTAGCATACAAAAGATATTGCTGGAATTAAAATTCATTTTCCCGATCCTTAAGAAAAAGAAAAAGTAAGAAAATCTGACACACTTTTAGATTTTAAATTCTCACTAAAGTGCTATATATTAAAAGCGTATCATAATTTATGCGTCATTCCTATTTTTCTTCCTTATTACATTAAGTTGAAAAGTGTATCGTTATTCATGAGTGTGCCGCCGTATTTTTCTTCCTTGTTCCATAAAACCCACCTTTGGAATCGAAATCTATCTTAAAATCGCTTACTAAAACTAGTTTACAATCTTCGCAAAGAATATTCCAACTATACTTCACCGTTTTAAATATTGTTTCGAATGTGCATCATGATACCTGAGTATACTGTGTTTGTCTTTCTTGGATTTATTCCTACTTTAACGCCCCGACTTTCGCCAAGGTGGCGATAATTAAACTTATGCAGTTACCATAACGATTTTTTGTATTTATGTGGCAACCGTAATTTTGATTTAAAATGGCGATTTGGAACAACATGTAATTACACCATTCCATTACCTATTGATTTATTTTGGGTTGGTAATTAATGTAGTTTCAGTAATTAAGTGTCTTTAAATTCCTTAACTGGGACGTTTATTGTTAATTTGTTCACTTTAGTTTTCATCTAGTTCTTTTGGGAGCGTTGAAAATTGTGCATAACTCCTAGAGACCCATGACTGCAAAGCTCGCCAAAGTGCGGCGATATTTTAGGTTGGTGAGAGTGGGGGCGTTAAAATAGGAATCAACTCTTTCTTGTACCATAAAACCCATCTTTGGAATCGAAATCTATCTTAAAATCGCCTACTGAAACTGTTTTACAATCTCCGCCAGGAATATTTCAAATATACTTCATGATATTAAATAGTGTTTGGAATAGGCATCATATTCCATGGGTGTGCCGTATTCGCCTTTCTTTTTAAATAAAATGCATCTTTTGAACCGAAATCTATCTTAAAATCACCTACCAAAACTGTTTTACAACCGTCGGCAAGCATAATCCAACTATCCTCTATCATTTTAAATACTGTTTGGAAAGTGTATAATAATCTATGAGTGTACTGTGCTTTCCATCCTTGTTCCATGAAAAACTTCTTCGGAATTGAAATTTGTATTAAAATCGCCTATCAAAACAGTTCAACAATTTTCGCCAGGCATAATATAACTATTCTCTACCATTTTAAATGCTGTTTGGAAAGCGTTGCATAATCTATGAGTGTACCGTACTTGTCTTCTCTGTTCCATAAAACACGTCTTCTGAATAGAATTTATATTAAAATCGTCTACCAAAACTATTTTATAATTTTCGCCAGGCATTTTCTAACTATACTCGTAATATATTTATGAATTGTCGCGTTTTTGCCCCAAACTTAGCGATCCATTATCAAAAATTGCAAACCTTGTGCGACGTTCAACATTTTATAAATGCCTCCCCCCCCCTCCACGTTATCTGGCAAATACATTTGAAAAGATCTTCACCGTTAAGTTCATATCTACAAAACCTGTCTATAATATCACGTAGACAAAATTCTGGGATAGTGCGAAAAGCACACTAGTGCTAAAAACAGTTTGTGATTTACATGATTTTTGTGGTGATTTACATGATTTTGCTGTTGGTGATTTACATATAAATATTACCGGTAAAAAAATACTTCGTATTTTCACAAGCAAACTGAATTACACAATTTCTTTAAAAAATAATCAAATTCATCTTTTTTACATAAGCTGTGCAACTGCAAACTCATGATTATTTGTTACGTTAGACAAATGTATTAAACCACGTGTCATATTGTACTATTCAATAATAATACAGTGTTTACTTCAAAATGATGTAGTAATTTTATGAATGAGACCTATTTTCACATTTTGTAAGATTAAGTGACAAAAAACCTGTGCTTGAGCTATTTCACTCAAACAGAAATCGCAGACATGCTAAAAACTTTTAAAAGTAATTTCAAATGCAGTTTTTCTCCTCATAATAAAAGATTGATTTTAATAGACACAATACTTCAACGGAGCTCAATTTTTTATCTTTTGAAGATACAGAATTTTTGCTAGTATTTACAGGGATGGGCGGATCAGAAAAAAACTCCACTTGGTATTTAGAAGGCGTAACCACCAAGTATGTTTAAATGACTATTCAGTAGAATTATTGATAAATAAATAAATAAATATAAATATATATCTATATGGGACAGATATTACTTGCCAGTTGTGCAATATATTTTACGAAAAAAATATTTTTATAACAATACTTCTTTATTATTGGGAAAAGAATCATCATAAAAGTTCTTCTCACTGATATGATATAATAACTCTTTTCATATTAGGTACAATTGATTTTCATTAAAAATTTATTTGTTTGATTTAATGTGAAAACACGACATTACTTTGTAGTACAACTAATATTAATCATATTTGGTGTCATTAAAGCAATCAAAGAAATAGTAATACAAAATAATTAATTAAAAAAGTTAATACATGTTGTACTGGAATATGTGGAATTGTATTGGCATGCTGCTGAGATGTGAACATTGTGAAATTATTTGAGCAAAGTTGCGATGTCCGCCGAGCTGGTATTTTCAAACATTGGTAGCGTTCATGATGTTCAATCTGGTGGATGTTAATCCATGATGAGTTTTTGCAGGAAAATAGAGAAGAGCCTTGTGTCAAGACTAAATACTTATTGTTTTTTCCTCACAAAAAAATTTACAAGTACACACAGTATTTAACATTATATCGATAGCATTACATAGAGAGACACGGCCAGCCGCTAAAAACCGCGTGCGCATTCGTGCAGCATCTCCACTCCAAATCATCTACAAACGTGGCAGTATTATTAAACTATCTGAGTGTAAAGAATCTTATTTCACCATTTATTCACAGGATTTTACCTACAAATTAAAAAAAATATGTATAACTTATGTAGTAAAATATCTGATTCTTAATTAATAGTATTCATTCCTTCTGTTTCAGTATTTTTTTTCTCTCTCTCTTTTTTCTTTTCGATCTCGAAGATGTGGCATGGAAATTTGTAAAAGAGATCCAATGTCAAGAATAAATATTCTAAATACTTTAATGGGAATGATGATAGTGAAGTAAAAGATTTTTGAGCCTGTACTAACATTATGCTTCACCAAATTGCATATCTTCTACTTATTGAAATTTATAGTAGACTATAAACTACAGTGAAAGAAAATAAACTAGTCCACCGGAATTTTTAAAATTCTGTTTGTAAAAGTATAAAGAAGGTAAGCACGTTTTGGAATTTCCTGAATTTAATTTTTTTTGGACTAGACAAAAGCTGAATACTGCAAGATAGTGTTTTTTAGAAGAGAAAATTATGAAATTTTTGAATTTTACTTCTATTTGCTTTATATATGTATAAAACAGAGAAAAACTTATTAAAGATTTGCGTCATGAATACTTAAATGAAAAATGAAATAAATAGTGATGAATACAGTTATAAAACATTTTTTATTCCTTTAGAAGGAAAAAAAAACACTATGAGAATATATTGTAGATTTGTTCATCCGTGATTTTTCTTTCTCTGTCTCTCTCTTTTTTAATTTTATCCTTTCAGCATCGTTTTTTTTTTTTCAAAATTCCAAATGTATTTCTAGGAAACGAGAAAAACGAAAATCAGAGAATATATTTAATGTGAGGTTAATTTTTCAGAAAGAAATAAGGAAATAAGTGCTTCCATGCCAAAAACGGAGAATTCTTCGGAGCAAAAAATTTTTTTCCTCCCTCCTTCCCGAGAGTGAATAACTTAATTAAAATTTGATGTCTTGAATGATAATGTAAAAGCGCCAAAGAGAGAAACTTTCCCCGTCAGAGGATAAAGGAAAATACTGTCCTTAAGTTTAGTATAACAAAGGAAAAGGAATGTAAGGAAAAGTGGGAGGGAAAAAAAGAAGGTGATAAAAGCTCCGAAAATTTTCGATATTTGTTTCGAAGCTGTACTAGGGACTGAGATATGTGAACAGAGACAAAGTAAAGAGGGGCCTCATTATTGTATACAAAGCCGCGAGTGTTAAAAAATGAATTCAGGATTAGCCTTAGGACTTTGAAGAAAGTTACTTTTTCTTGAACTGAAACAATTGGTACGTATTAATTTAACAAAAGGTTCTTAATTGCTTTTCGATTTCTTCGTTTTTTAATTTAACTTGGGGAGCTTTTGCTCACTGGTCCTTTGATTAATCAAGACGTCCTCCTGTAGCGTTGTTTAACAACAAACATTGTAGAGCGCCATTTATAAAAGATCGGCATACATGCAAAGTGTAAGTACATATGTATTCTTTGAAAACGGTACTTTATCTGAGAGAGGAGATTGTTTAATGCTTGATCTTTCACTATATAAATGATTGGTTTATTTCAGCAAATATATGAATAATGAATTTTTTCAGATAAAAAATTCTTATTAATAAAGACAAGTATTATATAAAGTGGAAGAAATGCCAATTACTTGAAATGCGGAATGTGAATTGATGCTCTCAATAACTAATCTGAAAGAAAGAAGTGAAAACCCTAACATTACAACAAAAAGTTTCTTCGTTTTAGGAAAATCTACAGTGTGCCCGCTAAAGTCCGCTGTCACCCCACTAATTTCTGAATGGTAAGAGCTAGTCATAAAAGTCGGTATATAGATGCCATGCACTAAGCAAAAAGCCGATTACAGCACTACCTTTCGGCTAAATTTGGAGTTAGCATTTCTATCTCAGACACAGTGCGAGATACGGAAAATTAAGATTAAGAAAAAATATCTTCAGCACACTAATGCTAAAAATTGAAGGCTTAAAATGCAAGGTGTGAAAACACACATTACTAAATGCTTTTGCTAGCGTGTCTCCAGCCATATGTACAGCTTCCAATGGGAATTGTAGATCAGTCTCCAGATGTGTACGTTTGTGTGCTGTTTTGGAAAGTTCTACCAAACAAACCCCTGCCCCCCCTCCTCTCCAAAAAAAGTGCTTTATGCCTTCCATCCGTAGCATTATTCTCCAAATTAATGAGCATCATGTGTAAATTAAGATATTTTTTTCTTACTATATTGAGGACGCTGAACAACTTTGTAATTGACTTTTTTCCCGTATCTAGTATCGTATTTGAGATAAGAAAGCTAACTCCGAGTTTAGCTGACAGGTGGCGCTGTAAGCTGTTTCCTTGTATAGCGCATAGCAACTTTGCTATAGCTAGACCCTACTTTTATGATTATAGCTCTTCTCGTTCAAAACTTATTGGGGATGAGCACGGACTTTAGCGGGCACGCTGTATATTTTTAAGGGGATAGAAATCACCTAAGCCATATCGATTCATTATACTTAGCATTGCATCACCATTAAAAAAAACGTACGGAAATTCATTACAGGCTTAAATTGAAAAAGCACAGTTTTACAAATTTGAAATTAACGTCTATTTGTTCATGCTATAACGTATTTTATAAAAAAATATACGAATATATACTTATAGCTTTAATTGACAAGTTGGGTGTTTATGATTAAACTTACCCTATGAACAGTTAGTGCTCTATAGCTATAACGAGTAAACGGATTGTATCCAAAATTAGTATATAGACTTTACATAATATGCGCTCAAGGAATTATGAAAAAAAGCTAAAACAGTTTTAGGTGGCGTTTTGAATATAAGAACAGCAATTTTAACAATGGAAATGGCTAATTCGAAATGCACAAACAATTTGAACATAGATTCAATAGCTTTTGAGCATTTATTAACTAATTTGTATCATTCTTGAACTGATTTCCCTATACAAAGTGCCACCTAGCGTATGTTTTTTGAAACCAAGCTTTCCAGAAAGCTTCCATCTCTTGTACTGTACATATGACAATTTGGTGGCAATCTGCTCACCCGTTGTAGCTACAAAATGCTTTTTAGAGAAGAAGTTTAATTATTACCCCCATGTTCTCTCTCTCTCTCTCTCTCTCTCGTCGATAATAGAAATCATACTTCATTTTATTCTTGCAGAGAGTTCCCTACAAAAAGAAAATCAGCTATTATTAGAGACGTAGAACAGAGTACCTTAAAATAAAGATTACAAGGTAGTAGTGGACAAATGATCATTCCTTAAGCATTTTCATCAGTCATTGATCATGTTTCATAGTTCATGTTAGCTTAGGGGATTTTCCTGTTAAGTTTACACAGGAAATGTATGTGTTTAGTTGATATTTTTTATTATATTTTTGCTTTGAAACATCGATAATTCATTAATAATCCTTGCAATGCTTTATTTAGGAAAAGTAAACAAAAGTTCACACTGAATCATTAATCTGAGGTTTATCACACAAAATTTAAAACTATACTAAAAAAAAAGAGATCAATTTTTTATCGCATATTTTAGATTTTGAGAATTTTAAATAAATATCGGGTTGATTTTTAAAATCACAGTATCTCATTCTACTAATCGAACGTAAAATTGACGAAATACATTCTGCGTACTTCTTACATAAAAACTGCAGCTGCAGCATTTATGAAACAGCTACTAGAAACTTTACCTGCAAACTCTTTTGCTTTTGTGTCATTTTCAAATGTACTATTCAGTAGACGAGAGAGCTAAATTGCAAAACAGATAAGACATTTGCGTGCAACTACATTGTGATACAAAGACTTATATTATTTTTATCACTTGGAATGAGAAATAAATTAAAATGTCGCGAACGTGTTCGAGTAATGAAACCGAAGAGCAGGAATAGAGAGGCTTTAGCAACCCAAACTTGATGCACTTGTCCCATCACCTAACCTGTGGCAAGGTCCTACGCGCATAATTCATGCGCATACAACTCGTCTTGTTTTTTTGTTTTTTGTTTTTTTTAATGGATCATTTGCGGCCAGCGTGATAATTTCTGGTTTCATAGTTTTATTTTTAATAAAAAATGGTACATAACTGCTTTGCATTTTGAAGCAAATCATGATTTGTGAAAGGTTCTGGAATAACCTTTCATAGATGAGTGTTTTTTTTTCATGTTTTTAAAACATGCTTTTTATAAATGAAGATTTTTTCAATATATCCACATCCCCTTAACCTTGGCGATAATTTTTTTGCGAAAAGAGGGTTTGTAATACGTATGTTGAGAGTAAATTTGTCTTGTAGTTTGCATTTACCGATCTCTAAATATAGCGATATTGCACAAAAAAGTCCAGCCTCTTCCTTTATTTCCGTGCCTAAAGTCACTTTCCTCACTTTTCCATTGGGTTTTGAATAACGATGCGCTCTCTAGTATATTTCTACTGTCTGAATGAAACGAGTTTAGAAGACGAGCATGCGCAAATAGCGAAACATAAATTTGCCAAAATGGCATCAAATATATATCAATTGTTAGATCGAATATGCTAGCGGAAACCACGGACGGAAAATGTGTATGTACTTTCGGAACTAAAATAAAGTGTACATTAAAGATTATTCTCGATTGGTCAGTACTAGAATTTTGTAAAGAGTTACTAGAAAGATACTAGCTGGCACGAAAACAGTGCTAGAACGAGAACAGAGATTCTGCATTAATAGATCAATAACAGATTAACAATAAAGTGCAAGAATCACATAGTAATTGCATGAAATTTTCTGTGAAGCTGAAAGGGGCGAAAATATAATTCTCGTTTCTGCCCGAAAAATTGCAGAAAAATAGATTGAGCATACTGATTTCTTGTAAGAAAATGATTTGTTTTCTTCTGGGGAGCTTTTCCTTGGTAAAGAAATCAAATAAACAACACCAGAAAAAAAGATAAAACATTTAAGAGCTAAAATTTCTTAGAAAACTGATAATAACACATTTAAGAGTTTAAAAGTTAACACGAGAGAAAAAGTTGCTGTTTTTTATCTTAATTTTTGAAATTTCATTTTAAATGTTCCAAAATGATTTTATTTGCAACATATTTATTATTTAAATAGTTTCTTTCTTTCTCTTATAGTTTCTTAAATACTTTCTTTCTATTAATTTAAAGATTTTTGCTAGCTTGCTTTGCCATTATGTCGTTCCAGTTCAAAATTTTTATACGAATTTGAACCTGTGTTCCGTTTGATAATATTATAAGTAGCGCTATTTGCTGAAGAATTTCTAGACTAAAAAGAATCAAATAAATAGACATAAAAAGTAGATTTTTAAAATCGAGCTCTTTATTGAAATGTGGATTAAAAGGAGCTTATAATTTTTGAAAGAATTTTTAGAATCAAACACTTATTGGAGAATACAAATTCATATTATCTCACCTATATCAACGGAAAAGTTACTTATAAAAGTAATAATAAACTTTCCTTTAAATATTATGAAATAGTTTATAACTAATTCAAGTCTGAGCCATTAGCACTTATTTTGACCTCATATACAAGTTGTATTTAATAACTTTTATAAGCACTTCTGGCGCTGATTGGTGATCTAGGATGGATTTGTATGCTGTAGTAAATGTTTGAAGAAAAAATAATTTTATACTTTTTAGCTTAAGGTAAATTGGAGGAAGTCTTCACATTTAAGGATTTTACGATTAAATACATTGAAAATAAAAACAGCAAGATCATGAAAAAATTACACTTTATTTTTCACTATTTAATTGGCTATGTATACAAGTTAATTTTCGCCTTAGTATGAAAATAAATAAGAAATTTAATGTTAAAGACATTTAATTGTGGTATGTCCCCCCATATATATGGGGAGATGCCACCAGTTATGGGGTAAGATGCAACAACACCACAGTAAATAAAAACATAAGACAAACATTACAAAATTAAATGCGAATTAACAATAACTATAGAAAGACAAAGCAAATAAAATTCTTTCATAGAATTCTTCTTTTTTGAATTAAATTTGATTGTGACCAAGAAGCTCGATCAATTTTTCTTTTGTAGTTTCGAGGCATTGTATGTATGGTAATAAAATGTGAATTCTATTTATTAAAATTTAAAATGCCCTTAAAGAAAGCATAAGAAAGATATAAAACTTGATGCAGATATTATACCAAATGTATAATATTATGTAAGAATATTATATGTGAAGTTAATTAAAGTAATATGGGAATAATAATAATTATTTTAATGTTTAAATAATTTTGATTATTAATAATTTCAATTACTAATTTTTTTTATTAATTTTAATTATTAATGGTTTTAATTATAATTTTAATTTTTATCCTTAATTGCATTTAATTATTATCACTTTTAATAATAATTATTAATTGCATTTATATTTTATGCGATAACATACAGTGTTAAAAAACAAATTTTAAAGTTCATTTCATTTATTTCTGAACCATGTGGTGTCTTCTCCCAAGTATAGAGGGAAGGCGCTAGATACGCTTATTTCCTTATTGCTACAGTGTTATGGCCACTCCTACATGCATCGTATATGTTACATAATGTGTAACTTACTTAACATTGCTAATACCTTATTTAAAATAACAAGTACGTTTATGAGCTTTAAATATGAGGAACGAAATATTATAAAACTTGTATTCACCACGTTAAATGCTCACGAAATCCAAAAACAAATCCAATTAAAGACGATTAACCAATCCAATTAAAGACGATTAACTCAGATAAACTCACAAGCCACAAACAATGTCGGACCAGAATCTTCACACAAGTGGCTCAGTATTGCCATTTATCGACGCATAAAAGTACTATTTATAATCTTGCATCTTCTCCAAATTACCTTATTTTTTTTTATTAAACTAAACTAGGGGCCAAGGCCCCCAGACTCGCTACGCTCGCATTTCGTATGAGGCATTTGGCCCCCAAAAAGACTTAAATCCTGAAAAAGACAATTTTAACAAACAAAACCCAAACGTTGGATAAGATAGAATGTTACCGAGCCAAATATTGCTTGGTTCTTGCATGTTGCTTGGAACATAAAAATTTAAACCTCGCACTGTTTGTAATTATGTGAAACCCATGGTACGCCTTGCGTATAAGCCAATTATGGAGAATTTTCATAATTTGGCGACTTGCGTATATGTATAAAGAATTAGCTCTAAGAAAACAGTAATTCATATGTTTTCTTTGATAAAAACTACGGAACAGGTAGGATAGCTTGCCACCAATGACGACTTTTCATTATTTGGCGATTTACACATGCTCACAACCTATAATTACTGTTCATTTAAGGTTCCCGGAAAACCGTTATCCATATTTTCATTTACATAATTCTTTGCAGATTGGAGTACTTAGCACCACGAATTATACCATCTCGCCGCGCTTGCAAATATCCAAAGTGTACAGGGGCGTAGCCAAGGGGGGGGGTTAGGGGGGTCATAACCCCCCCCATGAGAAATTTTTTGCCATACAAAATGTATATTCTTCACTATATTATCACACATATGTATACATATATATGAGTTGCAGTAGTCGTAACCCCCCCCCCCCATCAAAAATTTCTGGCTACGCCCCTGAAAGTGTACTATAACTGCTATAATGGCATAGTTAACGCCGCCAAATATTTCTACTGGTAGCAAATAATCCAGCTGGACCGATCCTTTAAAATAATCCGCATTTTAATTATTTTTCATTTTCAAGATATTAGTTATTCTGTTTTGGAAAAATGAATAATCGCTAATTCTAAACTCCTGTTGTCTAAGCGAACTTACTATTTGAAAATTGTCAACTTTGTGTAACACATTTTGAGTTACTTATTTCATATACTTTTTAATTTGGCGTAAAATGGATGTAATTCTACTTCATGTTTGACAATTTCACGTGATTCTACATAATTGGAATTGCTTTGTTGCAAAGGAATGGATGATTTTATGCCAAATCTGGCAACTATTGTGTTTTATTTTTCCAGTTTTTATTAATATCTTCTAAAACAATTCGATTTTCGGAATTTAAGTCACCTTATCAGGTTACTCGGAGTTTTCCGCATTCGGGAACATGTTTCTGGAAATTCAAATCCCTACGGTTAAGGAGAAGATAGGTCAACAAGCTCTGACAGCGGCCTTTACTTTTTTTTGGAATAGAGAGATTATGTGTCTTTTCCCTAGTGCTACAGTGCTAAATGCCGTATATATCAAACTTGAATAAATTTATTTTTAAGTGAATTTATTTTTCATTAATTTACGGCCCAAAACATTTATAGTTAAGCCGAAACGAAAAACCGGTTAACAAGTGATGAAAATATCCTCCTAAACTGCATTCCCCCTCAAGAACCAGTTTTCGTTGAGGATCGGCACAGTGTAGTTCAGAAACCTTATAGCACGGACTTGGATATAAAACGATCATCGACCAACGACAGGCTGTAGGAAATAGCGTGAGCCTTCTCAAAGGAAAATACTCGACTCCCTCTTAATGATTAGCTACATAAGCGCCCTCTAGCAACGCATAGCAACGAATTATGATACATTCTAATACTAAGCACCCCTGCTCACAAGAACGCGCACAACATAAGCTTAATGATTACCTCGCAGCGCCATTTCACAGGCAAATTTCGTTTAGTTCTTTTAGAATACGTTGATGAGATCATCCTATATTCAAGTTCGTACCCTAGAGCTACGCTGTAAAACTGAGAACGCGGTACATATTCCCAAGTATCTCTACGGGAGTCTAGAATGAACTTTTTTCGGTTGATTTCAGAAGGAAAATTGAATATTTTAAGTCATTTAATCGAGTAAATTGAACAACTGAAGGCTAGGATGGGCCTCTGAATAAAAAGCTTGATTAAAAAGAAACATAAAAAAATTATATATATATTTTAAATATAAATAATTATTTATGATGTATAAAACAACATATTGTATAAATAATGAAACAGTTAATTTGTAAATATGAGGAAAGAAAAGTACGCAAGCAATTTAGAGTAATGTATTACATTATACTACTCTCCGCTGAAAAAAATTAATGAGACAAAAAAGATTGCAGGTAGGTAACGAATGATGATTATTAACAGAAATTTAGTTAACATAAAGATGGCGAGTGTTTTAATAGTTCAAAAATTTATATTTAAATATATATTTGACACTATCTGTATACTGTCATAAGTATAATAATTTCAAAAATTTAACAAATGTAATAACATTTCTGTATATTATATAAAAATGATTTAATATTTTAACAAAAAATAAAGATAAATAAATTGAGTTTTAACTAGTAGTTCAGCTTGATATATGACTTATCGTATATACACAAAACAGTTTCCAGATTTTAAGCTTTACATTATAGTTTGACAGAAAAAATACACTTATAAATCATTATAAGAAAAAACAATTTTACAAAAACATGAAAATGAGACATTGTGCTCGAGTAAACTCCTGCCATACTACTTTTTCGTGTCCATTTATATTTATTCAGTTTAAAATAAGTGAAAAAAGTAACTATTATTACTACTATTTTTTTTAGTTAAAAATTCTTAGGTTTAAAGTTTTTCATATAAACTCAATGGCTAAAGTTTAGAAATAAAAACACGAAGAAAATTTTGTTGTTTCAGTCGAACAATAAAGTTCCCACGAGAAATTAAAATGCGTAGCCTGTTTTTAAAGAAAATGGGACTAGAAGACTGAAAAAGTCAATTTAAAATTTTTTACTACAATGTAGGGTGGATTAATACGAATTTGTCTTTTTTCCTAGAATAAAAACAATCCCTGTTTTAGCATCTATAAATATATTTTAATAGTATATACTACACATTAAAGCGACATTTTAGATTTAAACATATTAATATCTTTATTTAAAAAATTGTTGACAGGTATTTGATATAATGCTCAATTTTTAAATATAGAATTTGTAATCATCACTTAATTTATTACACTTAAAGTTTTTGCCTACAGGTTTATGTGTGTTAATTTTAGGCTTATATTTTAAGTTAAACCTGAACAAACTTTGTAAGTTTCCTCGGTAAAAGGAAGTCAATAATTTTACATTATTATTAAAAAAGATAGCATATTTTTTAATTTAACACAACATCGTGAATTGGTTTAGCTTTTTTAATTATTTAGTTTAAAATAATTCCTCAAAAATGGATGTTGAGCAAAAATCACATGGAAAAATACCATTTGTATAATTACATATTTGAAACAGTGTAATGCACAACTTTTAACATTAATTGCACGCTAAATTTACTTTTTATAAAACTAAAAGGATTTTCTGAAACATAATCTATACTGCAATTCTTATAATATTTCAAAATATGTTTTTCAGTGAAGTCAATAAACGATTTATACCAGAAAATTGCATGCCCTAAAATTTCAAATAATGTCGGAAATCTTATCTCTATAGGCGTAGCTAACAAGAGCAAGGTGGAACAACTGCTACACCCCCCCCCCCCTAAAAAAAAATCGGGAAAATTCAGACAATAAAGTATTTTGGGTACCAATTGGAAACACCCCCCCCCCCCCCCCCCAATATTACATGCCAATTTACGCTAGTGCAAATTTATTTTTCTTGTCTTCCGTTTTTTCTAAATACCGGGTTTTGCTTATTCATGCGCCATAGCGTGAAAAAAGTATTCGGAATAAACGTAATGTAATTCTTACATTTAATGTTGTGCATGAGCAAATAAACGAATAGTTGATGCAAAATTTTCATAACCCTTTTCTGATAGTGAAAAAAGGCATTAGCGAAATCTTTCATCATACTCAAGACTACTTTGAAATTTCCATTGTAAATGTTCACGACTATTTTGAAATTTCAGTTGTAAATGTATTCAAGTAAAAAATTAATGAATAGGGGGGGGGGTTCAAATAAGGTAGTTATATATATGTAAACACTCAAAAGCTCAAATAAGCTTTCTAACATAAATTTAAGTCAATTTTGTTGAATTAAAATTTTGTTTTTAATTTAAAAGTTTAACTCTTTGTAATCTTTAATATTTAAATGAAACAATCTTAATGGCTTTACTTAAAGGGCATAATGGTGCCAAATTTAATTATTATAACTCCAGTAAAAATTAAAACTGCTCAGTGGAAGTTTGTAAAATTAAAGTTAAGGTCGTATTCCAAAGCCGCATGAAAGATTTTACATATAAAGATTATATTATCAAAATGCAACATGAAAAACAAAAGCTAAAAATGTTGTTTTTCCTTGAAAAATAATTGCCAAAAACATGTTGTTTTATAAAAATCTACCAACCGATCAACATTCAATAAAAAAGATATTGACCTACATATTAGCTAAATCTAAAAGTCCCAGCCACCATTTTCCTATTTTTATTAATTTTTTGAAATTTTAAAGTTTAAAAAATTATCTAAAACACAATTAGATCAATCACTTAAAAATTTCGAGCTTAAAAAATATCGTTACCTTAAAAATTAAATATTCATCTATTCCTCCATTTTTAGATTTTTTGTCATATTCATCTGTAACAGAAAGCATCTCTTTACACCTTAAGACATCTGTTTTAAAAATTGTTCATTAAAAAATAGAGAAAATATTAGCTAGTTTAAAAATTTGATAAACCACAAACTTTCTAATTTTTGAATAATTTTCACCATTTTCAACTTTGAAATTGTACCGATCATTTTGAAAATTTTCAAGCACGCAAATGTATATATAATCCCTCTCTCTTTTTGCTAAAATTTCAGTTCATTTATAAAAGTGCTTAATGCCATTAAGTTTAAAGCTGTAAGCCTGGAACTTTGCTCATTCACACTGAAAAATACTAGCATCAAAAGCTGCATTTATATAGCGTTATTTACATTTGTAATAATTACAACAAAATCAAGTTTTTATATTAGAGAATAAGTTCCAAAGTATTATTATCAAGTCCTGAGCACCATTCTCGAGTTAAAAAAAAAAAAAAAAAAAAAAAAAAAAAAAACCCTCAGTTAGGGCATTAAAAATACTTTAAAACTTTTATTTCTTTTCTCATAAAAACTTCTATAAGGCATAAGAAATCTATTTTCTCTATTAATACAGTTCTCTTCCATGACAGAAGAAGCCTTAAAGTTGATTTAATCTATAAAGTTAATTTCTTTTCATTTTTCTTATTTTATTTACTTTTATTTAATTTTGTCTGAAGATAATACTTCTCATGAATTCAGGATAGGAAGTATCAGTGAAGTATTTTTTCCCCTCTCCCTGAGTCCAATATTGAATTACAGGTTATAGTCTCCAGATAGCACTTTTATGTTTGACCTAACAATCAATCGATTATAAAAAGAATAAAAAAGAAAGGGAAAGAAAAAATAGGGACAAGAGAAAGGAAATAAATTTACTTTTCTTCCCGATGAAATTCAATCTCGTGTCTGATTCTGAAATTGATTTATTTTCGTATTTATACATTTTCCATTCTTCTTCGTAAACTTTGAAAAGCAGTTTACTGTATTAGTACAAAAAGCAACATTTCTCGGTTTAGGAAAAAGCCGAACTTTGTTTTTCACAATAAGAGTTTTATTGGTTAAATTTGGAAAAGTACATTTGATTTCTATTTTATTCTGAAAAAAATCCTCAATTTATTTATGTATTCTTACATACTAACAAATATTAACACGAAATAGTTCCATTTTGAAATAACACTTCCGTTTAAAGATCTCTGTTAAATCAGATTAAGGGGTTAATAATATTTCTTAATACACCTCACAAAGATTGCAATATTCGATTCTTATGAAATGTTGTTAGGACTCTATAGGGAAAGAAAATGTCAAAGAGCAATTTTTTGAGAAAATTTCAATAAAAGAATGTAATGCATGCTTATATATAAAAACAATTTGTCTATTCATTGCCGTTCCTAATGGTTACCAGATTTCATGTCATGTTTTAGATGATTAGGTTCCTATTTGGATGCAGAAATTTCTTACATATTTTTTTCCAGGCAAAAAAAAAAAAAATGGTTGCTAGTAAAATGATGACACTGAATAGATAAAAATGCTTCATGTAAATTAAATTTAATAAGAACTTAATTTAGGTGACACAAATGTTTTGCATGAATTATCAATTACGTTCTGAAAGTTATTCAAGCGCAATTTGTAGTCAACATATTTTTCAGGAAAAGTACACGATGTGAAGTGATACAAATCGTTAAACAGCTATTCCCAACTTTTTAACATTGTGCCCCCCCTCCCCAAACAAACAAAGGATAACTTATGATGATGTCCTCCACCCTCCCATTCCTCAGCATACAAACAATTTTTTATTCTTCATCAATAAACATTTAATTGTCTTTTATACAAAATGTTTGGATAAATATTTTAAGCCAAAATTAATATGATTTGGGAAAAGAATAAGAATAAAAAGAGAACGCGACCCACCGGTTCGGAACCGCTTCTGTAAAAACACAAGCATAAATTATAGCGATATTTATTTACTACAATGAATAAAAACGTTACTAAACTTCAGTTTTTTTTTATTTCAAGGAAACAAATCAATTTACATTAAAAAGTACTGTTTCTTTTAATAATTGAATTTTTTCTGAAAGTTTGAATTGATGAAATTAAACTATATATAAAACTTTGATTAATCAGGTTTGATAAAAAAATTTTCATAATTATTATTACATTTAATAATACACTTTGAAATATGAAAACAACACTGATACTGTATTAAAAATATGTACAATAGTTTATCGTTAATTGTGCCTTAACGCTGAATAAAAATTATTATGGACTCTATAAGTTCTCCAAAATGTATCAGTTTTTGAAATTAATTTACCGTCATTCATAACATTGTACATGATACTATCCGTATATATTAAAGCTCAAATCCTAAAATTAAAACCAAAATGAGGCATGCGTGACTTTCAGACCATGCTATAAAAGAATTTGAGAAAAAAGATGCTAATTGCGTGATGAGATTATACACTATTCTACAAATCAGTACTTCCCTTGTGGTCAAGCATTTTTTGACCAGAAGGTTATGGATGGGAAACTCATCTGTTTTTTTATAATTTTTTTTCTCCCCAAGAATTTTTTTAAGCTCTCGCCTTCAGAAAACAAAAGAAAAAAATTCTTAAAAAAAGTAACTTTTCCGTAAACGATAAATGAAATTTAAAATCTCTGAAAAAATCAAAATGGAATTAATCTATTGCTGCAATACATTATTCTTAAAATTGTCACAGCTGTTCTACTGTAGATTCTAATGTGTGAGTTACTCCGCCAGTTCTGTTCCCTTGCCTCACATATAAAATAATTTCATAGCTCACCATATTACTAAGCTCTATTCTGTAACATTTTTAAACATTTTAATGATGTGCAGCTTGATTTTTTTCTGTAGAAGCATCAAAGTTGTTTACCTTGAAGTTTTTGACAGATGTCTAGTTCAATTAAAGAAAAAACATTTTGAGTGAAACAAAATTCTACTGATTATGAAATTTTAGCTGAACAATTTTTTGTTAAAGATCTGGAATATATCAGACACATGAATCCATATTAATTGCGACTTTAATTCATCTTTTAAGATGATATGTAATAGTAAATGATATGTATTAGTAAGAAGTAATATCGTTTTTCGTATTTAACCCAGGCAAAACTACTAAAGCTAATAATAATATGAAATTTTGCATATACGTGGCCTTTTAAACTTCTCTGATGGATTAGATAACGTTTTTCAAAATTCGTAACCTATGGGAAGTAAGAGCCAAAGCATTCTTTTCCCATATCACGCGTGATTTCAAACAAAAAAAGATATATCAATAAAATTCTTGCTATAAAATACAGCACTCATAAATACCTAAAACTCAATCTCAGGACACTTTTAATATCACAATCCAAGGATATAAAATTCTTTCATTAAAACGCGCCGCAAATACGAACCTTACGTTTAGGTTTCTTTTAATTAAATATTCTTTGAAAAATTATTTATTCGCATTTTCTGTAAAAAAAAGTACTTTAGGTTCCTCTATTGATACAAATTTATAACATTTGCTATGACACACATCACACATTAAAATAATGAATTTGCGAGGCCACAGAAAACATTAGAGGAGACATGAATGAATTTTTCGAACTACGTTAACAGTATACATTTCCACATGGAATAGACATATGTATTTTTTAATGACTGTACTTTCTTCTGTTCTGTCCTACCCAAAAGGAAACAGATAATTATGAATGAAAATGCAACAAAAATATCGAACAAGATTTTAATTTCAAAAATAGAATGGAAGGAATCAGCGATAGACGCTTCATCTTATAAATATGTATTGTTTGCTTTGCTCTCTCTACAGCTCTCTCTTTCGCATGATGTATGTTGTAAAATTTGCTTGATCATCCATACATGATAGATGAGATATGGTAACAATGGATCCTCTTTTCTCAATGGTTTAGATGTATCTATTCCAGATAAGAATTATCAAGATGAGAACCGAGGAACATAAATAACGTGGTTTTGATGTTGCACTTTAATTTGAATATACAATGAGGCCATTCCAAGATCACTGTTGACATTTTAGGTATGTAATTTTTTGAATTAGATAGATCGGACACACACATGCATATAATTTTAAAGAGAACTATTTCTTCACTTCGACCGAATAAAATGAGCATTCGTCAGAGTGAACTATGAGTTATTGTTCTACATGGTACATGGATTTTATAAATCCTTGCCTGTTACGATGGCATTAATGATAACTAAAGATTTGCGAAAGCAACGAGCATTTAAAAACACAAGCTAAACATGATGCAACGACATGAGCAAAACGCAAGTCAAAGGAAAGGAAAGAACAGGCGGAAGAGAATGAGACATAAAAGAATGCATAGTTTTTTTTATCGCTGCTCTCAGAGCTTAATCTATGAGGGTTATTTTGCTCCCTTTAAAATAGCTAAAAACTGCTTTAAACCGTACTATGGTAGAACATTAACTCATAAAGTGCAGTAATATATATTAATTTTGCTGTGCTTTCAATACATGAATGCTTCTAAGACGCACTTTAAATAATAACTGCTTTAAGAAGTCTTGATAGAAATGTCAGAACCTTAATAAATTATTTTGTAATCTCATGTAAATGATGATTCGGGCTATACACACACCTTTTCAGCAGAGTAAGTGGTAATTTGGTTTATTTTCAAAAATTTCATCAATGACACTAACAAGTGCGATCTGACGTCAGAAAGATATCATTATTCAATTTTTACCTTATGTGTGCAGGGTGTTCAAAATTAAACGACCCTATTTTACAGTTGTTTACAGACAAAAATATTATTGAGAAAGTTGTGAAATTTTATGTAGAGCATAATAAAGATATGGGAATTTGCTTGAGCAAATAAAAAAATTAGTTCAAATGTTCACCACGAGGGGGTTTTTTTAATCAATTATACATTCATAACCTATACAAAATTTCATAACAGCCAGGAGTGCCCCCCTGGTGGCGAATATTTGAACTAATATTTTTTTAAAATTCCCTCAAACAAATTTCCATACCTTCATTATGACCTATACAAAATTTCATAACTTTATCATTAATAGTTT
Organism: Cheiracanthium punctorium; assembly: GCA_038373885.1. Classification (NCBI taxonomy): domain Eukaryota; kingdom Metazoa; phylum Arthropoda; class Arachnida; order Araneae; family Cheiracanthiidae; genus Cheiracanthium; species Cheiracanthium punctorium. The sequence goes on from JAWZYV010018983.1 coordinate 54,290, forward strand.
CGTCTGTCGATAACTTTAAAATAGGCTCTATCAATACATTTTTCATAACTAAAATATTCATGTTTGATTCCTGTTTTGGACAGACAATTCAATAGCTGAGTAGGTTTGAATTCAAATTTTGATAGTAAAATAAATCTAAAACCTTTTTTCCCCCCGAATGGCCTGGTTAATTGTCAACTATGAGCTTTGCCGCTACGAGGGCAGGAGATGCTGGATATTTCATGTTTTGTTGATTAAAAAGCTTAGTAGGGAGGCCAATGCTGCATCCTAGGAGTGGTCTCCCAATTTTGAACAAACTCCAGATGAGAGATCTTGGATAAGCACAGCTAGAGGTATCGTTTGAATATTGAGGAGGAGTCAAGACAAATTTTGCGTAAACCAGCTCCCTTTACAACACTTGATCCACAGCAGATTATTCAGCAGAGAGAGCTGTTCATCCTAGTAGGTATTGCCCAAAGACGATACTCCTTCACTTTCGGTGTTCTGATGGGAAAATAGTTTAACCGACTAAACCACTGCAGGACACATCCCAAAACTGAATAGTTACTATTTTCTGGGTCTCATCTGCCTGTCAATTATATAGTAATAATGACCACTTAAAAATGATGGGTGTTCATTATAAAGAAATAAAAGCATTTTAAGTAGCTTACAACAGTAGTTCATATAAAACGATAAAAGTTCCAACAGATTATATGCTCGAGAATGAAAAACGTGCCTATATCTAGAAATAGTTACACAATCGAATTGTTAGACATGTGTGTAGATTACTTTTCTGCAAGAAACACATATTATTTTCACAAGGAAGAGAATTAATCATTCTTTTGATAAATGTAATATACAAATAATCGTTTTAATAGCAAAGAAGTATGATTGTTGGTATAAAAAGATGGGTGTTAGATAACATAATAAATGCGACTTATTTTTCTCCGATTATCCTATCATTTAATTTCATGTGTTCTTAGTAATAAATGTATGTATTGTTTTTGTAAATTACTTTTATTGTTTTATTTTATTTATTGCTGAGACTGTGTTAAATGCAGTTACTATTGAAATGTATTTTGCATAAATGAGCAGAGAATTTTTGTATTTAATTTGTAATGTTTGGTATTTTCAATCATAAAATTTACGTCAAAACTTTTGTCTTTAAAAATTTTCTGTGTGGACTTTAATAGTTAGTTATAGGAAGAATTTAGAACTGTATTTATGCAATGGCAAATAATATGCAAAATTAATGCATTTAAAAATGTAATTTGCAATAAATTTAAAGGGAAAAGTATGAATATTACACGAAAAACAAAATAAAAATTTATTAAAGCTGATTTCAATTTCAAAACGCTTAAATAAAAAAAAAATATTGACTGAGGTGTATTAAATAAAAACATTAATTTTCATTTTGTGCTTTTTAACATTTTAATCACCCTCTTTCAATTCACAAATAAAAAAAATAATACTTCTTTGCGTTATTTTATTTTATAGATGTGATGTGGGGGTGAATTTCACTTTTAGTTTGGTTAGGAAACTTTAGTGTGTATCAAATAAAACTAAGCACGTAAAAGTACACCACTAAAATTCATCAAATAAAAAGCTGTACAAAGGTTTTACTTCATCTTTTTTATACATGACAGTGTAAACATAATTTAATCACTGAAAGCTGCAGCTAAGGTAAAAGTGCTCACAGTTCTTCTCTCAGAAAGTTTTCCAGAAAAATATATCTAAAAACATACCTCTTTTTTGAATAAAATATTTAATCTACATAAGTAACTTTTGAGGGAAAAAGAAAAAGTTGCTTGCGATTTTTCTACAACATTGCTTTCTTTATAAGAAATGTCAGATAGTGTATGCGCTGAAGACAGATGAGATACATTCTTTTGCTTAAAAAATCTTTCACAAAAGGCGTGAAAAAGAAGTCAAAACTTTGAGGATAATGTAATGACAGATCTTCTGCTGTCATATATGCAGATTTTAGCCGAGTTTATAAGATACTTATACGTATACCTATACTCCAACGAGTAAAGAAACGTAAAATTAGATAAGACAGAAGAAAAAAAATTGAAACTAATGTAGTACGTGATTGACAAAGGGACACATTTTTTAAAAATATCAGCATAGCAGCTGAGTATAACTTGAGCAAAATCTTATAAAAATTGAAAGTTTTATGTAAAAATGTTTTAATGTTTATGTGTTAATATTTTGCACCTTTGAAAGAATATATTTTAGAAAATTAACATATTTTTAGAAAATACTCAAAAATATGTGTAAATATATATATTTTAATCGATAGTAAATTTAAAGCAAATAAGCATTCAAAAGTGTCTAAGTTTTAAAGTACAAATAAGGAGACTTTTCATTGTTGTACTCTGAGTAAATGATTATGATTTATATGATTAATTACTCATATTTACTATCAGTGCATTCGTATTTGAAGCTCATAAGTTTATGGAAGATACAGAATTTACTTCAAATTTAACATTATTTTATTTTCGTAAAAAGACAATATTGTGCAAGCCAGCTCAAATTGTATACTTCAAACTATATTTTTCCTGAACCGGATTAATTTTTAAAGTGTTTTGTTTCAGCAGCATACTTTTATACTATACACATAGAAAAATATTTCATTACATGCAGTTATTTTGCTTGGTCCTGAAAAATACGTTTCTCTTTAAGCATTATACTTTCAATTACTTTTTAATAGGAATTTTACTATTTTTATCAAAAGAATATTATCTGAAGTATAAGGTATTATATGTAATAAATAATAGAAGAAATAAATGTGTCATATAAATGTGAAAGTTTGTTTCTTTGTTTGTTTATCCGGGAACTCTTCCTACACAGTTCGACCGATTGGCTTGAAATTTCGCAGGGACATGTAAAACGGTACAGGAGAGGTCGTAGGTTGCTTTAAAACTCTTGAAATCCACATATTTCCTAATTTTTAAAGATTTTTTGCAATTTTCAGAGTAAAAAGCCACTTAAATGTCCGATTTATGCACAATAGTGAGCCTAGTTAACAAAGTTAGATATATTTATTAGTTACTTGCAATAATTCAAGTGAAATTGACGTCATTCTGATCTCAATCAATGATAATGATAATGTAATTTAAAAATACATAAGAAACTCTTTTAGGTTAATAGGCTTAGACATAAAGTTTGCTCCACGAGTGAAATAATAACGTTCCACAATATTTGATAAATGCGGATCAGCGAATAACGTGGAATTTTTTCTTTTGCGTTCAATAATTGAAGTTATTTATTTCAAGTGAGATTGACGTCATTTTGATATCACGCGTTTCAGTAAAATTACATAGTAAAAATACCAAAGTCTACACTGTTTAAAACAACACCTGTAAATTAACGGAAAAACGACTGGCAGGAATGTTGCCCGTTCTGTTTATTCGTTAGGGTAATTTGTTATTCGGAGGGTAATTTGTAGTAACCTTAAACTAAATAAATTTAATGACAAAAAAAGTTAAAGCAAAGAAACTTGATTGTTGTCTATTTAAAATGAGTCCAATAATTTCTCCAACACTGCACTAATCATAAAAAACAGCAAGGTATACGGCTGCGTAGCTGGCCGCCTTGTCGGCTAGTTTTTAATCTATATAAATAAAACAGAGTGTAAACTGTCCGTTTGTCTGTCTGTCTGTCTGTCTGTGTCTCGCGTAGCTCCGAAACGGGTGATCGTAGACCTACCAAATTTTGTACGGAAATTCTCCAAGACGGGTCTCGACACACCTCGAAGGGATTTTTTCGAAATTCGAATTAGAAAATGTTTTATTTTATGTTTTGTCCGATTTTTAGCGATTTTTCTTGCGTAATACATAATAACGCCGGTAATTGCACTCGCAAGAAAACGATAGTTACATCATCGTATAGAGGAGAAAATTTTCTTTTAAAAACTGTTTGTTCGGACTGTGTAACATAATTTGCAGATTTTTGGAAATTTTTCAAATAAAATTAAATTTGACGCTGACTTTCGTAAAATATTTTAAAAACTACTGCATCTTGAATTCTATCTGTCATAACTTTTTTATATTTCGGCAAAAGACGGAGCACACAATTAACCCACTTTTAAAAGAAGAACGGAGGAAAAATATAAATTAGGAGAATTTTTACGAATTTGTAAGTGAAGAAGGATTTTCATTTCCGTAGCACCTGCTTATCAATTTCGGTTTGATATCTTGCGGTTTGGTTGTCATGGATACAGTAACAATGATTAAAATTGCCAGTTGAAAAAAATAAATAAAAACGGACCCCGCGAGCAGACGATTTCTTTGCTTGGCTCAATTTCCTTTTATAAATACTGGATTTATTTGTGAGAAGAAAAATTAAACTGCATAATCTAGAAAAACAATTTTAAAGCCTTTATAAATAGCGGTCTTATCTCTTATCTCTTTTCTTTTTGTAAAGGGTTGCAAGAGAGGGTGACGTATTTTTAAAATTAAAAAAATGTTCATTTCATGTAGTATCTGAGGTATTTAACGCTAAAACGTGAACCTAAAAGACAGCATGTCTGAGGAAATAAGACATTTTGAAAGTGAGAAGTTCACTGCAAACGGTCCATTTTCACTTTTTTGATACCGAATGATGCTGACATAGTTTTTTTTTTTTGTTTTTTTTTTTTTTGTGTCATTACATTGAAATGATCTCAGGTTATTACATATATGACGCAAATTTTAAGTCAAGAGTGAAATAATTTTGCTTTTTCTAGATTCCACATCACTGAAATTAATTCGAATTACACATGTGAGGAAATTTTTCGTTTCCTACCGTGCGAAGAACGGGCACGCAGCTAGTAGTAAAATAAAACTGTTGTCCACATCATGTTGTGTCTGAGGTATTAATGCCTCAACTTCCTGCAAAAACCTTTAAATTTCCCCCTCCCCCCCCCAACGTTTAACTGAAGAATGTAAAAATTTTATACACATTGTCATGTGCTAGAAATGTATTAGTGTCTCTCAAATGCCACAGACTGTAATGTATTAGAATTCTTTTGAGTGCTTCTGTAGGAGAATCTATATAAATAAAACAGAGTGTAAACTGTCCGTTTGTCTGTCTGTCTGTCTGTCTGTGTCTCGCGTAGCTCCGAAACGGGTGATCGTAGACCTACCAAATTTTGTACGGAAATTCTCCAAGACGGGTCTCGACACACCTCGAAGGGATTTTTTCGAAATTCGAATTAGAAAATGTTTTATTTTATGTTTTGTCCGATTTTTAGCGATTTTTCTTGCGTAATACATAATAACGCCGGTAATTGCACTCGCAAGAAAACGATAGTTACATCATCGTATAGAGGAGAAAATTTTCTTTTAAAAACTGTTTGTTCGGACTGTGTAACATAATTTGCAGATTTTTGGAAATTTTTCAAATAAAATTAAATTTGACGCTGACTTTCGTAAAATATTTTAAAAACTACTGCATCTTGAATTCTATCTGTCATAACTTTTTTATATTTCGGCAAAAGACGGAGCACACAATTAACCCACTTTTAAAAGAAGAACGGAGGAAAAATATAAATTAGGAGAATTTTTACGAATTTGTAAGTGAAGAAGGATTTTCATTTCCGTAGCACCTGCTTATCAATTTCGGTTTGATATCTTGCGGTTTGGTTGTCATGGATACAGTAACAATGATTAAAATTGCCAGTTGAAAAAAATAAATAAAAACGGACCCCGCGAGCAGACGATTTCTTTGCTTGGCTCAATTTCCTTTTATAAATACTGGATTTATTTGTGAGAAGAAAAATTAAACTGCATAATCTAGAAAAACAATTTTAAAGCCTTTATAAATAGCGGTCTTATCTCTTATCTCTTTTCTTTTTGTAAAGGGTTGCAAGAGAGGGTGACGTATTTTTAAAATTAAAAAAATGTTCATTTCATGTAGTATCTGAGGTATTTAACGCTAAAACGTGAACCTAAAAGACAGCATGTCTGAGGAAATAAGACATTTTGAAAGTGAGAAGTTCACTGCAAACGGTCCATTTTCACTTTTTTGATACCGAATGATGCTGACATATTTTTTTTTTTTTTTTTTTTTTTTTTTTTTTTTGTGTCATTACATTGAAATGATCTCAGGTTATTACATATATGACGCAAATTTTAAGTCAAGAGTGAAATAATTTTGCTTTTTCTAGATTCCACATCACTGAAATTAATTCGAATTACACATGTGAGGAAATTTTTCGTTTCCTACCGTGCGAAGAACGGGCACGCAGCTAGTAGTAAAATAAAACTGTTGTCCACATCATGTTGTGTCTGAGGTATTAATGCCTCAACTTCCTGCAAAAACCTTTAAATTTCCCCCTACCCCCCCCCCCCCCCCCCCAACGTTTAACTGAAGAATGTAAAAATTTTATACACATTGTCTTGTGCTAGAAATGTATTAGTGTCTCTCAAATGCCACAGACTGTAATGTATTAGAATTCTTTTGAGTGCTTCTGTAGGAGAACTATTAATAATACAGAGACTATTTACAATATAGATCATTATTTTGAGAACCTTAATAATATGTATACCAACTTTGTTTTCTTTCAAAAAACCGAATATCTCTAAAATAAGTTTTCAACCATGACTGCCCATAGAGTGCGATGTATTGTTTTTTTTCTCCTGTAAATGCTTGTGTGATTACGGCAACGCTACGCTAGGGCGATCTGCCTAGGATGCGGAGTAACTTTTCTTCTGTAAAAGAACTATAAATGCTACTTACACCATATTCAATAAGGTACATGGTACTGTATATAGAAAAAAAAATAAATTTTGCACTAATCGGTGTATATTTACAACTGTTAGTACACTGGACGGGTGGATAACAGAACAGACAATCATTCTGAAATCATACAAAACCTCTCAAACTTGCTGGTAAGTTAAAAATGTAACATTCCTTTTATACAACACAACGGTATCGGACAAACACGGAGAGCGAGTAATTTATTCTTTTAAGGGTTAGCAGTCTAAAATTAATTTTCCACGCGCTAAAGATTCAAAGTCTCCACCAGTGGCGACTTTTTGAGCAACTTTTGAGGGAGGCACAGGATCGTCTTCGGATTATTAACTAATCATATTGTACGACAGTATTATATACTTTAAATAGATGCCTGTCTCTAAATTGCCACTAACCTTATAGCATTGAAATTATTTTGAGCCCTGCTGTAGAAAAACTATTAACTATACAGCCACTATTTTTGATGGGAAGCTTTCTTGTAATTCTTAATAACATACATGAAATTTGTTTCATTTCAAATAGCAGAATATCTCTAAAACTAGAAGTCAAAGCCGGTTGTGGAGGCAATTAAACGGGCGCTAAAAAAAAAAAAAAAAAAAAACATTTGACAAAAATTTGTCTACATTCAAAATATTTAATTTTAATCCATCTAAAATAAATAAGTTCATATTTAATTTTTATTACATACCCAAATCAAATTTCATGCTCTTCTGGAAACGCGTGGAATCTGTTCGCAGTCAAAAGATTGCGTTTTGTGTAAACAGCTATTCTCATAGCCAAGCAAACGATTTATTTGTGAAAAAAAAATTAATAAACCGTGAAATCTGGAATAACTATTTTAAACCATTTGGAATCCCAACTGTATGACATCATATTCAATTGAAATAGGTAGTTTTGTCAAGCGAAGGCTTCACTTTTTTTACTCTGGGAAATAAAATGATGCTGAAAATAGCGAAAAATCACTTAAAAATGAGGGAACGGGTGGATTTTCAGATTTTTAAAGTAGCGCATATTGTTTTCTACAGTGGCGGCTCGTCATTAAGGGCCAGTGGGGCCTGGCCCCACCAACTAACCACCGTCTAAATCAAAGTATCTTCCTATTATGTAAGACAATTCTTTCAATAATTTACCTTCATTAAAAAATGCACGCATTTTACTCTATTTTAATACTATCCATTTGAAAAAGTACTTAAGAAAGCGATAGTTATACAATTTTCCCCCTATCTAAGCCATGCATGGGCCATGGGCTAGCTTGCCCTGAATTTGGCGTCTTTTCTCTGTTCACCGGGTTGACATATTTGGCATTGAGCACAAAAGCCGTATTGACGCGGAATTAACTTGGCTTATAAACGGTTTATTTGGTTCTGTCTTCTGGGCCCAGATCCTCGGGCCCTCCCATGGCGATCTATACGACTGTACGAGGAAATTTCGGCAATCGGTAGCTATTGGCGAAATTTTCCGCTTAGGAGGAAATCATTTTTTATGTGTGTGATCGTATTTTTTCAGTGCAGTCAAATGTTTTTGTGTTTTGTTTTCTTGATTTACGAAAAGTGATGTACAAATGTCTTTTTTATGTATGTTGATATTGATTTTAAAATAAATAAATCATCTAAAAATTATGAACAAGCAGCTATAAACATAAATATTAAATAATTAAATGTGGCTTTTTGTTTAGTAATAAAGTAAACTTTTCAATTTAACATAATTAGGTAAAAAATAGCAAAAGTTGTATAGTAATTTTGATAATCATTTGTCATTTGAGAAATTTTAAATACTTACGCTGTGTGCACGTGGGGATAGGTTGTTCTATATGTATATATATTTTCGCGATTTTAATGGGCACTATTTTTTTTTCGGGCCCCACCACTGAAACAGGTCACAAGCCGCCACTAGTTTTCTATATTTTTATACATAATTATGAAAAATTTTAAGTCGTACAAACAGTGAAGAAGTTATTAGGTTTTTTGGGCTAACTTAGTAATCTTTTTGAAGTAATGGTGGAAAAAGTTTTATCTTGGAAACCAGGGAACAACATAACTATATAGTAGGATGATACGCTTTAAAGAATAACTTCCCATAGAGCGCAATGCATTGGGAATATTTTGAGTGCTCCTCTAGGAAAACTATAAATGCTACATAGACCATTTTCAATAGGCTACACTCTACAGTAGATAAGAATAACATATTTAAATTTCGTACAAATCGATTCATATCTACGGAAGTTAGAGCACGGACGGACGGACAGATCGACAAACCGAAATCATAAACACTTTTCAACCTTGTTGGAAAGTGTTAAAAACAGTATGATGAAGAAATTAAGACATTTTGATAGTGAGGAGTTTTCCCTGCAAACTATGAAGTTTTTTTTTTTTATCACGAATGACACCGACACAGTTTTTTGTGTCGTGATATTGCAGTCAGGTTAGTACTTACAATGCAAAATTCAAGTCAAGAGTCAATTAATTTTGCTTCTTTTTAAAATTCCAAGTCAAAATGAATTCAAATTACACATAAGAAAAATGTTCGTTTCTTACCGTGCGAAGAACAGGAACGCAACTAGTATAAATATAAAATGAAACATGTAAGGAATGTTTACATAGAGTATTTGCATTTTCACAGTTTTTAATCTCAACCTGTTTTTAGTGACCTATGCTATGTACATATGTAGTGTTTCAACTCGATATTATTAATTTTTCAACTAGCGAGAATGTTTACAAGACTTAACACTAGTTTTTTCTTCTTAAATTAAAGAAAAGGGCATATTCGTTCCATAAAAAGATAATTACACTTTTAACAAGATTCGAAAAAGCGCGATACAAATAGTAGAACTGAATATAGCTGTTTTAAAAGACTTGTTTTGAATATTTTAAATTAAGTCTAGCATTTATATATATATATATATATATATATACTCATGTCCATAAATTAAGAATAATTCAGAATCACACAGAAATTGATCTCTAAAATAAAAATTTCACCTGTGGAATGATCACACACATCTTGAAGAAGAATATGCAAATTACAGGAAACCACCAGATGGCGTGGATGGTACGTCACAATGACGAGAGTGTAAGAGAGGGGTATATAAGGAATGGTGGCAAAGAAGTAAAATTGTTCTCAAGCGCTGTGAAAGCCTTTCAGTGCAAAAACCGCATAGTTGTGGCACAAAGGAGGCATTTGGATGATGTTTTACGTGGCAGAATTATCGGACGACTGGAATGTGGACGTACCCAGCTAGAAGTATCCGAGGAACTTGAAATCGCCCATAGTATCATCTCCAGGCTTTGGCAACGATTCCAAGATGATGGTAATGTGAGTAGACGTTACAGCACAGGTCGCCCCCGAGTTACAACGCCGAATGAGGACCGCTATTTGGCAGTTACTGCCAAAAGAAACAGACGGAGTACAGCATCAGACCTGTCTCGTCAGCTCTCTTCAGCTACCGGTACGACAGTTTCAAGGCAGACCGTGTACAGACGCTTAGGGCACATTGGTCTGTATGCTCGTAGGCCTGTCAGATGTGTTCCACTTACCGCAACTCACTGTCGCCTGCGATTAACCTGGAGTAGGATGCATTGTGGACACCGCAACAGTGGTCTTGTGTGATGTTTTCCGACGAGTCCAGGTTTAGTTTGGAGTCTGATTCTCGCCGGACATTCATCTGGAGAGCGCCAGGTACCCGTTACCACCAAGAGAACACCATTGAAAGACACCGTTACGGTGGTGCAGGATGGCTCGTTTGGGGAGGAATTATTCTTGGTTCCAGAACTGACCTGCATGTTCAGAGTGTAACGATGACAGGCCACATCTATCGGGATGTCATTCTGGAACAACATGTACGTTTGTTTCGGGGCGCCATGGGTGCTGAATTTGTGTTTATGGATGACAACGCCCGTCCTCACCGTGCAAACATTGTAGACGAATGCCTTCAATCGGAGGATATCACCCGTATGCATTGGCCAGCATACTCACCGGACTTGAATCCAATAGAGCATGTGTGGGATATGCTTGGCCGACGAATTGCAGCCCGTCAACCCCCTCCCACCTGTCTACTGGAACTTCGGAGTGCATTGCTTGATGAGTGGTGTAATATTCCGCAAGATCAGATTGATCATTTGATACTCAGCATGCCTAGGCGTTGTCAGGCCTGCATTGCATCGTCCGGGAGACATACTCCGTATTAACCATCCTACTAACCATGTTATACTGTTTTTTGTAAATAGGTTCTTTTTTGAAATTTGGTCAATGGAGTAAAACTTGCAATTTTTATTAATTATGTCAAACTTATAGCATCTTTTTTGCTCTTTACTTTTTCTTTAATAAATAGACTTTACAAATAAGTCAAATTTGTTTTGCTTCTTTCTCTTTCTTTGCCTGAACTTCATTATCCTTAATTTATGGACATGAGTGTATATATATATATATATATATATATATATTTAACTTTAAAGTATTCATAATTTCCAAACTTGAAAACTGTTTGAGATATGTTAACTGTTGTTTTTAATAAAACTTGTACAAGTATAAAATATTTTACTTGTTTAGCAGTTATTCGTATATACAGATTGAATCTAAACTCTTTAAAATTTCGGGGCAAACTTTAACGGGTAATAAGGCAGATAATAAGGAATCAGAATCACCTAGCAATGTGGGCAGTGGCGGATCAAAAAATTTTTTTTTGGAGGGGCTAAATTTTTTTAAAAGCTTATTTCACCCAATTAAAATGTACTATAAATCAAAATTTTAGTCTAAACCAATGTATTAGACTTTTGGGAGGGGATAAGTAATAAAATATGATCATTTTAGCTATTTAAAGTGTGTAATAAAGCAGAATGTTACCCCTGAACAATCTCTTTTGGGGTGGGGGCTGAAGCCCCCTAGCCCCTCCCCTGGATCCGCTACTGAATGTGGGGTCGGCAACATCATGTAGCTGTTAATAATCACTTTGGAAAAAGTGCTGAAACAACAGTGCACTTTCCGACCATTGTTTGTCAGAAACGAATGTATTTTTCCCCGAAAACAGAAGTCTAAAATTGATAGTTTAAAAATTCTATTTTATTTCATGGATGAAATTTTTGGAGACGAGCCTATTGTTTATGAAACTTGGTTAAGAAATTAGGCAGACACTTCAATGCTTTTCCAAAAGTGATTATTACCGGTATTGTATATGTAACTTTGCTGTACGACGAACGACGACTGAATAAAGTGGGCCTTTTTCGTTCCGCAGCTGTACAAACACTTACTTAAAAATGCTCATGCGTCCATGCATGTATACCATACATACATACATACAAATATTCACTGGCATAAACACGCATAAACACACACACACACACACAATCACACATATACAACTATAATAAGAAATAGTTTTCCTTAAAGTAATTTCTTCCATCTTGGATAAGTATTTGTTTTGTCTTCACTGCTCTGTACACTCTCTGTCAAAACATCACACCCAATAACTTTTACCCATCTTGGGTTGTCATTTTGAGATGTTTGTACAGGATACCAGGAGTAATGTAGGCGGGGGAAAATCTTTGTTTTACTAATAAACGTCCAGACACATGAAACTTAATTAAACCTTCTTCGGAAGTTTTGCTCTTTTGTGTTTGCGAGGGGATAAAAAAAAGACATCATAGAAAATTGGAACTCCGTTTCTCATATTTAAACTTCTATCATTAAAGTTAATTTGGGAAAATATTTCAATTTTATGATATTAAAATTCTAGCAAAGTGTTTAACAGAGTTTAAAATTAAACCTTGAATAAAAATAATTGTGTGGGAGGTGTATAAAATTCAATTACAGTTTTATTGAATAAATAATGAATTAAATTATCTTTTTTAATAAACTTAATAATACACGGTGTAGATTTTTTTGAGATGGCTTACATAAATTATTTTAAATTTCTTTTTAATTTCAATAATATTATGAAAATAGAGTTGCTCAGAATATGGGCAATCGTTCCTTTAGATTTTTCACTTTTGTATATTCTGTCCTATAAACTTTTTTTCTCATGCCAAATTCAACGAAACATATTTGTTAATCAAACCTTTACATCCAACAGCTGCAAATACAAAAATTATTCACTGTAATGTGCAAAATTTTTTAGAAATATGCTTCAGTTTAATAACTTTTATAGTTTTGTATTTTATGTTAAAATTTATAGATCAATAAAATGGTTATTTTTATTTTTGTATCATTCGGAGATATACTTGTATCGTAACAAAGTGTTAAAAAATTTAAGTAGAAAACCTGTATAATGACTTAAAAACGAAGCTTTAGCCTTAACATGATGGGAAACACAATATTATATATTATAATAAAAACTGGTTAAAAATAGACAAATATGGGCAGTTTTACGTACTTCAGCATGTTAAATTCAAATATAGAATAAATAATTTAGTGTATAAATGTATTACAGTAGACACCGGTTATAACGTACTCTCACGGGACCTAAAAAAGTAGTACGTTAGAGCCGAAGTACGTTATAAGCAGTACCACCGGTACGATTCAATATGACACAAAAAAAGAAAGCGGGCTTATGACTTCATTGAAATATGTGTTTTAAACAGGTCTGATTTTTTAAAAATTTAAATTAAACAGAGAAAATTTTTTACTATTTACAATTTTTATTCGGATAAATAATCTGTAATTTTGTTTAGTTTTAAATGCGCAGATGCTACTTTAAAAATACCATTTTGGATATCCATACTAGACTTTTGTAGAGTCTCTGAATCACTGCGGCATTCAAAAAATCGTGATAATGATTTTGCAGCATTGAATGCGTCGGGTATGCTTGGTATAGGCTCCTCTGCTTTTTCCTCACTACACTGCAAAAAAAAGTTTGTTAAATTTACAGAAAAAAACTGTCAGCTAGGACGCCAGTTTATTTCCGTATATTTTACAGAAATCTTCTGTATATTTTTCCTTATATGGAAGATTTCTGTAAAACAAACTGAGAATCTGTAAAATTTATAGAAGGTTTCTGTAAAAAAAACGGAAATAAACTGGAGTCCTGGCTGACAGTTTTTTTCTGTAAATTTGACAGACTTTTTTTGCAGTGTATCATCAGAATCATTATAGATAGGGCTTTTCCTGAGGCATTTACATTGATGAATGACAAATAAAAAAACGTGGCCTTGTTCTTAGCCTTACCTAGCAGGCGAAAAAGATAAATGATCGCTTCCTTAATTCATACACAATTCATCTCGCTAGAGAATCTGAAAACTGACAACGAGTGTTTTGAAGGTACTGAAATTTCCGAGAACAACAAAATAAAATTCTTCAGAAAAGCAAAATTTTATTTTGGCTTTGGTATAAAAAGTACGTTATAGCCGAAGTACGTACATTTGTTAAGTACGTTTTAACCGAAGTTAAAAGAACATTATAAATATAGGACTTCAATCGGGACCCAGCTTTTAGGTACTTTATAACCGATAGTACGTTGTATCCCAGGTCCGTTATAGCCGGTGTGCACTGTACTTAAAAAAGCATTATTTTTTGTAATCGCCTTTGTAACATGGATTTTGGCATACGAAGCTCTAATACAAAATAAATGATAAACATATTACATATACTTAAGACGGCACATTTTAAACAGGAAGCATTACATCACTTGATGAATGTGATAAAACGCTGCGTTTAATTAAAAATTGGTTGAAAATAGATATAATCAGGCATTTTTATGTAAGTCGGAGTTGTAACTTGAAATGCAGCCCTGTACGAAAAAAGTTTTCAACAATTAAAATATGCACATTAACTAGGTGATGTATGAAAGAAAATAAATATATGCTGACTTAAACCACAGTTTTCAATGCCTCTCGAAGAGAAAACACACCGTAAGATTGCTTTTTAGGAACTGTACACAAATTAAGCAAGAAAACAATGATTGCACAAATACATAACATTTTTGCTATTATTGGTATTGTGTAGCCTCTTACCAACTTTGTTTAGACATATTTTTGAGCCTTTTTATGAAAAAAAAACTGAAATTATGTGCATTACATAATTAATGTATGGGGGCACATTTTACAATGTAGTAACTTGTTTTGTACGGGGCCGCATAAAAATTTAAATTTTGTATTTATTCGGATTTAATCTCCTGAAAATTTTAATTGATGCCATGAAATTTTGCACCATTTTTTACTTAACTTTGCGATTTATTGAATACGTCTATGATCTATATTTAAGGAATAAAGGCCTAGATTAGAGTTTTTGTCCTGCATATACATCTGATTTTCGCTTTGGAAATTTTACATGCAAATAAAATATAGGTTTTTATGATAATCGTGTGCAAACAAGATAGAAAACTGATAAAATTGTGAAAACTTTTCAGCAGTATACAATTCGAAAAATTCAACACAGTAAGGCAATATGAATGACGTTTTAAATTAACGCCGGTGCTGCAACAAAAGATTCGCATCCATCTAAAGCTACAGTAGAACTCAGACGCTGAAGACGATAAAATGCAGTGCATTCACAGATTGTGAGGTCTGCCTATTATTTGGAGTGTAAATGATACTGCCTTTGTTCATTAGGAATTCAAAGCACGTAATGTGAAATTCATGTTACAGCTGTCTCTGCTTAATTACACAGATGACATTGTTCTGAGACAATCAATGAGTTTTATGTAGGAAGAGAACTGTATTTTGGAGGCAGATCTCATTCAGGCAATTTAGCGGCTAGAACAGCTAGGAAACAAAAATAAAGAGTTTTCTAGCTTTCGTTTTTGTTACAGTACTGTGAATTGGACGGAGGGTAAAACTGAATAGAAGGTATCTGCTTGGATTTCAGATAAGCCAATACTTTCGTACAGAGAATATGATGATAATACCGAGGGGGATTTCTGTTACATAATTATGCAAAAAGTCGTGATTTATTCGGCAATATTCCTGACTTCGGCAATTATTTTCTTCCTCTATTTTTATAGATGTATTTTAAAATCAGTTCTGTATTACAATCATCTTTGATGAGGCTGTGTCACTAGCGTATTGATCAGATATCAATGAAAATTATCTGCCATACAAAGAGTACGAAACAACGGTTGAAGTCACTACAGAGAAACAATATCACATACCCCAAACAACGAACTCGACATTATAAGATGCAAATTTAATGCAGTTTAAAGGGGCATTTAAGGAACTAGTTGTAACCATTTTCTTCTATAAGGCTATTCAATGAATAAATGTATCTTTCGATCACAGCCTTTTCAGATTACTTGGTTTCAGAAACAATTTACTCAAGTAGTACTATAGGACCAGATTTTATTAGGCAATACTTTACTTCAGCAAAAAATTTAGAAAAAATATGAAAATGATCAGTAACATTGAAATCGTCTAAGTATATACGACAGAGAAGAGCTTGTTACTCAGTTAAGTATGACAACATTTTCATTTACTGAATTTGACAATAAGCATCTAGGGTAACTTTTACGTCAGTAGATCAAAATAGGATATTAATAAGATATAACTGCTTTCATTGGTCAATTGACAGTTTCTACATAATACACAGTCCATATTTTCGAATTTCATATCAAGATCGGCTTATAAGACATCATTGAATAGAGTAGAAAGCACGATAAAATATTTTATTGGTACGAAGCTGAAATATAACCATGACTAGGTAAAATTCGAAGAGGAGTTACCCCCAATTTACGGAAAAAAGTGACGTACCAAGGTTCTCAAAAACCGACATTAAGTATTTCAAAGTGGATCATGCAGTTAAAATGATATCTAAATATATTGAAACAAACTTTCATTGTATTTAATTATGGATATTTGACGTTGGAATGTTCTTCGGTTCTCTTCAAGTAGAAAGCCCTGATATTTTTAGTTAAAATATTACAAGGAATTAACACGTCTCTTACTATAAGCTCAACAAGCTGTCTCTTTATATTTTTTAATTTTTTTTTTCAGACAAGCTTCAATCAGACAATTCAGCAGCTAGAGCAGTCATAAAATAGCTTTTTCGGCTGGTTTCCTTGTTTTTAAATTTTTTTTTCATAGTTTTTAGCATAAAACGTAGGCGACTAGTTTAAATGAAAACTCAAACAGCCAAGATTTCATGCAAAAAGATGTAATGTGTGGAAGGTAATACAATTTTGTTTTTATTCTGAAGAATGGTGAGATATGCTGGAAAGTTAACATTAAATATCTATTTTAAATTACATGCAAATAATTACTATACAGCCTTTACTACTTTTAAATTACTTTTAAATCAGATTTTCAACAACTTTAGTTGTTGATTATCAACAATTTTAAATCACATAATCATTTTAAATCAGATAATCAACGACTTTAGTTGTTGATTATCTGATTTAAAATAGCAATCAAAATACTTTATAATAAAACAGAATGATCAGTTCTGGCGGTTTAAAACTGCATATTAAATGTTAAAAAAAGTGCGATGTAAAATTTGTTGAACCATACTTACCTACTAATAAATGTCTACACAATTCACATAAATGGTACAAACATATATTTAATATAACTACTTACAATACTGAACAGTTAATTACTTAACAGTAATACTGAACAGTTAATTTCAAATTAGTTTGATTTTTACAATATAAAATACCAGTTGCTGTTGCCAGTCTAAAGGTTTAGACTTCCTGTAAAACTTACTACTTTTTTTTGGAAAACCTCGAACAATTAACGGACTTACTAACAATTTTCTGACTATTATAAATCACAATTATACTCAATACGGCTAATTTTTGCATTACTTGAAAAAAATTATTGAACAGAAACTTCGTATTTTATATAGTGATTGCAAACTATTTACTTTTTCACAAACAACTCAATATGTTCGGCTGTTCGCTCCACTGCTTGATATGCGGACCATTTTCGCATGAGTGAAAACTAACACATGTGCCCTTAAGTTTTATAGTTGTTTGGGCAACGAATATAAATTCGATAACTTAAAATAACGTTATTTCTCCGCGAAAGGGCCTTTGTCAATTCTTTTCTAATGCTATTAGCGATTTGTATTCCTTCCGTTGTATTGTCAAAATCATTTGGGCGCATCTTTTTTCTTCATGGAATAAAAGGGAAAAAATTGGGACGCGATTCTTTTGTGGAACAAATTTCATTTTCGGAAGAGTGATTTCTTTATTTCTCATTATACAACAAGACATCTAAGTTTTTACTGTCATTTTCTGTACCATTTCCTGAAAAACTTTTGACAAATGGCTTCTAACCTTTTTTTTTTTACCGTGAGGTGGGAAAAAAGAAGTTTCATCGAAAATTTCTGTATAATCAGATTTTTTAATATTCAGAAAATTGGTAACTCAATAAACGCACGAAGAAATAAAATAAAGTTTTATATTCCTTTCGAAGTAGAGCTGGGCAATTTAAATCAAGCTATCTGTAATGCTTTCACATTTTGAAAAGTATATTTTCTTACATTAATTTTTCTTTTTTTGTTCTTTAAATACATTTCAGGTTCAGTGAAGTGTCTCAATTCTCAACTGAAAGCCCTGATTTCACATGTATCCTGGAAAGTAGGAGATATATATTTTTGAAGACAAAAGCTAACTCATCATCGCGTTGAAGATGGTGGTATGATACGAATTCATTAAGATTAATATAATTTTCTGAAGTTACTACTGCAGTTAAACACACAAGTTCCCTCAAGTCAAGTTACATTAAAACACGAACGATCATCAAGTTACCGAACGGATAGACACGTATGTAAACAGAAAACATGAACAAATTTTATTCACGTTGAGAAGATTTAGAAATTGATAAGGAATTTCGAAGCACGAAGTACAGAATTATCAGAAAAATGAGAATTTGAATGAAAAATTTGCAGAAAAATGAGATTCCTTTTGCAAAAATGTTCAAATACAAGATGCAATTTAGAATATTCGATGTATGAAAGGATAAAATGAATAAAATAGAATATGAAAAAAAAAAAGGTTTATTCTAACTGAAAGCAGTATTCTTTGGTCGCAATATACTTTATGACCTTTGATAAAGGTGTGGGAACGGGTCAATGAAGGCCTCTTTGGGATCGTTCAAGGCTCAGCTGCAAGACGTCTTCGGATGATTACAAAGAGTGCCCTTCAGTACTTGAGGCGAGGTAAGAAACAGAAATAGGAAGTGGCCGATCATACGAGTGCTGTCTACAGTTAACAGTTAAATGGCATTAGACTGAGAGCTTGCGTGCATGGTCTAATGACATCTGTTAGACCAGAACTGACCAGTCTGTAAAACCCTCTGGTGCTGCCGATTGTGGTTTATTGAGATTACTTCAAATGAGCATAATTTTAATATCCCTTTAAATAATAAAAACATCTTCATTTTCATATCTTTGATAAATTTAAGGAAACCCAGTTGAGTAAGTAATTTAGATTTCCGGCAACATCATGGTATTGAAATTAGCCGCGTAGTTAGTACGACTTCGAAGAAAGGCGCGCTATTGATTTTGAATGCACCAAGAGTTCCTGAAATTGAGATTTTACCCCAACTACAGTGAAACACATCAAAATTTACATTTCAAATTAAAAAAAAAAAGAAATTACGTCTATTCAATTTTAACTCTCGTGTTCTTTATAAAATGTCTTAAAAGAATATTAATTGTAAGAAAACAAAAATTAAAGAGACAGTAATTTAAAAAAAAAGTTGTAATTTCTTTTAACAACGCGTCTGACTCATTTTTCCTGTAAAAAAAAAAAAAAAAAAAAATTAAGAATTTCTTTTTTACTGTTCTTTGAAATGTTTCTCGATTCCCGTATTACTCCAGTCAATCACTGGTGATAAATTACATTACATTAAAGCCACTTAAAGTTCTTAACAAAAACATTATTTTGACCAAAGAAATTCAAAACTTTTACGATGTAAAATGATTGAATATGAATTTCCCTGCATCTATCAAAAGAGCTATTCTATTCAGTTCTGTCTGGACTTAAAAGAATGCATTTTATAAAATGACGAAATGAGATTTAGAAATGAAAGTTCCAAACTTGGAAGCAAGACTAGACAGACTAAGATTTGCATTTGCTATGCGAGATGAGACATGCTTATTTCTGATTACTACATAGGGATTTGTAAGACGAAAGAAATTTTCTTTGCAGTAGATTCCCGTATAACACGGGTTCATAAAAGACGGATTATTGTAACACGGTTGAAAAATTGCCACCTTTTTTCAAATAACACGCTAAAAACTGCTCGTATGACACGGTAAAAGAATGAGTCATGTTTATGTGTTGCTGAACACTTCTGATGATATTCATGTGTTACAATATAAGTGACTCACACAACATGGATTCTTACAACACGGAATCTATCTACCGTGTTATGAGGGGTGAACTGAATTAGTAAAAGAGGGTATTAAAAATTTTTTTATTAAACTATTAACTAAACTTAATTTTGAGGAGTACTTCAGCGTGAAATTTAAGTGAATTGGAATTTTATTTTTACCAAATGCTTCCATTTAAAAAAAAGAAAAGCATATAAAATGTCTTCATTAACATTAATTTTTTTTTCTAAGAGCAACCCATACAATTCATATTTTCTACAAAATATCTCAGGATTTTTCTTTAAAATGTCTCTTATGAATATATTCTATAAAATATTATATACACTTAATATGAAATAATCAAAAATTAAGCTGCAATTTTTACAGTATGTTTATCTTCTCGTGTTTCTTCGAAAACTTTTTCCTACTTCGATGTTTTCAAAAGTTTAAGAATCTTTCCTTACTGTACAGCATTCAATTTTCTCGTTTTTGTACTATTTCAGTCAGTTACCAGCGGTAAATTTACTTTTACATAAGATGAAAGAGACTCAGGAATTCCTTATCAAAAGCACTCCTTTGATCAAAAGAAATGTGAAACTTCTTTTCAGCTGTAAAATGTATCAAAGATGTTTCATTCATCTTTATAGTGAGTATTACACATAGTTCTTTTGAGACAAAAGAGTTGCATATGCATATTACTATCACTAAAAATATATAGAAATTTTTAAATAGATTAGTTTCCAAATGTAAAATTTTTCATTTTATTTAAATATTACATGCTATTCAATACAACATCAACGGTACAAAAAAAATGTTCGGTATATTTATTTTTTCTATGGACATTTCTCAGTGTTGGAACTATTTCATATGATAGTTTAAATAAAATTTTGAACCATTAGTGAAAGTAAAGCAAGTACAATTGAAAAGAAGACAGTTTGTATATTTTAGTGAGGTTGTTTACTTGAAAGACTGATTTATTTTTATATAGACTTTTTTAACGAAAAACCTGAAATTTACGAAGTAAAACGTTTTTTCAATGAATATAAAATGCTTTTCTAATCTTTTTTGATGTGCAGGCGTTAAAAACATGAATTAATGCGAGCATAGTACATTTTTTAAAAATCATTTTTGAAACAAAAAATTCTCAAAGTATTTATTTATCAACAAATATTTAAATAATAATGCAGATCATTAAAAACTTAAATTTTTCAACATTTATGGACTCATTTATAATTTTATAGAAGAAATTATTCGATTAAATATTTCTTCTATTTTTTTATGATTATATAGGTTTGCTTAAATCTTTTAAAAGTAACTTTGCATATAAAACGTTTTCACCGCTTTTTAAGACTTGCTCCAAATAATCAAAACTTTTATTATTTAAAAGTCGCGTTTTTGCTTTGAGTATCTGAGTTTTTAAAACTGTATATGGATTTTCTTCTTTTTCTTTAATCGCACGATTTCTGCATTCTCCTTAAAGAGCTTCTGTATGTCGATATTAAAAGAATGTTAAATTTTAATTATGATAATATTAAAAGTATAAAAATATCTCTCTAGAATAACTTCCAAGCCAAAAGAACTACTGAATAAGATACTAAATAATAAAAGTTAAAAGAAAATGATTGTTTGCAGTAGACTCCGTCTTGTTAGTATGTACAATTTTAAATCCAGAAAGAAAACAACAATAACAAATATAAAATAAAATACTTTTATAAATTTATTTATTCAACATTTCTTTATAAATCAAATATTTTATATATCGTCACAAAAATTCAACAAACTGTTCTGGAAAATTCGTGTTTTTGATATTTGTATATAAATGATATGAGCTTTCTCTATTAAAATATTGATTCAACTGCTTTTAAAGCTTTATTTCCTACTTAATTGCCAGAGATGTTTGAAGTTCGGGTTTGAATATACCATCTAATAAAATCACTTAATTAAATTCACTTCTGGGAGAATCGTTCTCTGTTTGATTTTCCGAACAACGAAACAATATAAAAGACTTTGCTAATTTCATTTTCTTATTAAAATCATTAGTGTATTGAATAATTCCCCGCAAATAAATTAAACATTAGATGATCAAAGGAAAACTTAATGTTCTTAGCATAAATGTATCAACGAATCAAAGTAATAGGATCGGTTCTTCTTACTCTATTAAATATTTTAGGAAATAACGCATAATTAATTTCAAAATAACACATTATTTCTGAACTAATTACTATAAATAATATATTTCCTCTCTAGGTAATTGCTCTCTTAATGAATAGACGCGATTCAGCGCATACAGTTACTTAACTAATGAGTCCAATAACAAGATGTGTGAATTGCGTCGAATGGTAAGTTAAAACGTAAAACCGAAAACAACAGTTGTCAGTTTTGAAATCTTTTCAGACTGCTGTAATTGATTAACGATCTTTCGAAAATTTCAAAGAAGAAGAATTTGTGCTCCAAACAGCCTTTTGTCACTGAAAATATTTTCATGAATGCTGGGAGAATTATTCCAGTTGTTTTGTTACGTTTGGCAGTTTTTTAATTTAAAGGGTAAGATATTCATACTTTTCTAACTGTTTCTCCATTAGTAAAACGGTGTTTGTTTACTAGTACGACTATAAAGAGTTGATATGATTGAGCGTAAACGTTTTCAAATCAATTGTTAAAAGCGATAAAGATAGGACACGGCTAATAAATCAACTACAAAGCATTATCCAATTTGTTGTCTTATTTTTAAGCATAATATCCCATTCAGTATCGTGCTTTAGGAGGAATCGGAACAAACCTAACTAGGCTGAAGAGCTATTCATTACATAGATACCGTGCGGAAACTTAGCTTGGTGTAGAAGGTAATAAGTGGGCACTAAGAAAAAACGTACAATAGCACCAATGCAAAAATTAAAATAGCAGACCTGTTTCGTCATGTATGATGTGCCATCGTCAGTGATAGTAACGTTTTTGAACCTGCACTGGTATGCGATTCTGGATTATATTGGAATCCTCTTCGACCTTGGTTTAATCGTTTTGAGTGACCGCAAAGCATGACGGCCATTTGCAAAGGAGGCACCATTCATTAGCTCTAAAAAGGGCATCACGAATAGCCAAGCTCTTACCAAGAATCGAACCCGGACTCAAGGCGTGGTAGAGTGGTGCGTTAACCACTGTACATTCTGGGCGGTGTATGATTTCGAAAAAAAAATGATCGGTAGAGAAAAGTGAATGCGAAGGAAACAAAAAATCAAGGGCATAGGAAAGCTTGGGAAGATTTTTTAAAATTGAAAATACTATTTCATTTGTTTCGAGGAAATGGATTTACAGTTAAAAGAAAATAAAAACAAGGATAGAAATGAACGATGAAAAAAAAAACAACTTTATTTTCGATTTTTAGTTTTTAAAACACACTTGAAGAGACATTAAAAATAGATTTTTTTTTGCGTGGGCATTTAAAACGAACTTTTATTTTGAAATACAGATAATAAAACACTGTTTTTAAACGATAAAGCATAGCAGGGTAATTTTTAATGTATAAAAACATCTTAATGTAGTCGTTTAAAGTTAAAAAGCTGGGGCTCTTCATATATTTTTTTGTATGTATTAGACTTCCTTTAAATAGTAATTGCCTCATCGCGCAGATATTTTAAAGGCACTTATAAAAAATGCATAGGAAGGGTCTAACGAGAAAATGCCGAAATGTCTCTCAAAATGTTTTGTTTATTACCAGCTACGATACGCAAAGAACATTTTCGAAAATGTATTAATAATTCAACACTTCTATACTGAATATTTAAGATAATTACAGTTAATGATTTTTATATTGATATGATTTTATTGATCAAATTGGAATAAATAATCAAGTTTCCTGTTAGTTAAGTGCTCATTTACTAAATACGTGAATTTGAATATCTTTCTTAATTATTGAGCGAAGCTTAACTTGTGAATTGGATTAGGAAAGTGTAAACTTCATGCTGCAAGTGCCAATTACGAAAGCTTTTAAGGTAAATGTGGTAGCTAAATAGTTTTAAAAGTATTTTTAATAATGACTTTTTTCTATCATTTCGTTCAAAAGTGGTTTTGAGAATGAAAATATTTCCATAACAGCATTTTGACGTGAACGAGAAATGAAGTTAAAAATTAAAATCATGCACACGAAAGTTTGTTTTTCACTGTTTTAATGGCAGCTGATCGCGTTATGTTCAGTAGGGTGGAGCAAAAAGATCGAAATTTATATAATCGAAACGTAATAGCGCGGGAAAGTTGCGATTGGTAATGACAAATAAATTTGCAAAATATTAAACTAATCGATTAATATTTTTTGCTGAAGCATGGGCGTTGAAGTTCCAAAAAATCATAAAAACGTGGATTTTACAAAACTACATTTATAAATTATTTAAACATAGCAGGGATAATATATGTTTGGATAAAACATAGCAGCTCGATATGCATATTCTCAATAACATATTTTCTGATAAAACATAGCAGCTCGAGCAGTATGTTAGTAACCCCCAGTTAAACTTCATTATGGGAAATCATATCTTTTATGGTCCCAAAGGGGTTAAAAAAAAAAAAACGAACAAAATTTCAGTTTCTCGTCACTATTCATATTGCTTAATGTGTATCGTAGTCATCTACCGGAAACATTTAGCGTCTGCAACAGCATGCCTTGCCCTATAAATTTTTGTGGATCCTTGAGGACCGACTAGCTGGTTCGTTCGTTTGGTCTCAGAAGAAGTAGTAACATTTCAAAGAGCTCCCACTGAAACATCTGTTCCAACATCTTGATGGACAAACGACAGGTCCTCTGTCACATGGTGGTTCCATTAGTAAAGCCCTTGCGACTTTCCAATCATTATCAGTCGCAAATTTTAAGCCAATTAAACTCCCAGCTGTTAATACAGAAGTTTTGTGAATTGATCAGAATTATCTGTTTGAAATTATGCAAGCTGTTTCAACAGGTGAGTGTTGCATCGACCTTTCTTGTCGAAACACCAGACCAATGTCCCACTCTAATTTTCAGACTATACACTGAAACAGAATAACCTTCTTCTGAACTTGTGATTTCAGATGAAAGTGTGCTGAATCGGTTGGTTCACAATTAAAATGAATCCACCATGTTTCCATGGTTCACGAAATCTGTGGACTACAATCGAGGATTTCTGTTACTTGCCAGAACATTACGGAACATAACAGATCCGCAATAATACGAAACGCCTATATGACAAGTCATGAAAATATCCTTATTGGAATACCGTCCGATAAAAGACAGGATGCCCGAACCTTAGCCATAAAGAGAATCTCCAAAGCAAGGAGTTCTGTGGACACGAATAATCCTGTCCAACGGTTTGTCTTTCCAGACATAAACTTTGATGCTGAAAATTATATCGACTTACTGGCATGAGTATGATTTTACGGAGCCTCCGATAACGGCAACTCTTTCTATCTCACAATATTGGTGAGTATAGGCGTTTATAAGTTTCTATGTCAAGCACTGTCTGTCGAAGGATGCGTCAACTTAGCTACCGAAGGTTACATAAGATCAACTTTAACTTCTCGAGGAATAATGACTTCATTTGAAACCAAGTCGCAATATAAAATTCATCAAGATAAAATATTTCTACTTCATTTTAGGTTTATATGACCCGTTTTCATTCAAAGTCTTTGTGTTTCAGTTAATAAAAATCTTCTATTAATTTATCCCATTTTTCAGAGTGTGGTGCATAAAATTCTGTCACTTACTCAATAGTAAAACATGTGGGTAAGTGCCTTTTATAATTTCTAGTCTAATACAAGTAATTTTGAAAAATAATGAACATTCATAATTTATAACTTTATTTAATTCTAGACATAGTTACTACAACCGTTATGAAACTTTAGAAAAAAAAGTGGAAATTTGAATTTTTTTCCATTTTTTCGAAATTTTGGCTTTGTGGCACTAAACGATACGATTTCTCCTTAATGAAGTTTAACAGGGGCGTTACTGACATACTACCACACTAGAGCTGCTACGTTTTATTAGAAAATGTTTAGCTATGTTTGGATAATTTATATACCTTTTGTAAAAACCATGTTTATTTTTATATTTTGGAACTCTAATCTCCCTGCGGCGGCAAAAAATATTAACTGATTAGTTTAATATTTTGCAAATTTATTTGTTATTACCAATCGCAACTTTCTCGAGCTATTACGTTTCGATTATGCCGATCGGATTGTATGGTGGGTAAAGCATCGTACTACGGTTCCGGGTTCAAATCCCGGCAGTCGGGGTTCGATCCCCCACTGAGCGTGGTTGTCATTTGTACGTCCCTTTATAGGGGGGGACGTTGGTCCAACTACTAGGTGCCCCCATAATAAAGTGGCCAACAATTCCAGCCCGTTGTGGCCAAAGCCTTCCCGGGCAGCGGCCGGCCACTGGAAAAAAAAAAGTTTCGATTATATAAATTTCGATTTTTTCGCTCTATCCTAATGTGCAGCCAATAAGAAAACATTTTGTACTGATAATTGCATAAACTGCATCCACGAAACGGTGCGCAAAATATTTATTTGACATTTATTTAAGGGAAAAATGAAGGGGAAAAGGCATTGATGATTGAAAAGGCTAATGAAACTACCCTTTTAAGAGTCTTTTTTTAGAAAGAAATTGCATTAGAGAGAGATTATATATACGTGACCATTTCCTAGCTGATCGTTTTCAAAATGCAAAGGATATCGACGTACTTTCTTCCCTACAATTTTAATACAGCAAGGGTTATCGGTTTATGCAAACAGAATATGACGCAGGAATTACATCACGTTTGAATAACTTTATTTTTCATAACCTTTCAACGGAGAAAATAACTAAAAAAGTATATTTGCATAGTAAAAAGAACTGAGATTTTAGTTGTTGTATTAATCAAAGAAAAAAAAATGAATTTCATAAAATTACACAAAAGTATGATTTAATTTTAGCAGCAGCGTGTAGTTTTTGCACTTATGCTCGGTATTATGGCATTTGTTCTATATACCGGGTGTCCAGAAAAGGACTTTCTGATTTCAAAATTAAATATTTCGAAAATAATTAGAGGAATGTAGTAAACGGTATGTTTATTGTGAAAGACTTAAGAATTTTATACAGCAGTTTGAAATAATAGTTACAAAAGCTGCTAACAGATGGCGCTGTAATCGCCATACGTAATGCCTAGTATAAATAGTGATCCGAAGCCCAGAGCGATCAGTTCCACTATTGAAGCGTGAAAGGAGGTTAGCGTACCGAAGGAAGAGATTAAAACCATGTACTGCATTGAACAACGCGTTTTTCTGGTGCTAGAGTACCACAGGTTAAAAGAGAGTCCTACGGCAACAAGGCGCAGTTTTCAAGCACGATTTAATGTTCCAAAAGGACCCGATGCGAAAACCATTCTTATGCTCTTCGCCAAATTTCAACGAACAGGCAGCGTAACTGATGATCTAGTGGGGAATGTTGGCCGCAAGCAAACTGCAGTTACGCCTGAAAATGTCGCCACAGTTTCTGGAATTATTCAGCAAAATCCAATGTCATCCATAGAATTGCATCTGAGACTGGTTTGAAGCGTTCCAGCACGCACAAAATACTGAGAAAGAGCCTACACATGTTTCCATTCAAACTTCAAACTCACCAGGCCATACCCGTACGAGCTGTGAAACAAAGGGTTGACTTTGCTAATCAGATGCTCACAATGATTGATAGTGAAGGATTTGATGTTGGCTGCATCTGGTTTACAGATGAAGCCCACTTCCACCTGAATGGATTCGTGAATAAACGGAACTGGCGATTTTGGGGTTCCGAAAATCCATATTGGTGTGAAGCGAAACCCCTGTATTCTCCTAAAATTACTGTGTGGGCTGCAGTATGCAGCAGAGGCATTATTGGCCCTTTTTTCATTCGAGAAACGGTCACTAGTGAACGTTACGTTGCAATTTTGGAACAATTTGTCGCCACACAGCAAGTGTTAGAGGATCGACCACGTACTGGCTTATGCAAGATGGAGCCCTACCACATCGTACAACACAAGTGTTTCGCTTTCTTGATGAATATTCCGGGAATCGAGTCATTGCTTTAGAATATCCCAAATTTACTGGTGCAGGTATAGATGGGCCTCCATATTCGCCGGATTTGACTCCCTGTGACTATTTTTTGTGGGGGCACATTGAAAGACATTGTCTACCCGAAGCATCCCGCCACGCTGGATGAGCTTGAATCGGCGATCTGTGTGGCATGCGAATCCATTTCTGTTGAGACACTACGAAATGTGATGACAAATTTCATTCTTCGTTTGCGCCACCTCTGTAGTGCAAATGGTGAACATTTTGAAAACATTGTGATGGGATTTTTTGCAAAGAATGTTTTCATACGATTATTTCATTTATGTATGCTGATAATGAGCTGCAAAGTGTACAGCGCCATCTGTTAGCAGCTTTTGTAACTATTATTTCAAACTGCTGTATAAAATTCTTACAGCTTTTACAATAAACATACCGTTTACTGCATTCCTCTATCGATCTTTGTTTTCGAGATATTTAATTTTGAAATCAGGGAGTCCTTTTCTGGACAACCGGTATGTTCTTTCAAACAAATATTTTATGACTAAGGTGATTTAAAAGTTAATAATTTTAATGTTTGATTTATGCTCTTAATTGTACTGTATTTGTAAGATAGTACTGCAGTCCAAATTTCAGATATATCAGCAATAACGAATCAATATGTTGTCTCATAGTCCGCGCATTAAATGTTTAGATGAATAGAAGTGCATAATTAACTTGAAAACAGTGCTTTATGTCTTATCTAATTACACTGAATAATTCCATTCCTGTTTTATTAATTGCTCTTTTATTATACAAATGCATTTCAGCAGTTGCAGTTAAATAAATTAAGAATTTAGGGATTTCATTGAATACGGGGATACAAAACTTAATATTGAATGAGGAAATGTGAATTGAGAAATCATTTAACTGGGTTTATACATTCTAACACTAATGAGATTTATTGATTAAATGACTTCAGGAATCATTTAAAAGAAAATCTGACAGAGGAATGCAAAACTCATAAATATTTGAGAACCATTATAAATTTGAGCTTAATAGTCTCAGCTACTAAAATATTAAACTTATAAACACAGATTGGCTGAAATGAAAATTACAATGCAGGTAAAAAGAATAACTTGGTTCCCATTGGTTCAATAGAATTACTGAGAAAATTAACTTTCCTTTAAACCGTAAGTTTCATTGGAAATGTTCTCCATAAATTTTTAAACAAAGGGGGGAAATTATAACTCCGATTTAATATACAGTTATACGTAGTTACATTTTGCAAATAACAACAAACTTTTTATGTATAAATAAATACATCATATAATAAACTTTAAAGCAGAAAAGAACTACAGTCTCAGCAACAGGTGGCCTTTACACCATGAAATCCAAAAAACAAGCTAAAAATCAAAATGTAATAAACATTTGCTTCGATTTTCTTTCAATGGCATTAAAACAAGATTTGTTTTTGCTGCAAACTTTGTACTTATTCAGAGTTGCTTGAACGACTGAAACTTTGTACACAGACATTTATGCATTTTTTGTACAACGTTCGGCTGATTTCAAACTATCTTCTGTTCAATTGTCACGGTTAGCAACATCTTTTCTGTAGTATTTGTTTGAAATATGTAACTAAAATCATCTGCTATTGATTATCAAAAAAACAATGTAAATTAATAAGATTGTCTTAACTGATTTCACATAAGCATCTGTCCTTTTAGAACGGGTGAGTAGTAATATAAAATTAAAGCTTATTTACAATTTATTAAATTGACATACCGGTTTTTGTGCATACGCTTCTCCCAAATTTTGTTCAAAGCGAACTAACCGTAACAGAGTTCCAACAAGTGAATGTATCGAAATTTATTTTGAATGTCCATCTATGACGTAAGTCCATTTCTAACGAACTTACCCTACATACTTACTCACACGATAACAGAACCGTGGAGCACGACAGCGGACGCTGCAGATTAATTTATAGATTGCAGATTAATATACCAGAGTAATTCAAGAATCATTAAGGTCGAAGATAAAATTTGATTTTTGATCCCGGCGCAGCAGATTCATGCAGAAAATTCTGCTAACCTGGCTTACTCACTGCCATAAAATATAAGAGCTACCAATTTTTACCCCCTGTTCCCAAATTTATGAAAGATAACACAT
The DNA here is from genome assembly GCA_038373885.1 of Cheiracanthium punctorium. Taxonomy (NCBI): domain Eukaryota; kingdom Metazoa; phylum Arthropoda; class Arachnida; order Araneae; family Cheiracanthiidae; genus Cheiracanthium; species Cheiracanthium punctorium. The sequence continues at coordinate 84,440 of JAWZYV010018983.1, forward strand.
GAAATCATTAAAAGAAAAATAAGAGGAATACTGAACACAAATGTATTAAAATTAATATATGTATTTAAAATAATATGCAATAAAAAACGGTAGAGAGAGAATAATAACTACTTTTCTTTCCAGTATGACATGACCAAATTATTTTATGAAAAATTGTTTCGTATCCACATTTAACAATTGATTCAAACTGAACTCTTCTCATTTATTACATTTGATGTGTTTACCAAAAGTTCACTGAAGCCAACTCCTCGAGTTCATGGTTTCTTTCAAGAGGATAAATCTTAACAGCACATTATTTGAATAGCGTGTTAAGTTGTTATAATAAGCTGCGAGTAAGACTTACTTCCAGCAATTAGGTTTTCTTACAACTAAGCAGAGAAAATAAAGGCTCGATATTTCACTTCTAGTGCTTTGGAAGTAATTCTTAATGAGGCCAAGCTTAAAGTATTAAGTACTTTCAGTTGCTAATCTCATCTCGCAGAAGCCAAACGCGTTTAGAGGAATGAAGCATTTTACCTTCGAGAATATTGATTTTTATTTGTTCGAGCTCAATAATTTAGATGAAATGGCTAGGCTTAGCTAGTACTGTCAGCACAGAGCTCATGTTTTGTTTGTTCGGAAAAAGGAGAAGAGTTTTTGGCGCTGTTTATGATACTGAAATGCAGCTGTTTTACAAAAGTATTATGCGAGTTTTGCCCTTAAGAATAGCAAAATAGTTTAGCATAGCACGTAGGTTTTTGATTTATTCAGCAGATGAGCTCTGTCTAGACATGAAAAACAACTAACCACGTATTTTTGCAGTTATCCAATATTTTCTCTTCAGTTTAGGGCATTTTCCTGAAAGTACTTTAGCCAAACGAATAAAATTAAGAATATATTGGAATACTTTTAGCAAAAAAGTAGAAGAGCATTATAAAGAACACATTTCTGGAAATTAATAAAAGAAAACAGACATTAAAGAATATCTTCCCCACGTATGGAGTTGAGTGGTAGTTAAATTTCTATTCAAATATTCCTTATGGATCCCTTTTTTAAGCTTTCTATTAACGTGTTCTTTTATCCCATTTATGCTCAAAATTTATTTTTGAAATTTCCTATCTTCCGATGCAGCTCATGCCGATGAAGATATGCCATCCAGTACTACTTTTGTTTTGTGATTCTTATTATTTATTTATTTATTTAATGTTTTGTTCTACAAATATCTTTTTCCCTCAACGCACATCATCTCGTTACTACTATACTATTAGCCGAACATTTTTGATCATTACATTATTGGAAAGTTCTTCCTATTCTACCGAAGATGAAATCCGTTTAGATTCTGTACCTTACATTTTTTTAATGGTGAGTTTTATGTGTAAAGCGTCTTTAAATTTGTCTTCATATAAAAATCTGCGAACAAGTCTGACAAGATCCCATACGGTCAAGTGGTTAAAAATCATGATTTTCACTCATGTGGCCTTGTGTTCGATTTCCAGGTTGAAAGTTACATTTTCTTCGAATATTTATTAAAAATGTTCACGTTCAGTTCTCAGCAAGAAAAATGAGATTATTCTAATGATACAGTGCGTTGATGCTGCCCGCGGTCACTGCGATGTCAAGCATACACGTCAGTTTGTTTGAAGCGTTCATGCTGAAGTTATTGTTGTTGATATCAGCGCATAGAAGCCTCCTTGGAAAACGGATCTTATGTTTCTACCTAATGGTCAGCAGATATGCAGTGATGCGGGCGCGTCCTTGATTGGCAGCTTCAAGTTAGCTTAGTTTTTTTATTGTTGGTGAGAGTGGAGAAGACATCCGAGAACATCTCCTAAAAGGTACCTTCAACGAAGAATGCATCTTCAACACGTACAAACACTTACAGTCTGGAAATCATATAAATCCCAATTTAAAATAATATAAATGTATTGATTTTACATTTCTACACAATATTTTTATTTTTAAATCAAATCAATCCCGTAGCTAGACGATCAAAGGGAAGAAAACTAAACCACTTACTTTGCTCTGCTTGATAATAATAATAATGTTTATAAAAATTCTTCAAATGCTTATTCGACTTGCAACTAAATACTTTTAGAGTCTCTTAATGTTCCTTCTTTACCCCCAGACTCAATGTACATTGGTAATAGTTTGAAATAATTTATTACTAGTTGAAGTTTACCTTAAGTATCATGAGCGGAGATTATTCTTGCACATGAAGAAGTTACCTAATACGTATTTTTTCCTGATTGAAAATTGTATCTAGTGATAAACTGAAAACCTTTATTTTGAAAATAATACTGAAATCGTCATAAGCCTTCAAAGAGTAAAAACAAATAATTGCACATGAAAGGGATGAAAAATGATTTACAAACAAAATATTGACATGACAAAAATAATATTCATGAATGACTTAGACATTCATGAATATTTTGTTTAAGCTAGATCGCTCGTTCCTTTTATTTTTTTTTCTTATAAAATTGCTTAACACTAACTAAGAGAGTTAGTTATACGTTATCACTCTGGTTGAGTAATTCATTTTGCTTCATGAGAATGAATTTACGTACGATAAACAAAATTAACTTCGTGGACATTTGTAAAATTCTTAAGAAGTTTCATTTATAAATATACCTATACAATTCTTTCGATTTATGACAAGACTTGCCGCGAAACTTCCCTAGTTTGGACAAAGACGTATTTTCATGCTTTAGGAACAAGATAAATTCTCTCTTTCATTTTGTCCTTATATTAGCGCCACCAAAGTAATAGCTGTCTTTGCTGCATGCTTAGGCGGTAAAAGGATAAATGTGCCGGAGATGGAATATTATCAGATCAAAGACACAAGATTTCATTCTCCATGGATACAGTTATAATTCTTCTGAATATATTTATTAACCTTCTGATAAAGTAAAAAGGAAGCTTTATTTCAATATAGAAGATTGTGTTAAGTAAGAAAATTTGAACAAATGCTTCAATGATGTACATTTTCTCTGTGAAATATTGTTAAAGATTTTAATCGAGATCAAGAGAAAACTATTTTAAGTATTTGATGTTGTTAAAGCAAAGTACACTAGGGCTGCCTGCCAAAGGAAGAGTGTGCCTCGTGTGGACGACTTTTAAAGGGTTTTAATGAGTAATACCGTAGTCACGTTACATCTGGAAAAAACCGACCAAAACTATAGAGCGTTGGATCGACAACCACAAGGTAGGCCAAAACGCCAGACCTTCACACTTCAGCCATCTACTAATGGTTAGTGTCTTATCCACACGGCCACTCGGCAATTGATCTCCATTTGAGGCTAATTGAATATTTTTAGTTGGCAGAAGCGCCCTTGAATACTATTCCAGCATAAAATTCAATACTTTTCCCCACATTCTTAAATAAGAAACAAACAGTACGTTTTAATGTGTTACAGACTCGGTCACTAGGATATAATGACGGGTTTTAGTCGAAAAATGCCTGTACACACACACACACACACACACAATCTACTTCTGTACTAAACTGTGACAGGAAGTATCGCTTACTAGCTAAAATACCTCACAAACTAACATGACTAAATATATTTACTCCGCCTAAAGCTCCTAACTGCAACAAGAGAGTCTAATTTAATTATCAAACTTTACTTCTGTTGCTATATTAAAATAACAGCAAACTGAGAACTATCTAAGAAAATGCGGTAAATTTGCCAAAGTTTCATGTAGAGGAACCGGTCTTGCATTTATCATAGTTAGTCGTTTGATTATGATGAAACAAAGGAGTGAACTAATGTCCCCAATCAATTACTAATGTACAAAAACAGTTTCTTAATTGTTTAGGAAGATTTTTAAGCAGAAAACTATAATCAAATTACTTTTATAATAATATGATAACAGAATAAAATCACTGGAAAAGAAATATAATCTGTCTAATAACTCAAATAATAAAATTGAATTGAAAAATGATGTATCAGTATATAATTTGTAATAGTTTGTAATGGGTTACTAAAGCAAGAAACAGTAATAACAAACCCTGGGTATTTCAAAATTTTGCAGTTGACACAGAAAGACTACAGCTTGAAGATATTCTAAGAATATTTGTGAATTTATGTAAATTTGTTAGCTTTTAATTTTGCTAAAATACCATAATTTTGATTAAAAAAAAAAAAAAACTCTATAAAAGCTGGAGTTATTTCGTAATTCGATAAACATTTAAGAAGACATTTTTGTCAGATACCAAATAATTTTATTAAAGCTAAGTTGAATATTGTAACATAATAAAGAGTAAAATAATGGTAATAGGGTATACTTAAAAATTATACGTTATTAAATTGATGTATTTTGAATAACGTGAATTTATAAAATCATACATTATTAGGTGCAAAAAATAAGTAAATCTTCCACGTCAATGAAGTTCTTTCACTAAGATTTTTATAATTTTTCAAATTTGGGGCTAATCGAAAGGTTCTAAAATGTATAAATATATGTAATTCTGCACTATGTACATATGTTGCAACTTCTAACACGAAGAAAGAATTGAAAGTTCGCATAAAATTTGCATTTTTAATCCCAATGCTTTTCAATAAAGTTCGTTAATTAGAAAAAAAGAGAATAATCTAGCCGTTTTGTGTAAAATTCTGAGTCAGTAACGTCCGAGGAAGGAAAAAGCAATTCCCAATGGGCGAGCAATTCCCAATCGTTATCAGTGGTAAGCTGAAGCATGGAGCGAGAGGTGGAGCTACTGCTCTTGCAAAACGCAAACAGATCGTATAACAGCACCAAAATAATGTTTCGCAGCGCCAAGTTAATATCAGGTTGTAACGAAAGTTTTCCGCCAGATTAGCTTGAGTCAGCTCATGCGGTACCGATTGACCTTATATGTCAAGTTTATGCGATGCCTAGCGCGACTAATGGTACTAAAGTCTAACTCTTTTAGCTAGCTCTCGAGTGGATGAATATTTTATCTCCTTCTACAAATTCTCGTAGGCGGGCCTCATCAGCATCAGTAAGCCGGCCAGAGTGCTCTGCTAGTCCTAGTCCTCGTTTTTGAACTTTCGGTACCAAATCTTCACAGTATCGTATGATACAGTAGTACACACATGATTCGGTGTCATTCTGTAGCTGACTTTTTGCAACAGAACTGAGAGTAAATGATGGTTCAATCTGGTAGCGTGATAGTTCCATTTCAGACACGTTATACTAAATCATAACGATATTTTTTTACAGATTTCACAACACAGTGCTCTAAAACAAATATTTTTCTTTCAAATAACAAAAATCGTTTAACAAAATATTCGCAAAGACACCAACGCGCACTGTTTGTGCAGACAATACTTGCAGTGGCGGAAAACTTTCGTTACAACCAAATAGAATGTTCTCCTTGACACAATCTGCAGCCATTAGTATTGTAAAATGATTCCCAACAGCTGGAAATAGCCGTTTAGGAAAGGTTAATGGTCGGAAACTAATATTAGCTGACGGGAAGTACGCCTATTTCATCAACATATTCGTAAAAATAGGCATTTGTCAAATTCAGATCTTGTCACTTGTACAGTTTTGGAAAGATCGTTTCCTAAGCAACTTGACGTCGATATATCAAAAGGTGTGGATACACTTTACACAAAGTAAGACGTAAAACCAGTGGCTGATTATTAGAAGTTTGTCGGGGGGGGGGGGGCGGTTAGTTAGAAGATTGACATATACATCCATTTTATGGAAGTAAAATAGGATCTTTTACATTCATTGCTTTATTCTCGCCCCCCCCCCTTTAATCCGCCCTTGCGTAAAACATTTCTCATTTCATCGAATAAACGTCGCCGTATTGCATGGGCCAAATTTAACCTTAGCTGAACTCCAATGCAGTAGGAGAAGGGACTGAAGACAGACGGATTCATTTTTCAGGTTTCATGTGTAAATATTGGCCGAAAGTTAGTTAAGAAGAAGGGTTAAGCAAACTATCCATTTTGTTACAAGCGCAAGGTTTTTAAAGTAAGCTCTGTGATGGTATGGGACTGTTTGTAAGCGAATGGAGTCAGTAATTTTTATTCTTGTAAAGGCCGAATAAAGGCTCAAGACTGTATACGCATTCTTGAAATGAGTTTACGCCCATCAGCGCAGAGATTGTTTGGCAGGAAACGATATCTTCCAAAAAGTTAACTCAAGGCAGCATATAGCGAAGATAACAAACACATAGCTACGTTCGAAGCGTATCCCTGTTTCAGAGTGGCCAGCAGCAACTCCAGATCTTTCTCCTATCCAGAATATTTGGAGAATACTTAAAAGAAAGATGACCCAACGTCGTCCCCGCAATGTACAACCGTTAAAAGATTATCTACTGCAGGAATGGGGGAAAATTTCTACAGACACATTAAATCATTTAATTTCGTCCATGCCCAGCAAACACACACAGGTTCTCTGAACGTCTATTAACGTTCAGAAAACGTCTTCTTAACGTTAATAGACGTTCAGAGAACACATGTGTGTTTGCTGGGTGCATAAATGACTTTATGCTGCGATTATCCGCCAGTAAAAGTGACGACACCTCTTGGTGATTGAACTGAAGGAACATTTTTGACTTTAGTTATGCAAAGAAATACATTTGTAACGCTTATCACAACTATATGTTTTGTTTCAAACTAACACATATGCCGTTGTAATGTTGTACTGGGCATATCAAATCTTACTAAAATGTTTATTTTGCACATACGCTTCTTTATGTTTCACACTTTCCGCATTTCAAGGTATTTCTTATGTAAAAGAACTTCACTGACGTTTATTATGTAATATATATGTTTCATTTTTTCCCCCTCCGAAATTTAATATCAAGATCACCTAAGGGTATTGAATTGCAAGAAATTTTTCCAAATAATAAATATTTTACATCTGAAATACCGCATATACAGGGTGTCCCATAACTATTGGCTCAAAATAAGGTATGAGAATCACATAGCAATGTGGGGTCAAAAACGCCGTTTTCACTTACCTATTAAGAGTCACTTTGGGAAAAGTGTTGAAGTGTTCGTCTATTTTCTTAACCAAGCTTTACAAAAATGGCTTCTCTCCAAAAATTTCATGTATGAAATGAAATAGGAATTTTAAACTATCGGTTTTAGTCACGTTTTTAATGTGAAAGGCACATTTATTTTACAAGAAAAATGGTCGGAAAGTTCATTATTATTCAACACTTGTTCCAAAGTGATTATTAAGAGCTACACGAAGACAGCATTTATGACGATACATTGCTATGAGATTCTTACTCTTTATTATATGCCCCCCCCCTTTTAATTTTTGTACCAATAGTTATGGGATACGCTATATATAAAACTACTTTCAATCGATAACACCATTCCCATCTTTTGCAAAAAATAAAGACGCAATACATGGTAATTAATCAAAAAACTGAATAAGCTAGTAATTTGTGTTTTAAATTAGCTATCCAAAAAGGCTGCAATCAACAGTGGAGACATTCTCGGAACTGAGCAGAAGGGAAAAAAAAAGATATTGACAAACTTCTCAGATTATCATTTATAACAGCGCCAATATAATTCTCCTTCGATTAATGACGAAAGTGTTCCAAGACTTCCAAAGTTTAGACAAAGATGTATTTGCATGCCCAAGGAATCAGAATGGTTCCTCCTTTTTTCTTTCTCGCCTCGTAGTTACAAGAGTGATCCCGCTGTAATCTCTGTTCTTGTTGCATACTTAGGCGAAAAGATGATGAATGTACTGATGAAGGAATATTATCACGAAAGATAAAGAGATCTTTGTTTCGTGCCGCGTTCCAGCTAACGATTATTTATTGAATACTTTGTCTCTTTTCACAAGAAAATCCGTTATTCCAGGATTTTCTTCCGCTTAACGGGAAAACGGTGAAGTTTGGATGCTCTTGATTATGGGGATGGTGTCAAAATTTCAAAAATACGTATTTATAAAAGAGCAGTCCAAAATTGCGTATGTGTGTTAAACGAAATGATATTGTTGGCAGGTCAATATATGTATTTTTCGAAGTATTTGAATTGATGGATTATTTCTAACTAAACTACGTTTAACTACAAAAACAAAACCGGACCGATGACATTCTATGTTACTGGTCAGTGGAAAAAGCACCGGATCAGTAACGAGCACGTTGATTGCTCAATTCTTGATCTACTACATGACAAATACTCGCACGCTAAGTCCGTTGTATCGAAAATCTTCTCGATTGTCAGCTTTTTCCCAGGGGTAAACTTATTCAGGAATTCTCCGTCTCAATGATTAAGATCTAAGTACCTATTATCTGATTGTGATCTAAATTGTGGAATAAAAAATGAAGGAGGGGGTTTCAAAGTAACTTCAAGCGGCACAGTTCCTGACGTGAACTGACCTCTTTCGGAAAACAAACAAATCTGGAGTGAGTTCACTCGACTTTCTGAACACTTGATCTTTAGGATCGATCGTGTTCATTTATATACACATACACACACACACACACACACATATACATACAGGGTGACATTTATTGAGCTATATGAAATAAAAATTAATTTTTTCAAAAACTGCAGAGTTAAAAAATTTAATTCAAATTTTAAAATAAACTAGAGACATTCGGATTGGGTTTATGGTAAGGCGACCATTTTTCTAAACAGTATTTTGGGGACAAATCAAGCATTGTAGTCGAATCCAAGTAAAACTTGGGGACACTGGAAAATATTTTTGGGGTTATATTTGAGGACACAACATATTACCATGTGTACCAGTATACCCATACTTTAAATCTTGATTGACTGTGATACTTAAAAATTAACTATAATAGTTTTTATATCAATTGCAATTCTTATTTCTAATAACTTAATGGAAGTATTTCATTCATTTATTTAAACAAGAAATATGAAAGGAACATCATGTTGAAATATTGCAATTTATTCAAAATTTAACTCTTGGCATAGTATTTTTATTTTTTTAAAGGACACTGCTTTTTACATTTGGCTCATTTGTGATAAATTTTCATGAAACTTTGTATACCCTCCAAAAAAGTATTCTAGCAACAGAGAAATTTCGTATTTTAGATTTGCGTATAATAATTGAGTTTTTGAAAAACGCACAACTTGATAGAAATATGGAAAGTCATATTTATACATAGCCTAATTCATATTCTATGATAAATAATTTTAAATATACGAAACCAACGTAGGAAATTTCTCTCTTGCTCGCATACTTTTTTTGGAGGGTGTACACCCTCTTAAAACAGTATTCGAGTGCAAGAAAATTTCGTAAGTCAATTTCATATTTAAAGCATGATTCTTCATGAAAAGTGATTAATGATTAACAAAACTGAAATGGGACATTTGGCTCATAGTCGAATACTTTAATGAAGGTCTGTACACGCCACACACACAGTGACAACAAACGTTTCCAGATATCGAATTTCATTGTTTCTCTTAGTAGAAGGCGCTTTTAGTCGTTTTATTTTTTTATTTCTTAAGGTTTTTGTGAAAGAAATAAACTAAACGGAAACTTTCAGGGAAAAAGTACAAATCTTTAAATTTGAGGACTTTTCGCGTCCCCAAGAAGTCAAAGTATTTTTGGGGACAAAATGAAAAAAAATCTATATTTGAGGACTGTCGTCGAATTCCGGGGATAGTTTATAGCATATTCGACATACTTACCATCAATGGCTTTGATGTGGCGCAGACGATTAGCGAAATTCTGCACATCTCGCTGAAAGGGTGAGGGTGCTCTCTACCATTTTCTATAATCAAATTTTTCAATTGTTGTAATACTTGGAGAAGGTGTCTTCAGCTTGTACTCGGTTGAAAATTTCCTTTTAGCCTTTACAATACTGTTATTGATAGAATAGAAGGTCTTCGCGATCGATATGCGCCCAGACATGCATTTCGACATTTTCACTAAAAAATAAACAACAAAAGCAACAAAAAGTAAATCAAGAACAGAAAAACATGTCAAGTTTGTCAAAAACATGTCAAGTTAACCGCCAAGTTTGAAATGAATAACACCAACAGTTAAGTTTAATAAAAAATCTACATAGTTTTCACCCCTGCATGCATAACGCTAAAAATAGAATAAATGAATTCAGACGATCGCAAAGCGTGCAAACACATCAAAATCTCAAAATCGAATTTTTTCCATGATTATCAGACTTTCCTTATATGGTACATGTTCAAGAAGTAAAAATAAATCTCACAAAATCACAATTTAAAGAAAAAAAAATACAAATATAGTAAAAATGATAGCGTAATTATTTTCACTTATTAAAATCTTATAAATACAAATGAAATTCTGTTTGTTTGTTTGTTTGTTTGTGGATTTGATTCGTATACAAATCCACAAAAATGGACCTATCGGCCTGAAATTTAGCACAGATATGTAAAATAATATAGAATAAATCACAGTCCACTTTAAAACTTTGAAAGTCCACCCGTTCCCGGAATTTAAGAGATTTTTTATGCTCTTCACGCAAAAATCTTTCCGTAATTGTAACCCCTGTAGTGAAAAAAGTGTGAAATAAGGATCGTGGTTGCCATGTGTGGCGATTTTGCCGAATAAAATGTCGTTCGTATACAAATCCACAAAAATGGACCTATCGGCCTGAAATTTAGCACAGATATGTAATATAATATAGAATAAATCGTAGTCCACCTTAAAACTTTGAAAGTCCATCCGTTCCCGGAATTTAAGAGATTTTTTATGCTCTTCACGCAAAAATCTGTCCGTAATTGTAACCCCTGTAGTGAAAAAAGTGTGAAATAAGGATCGTGGTTGCCATGTGTGGCGATTTTGCCGAATAAAATATCGTTCGTATACAAATACACAAAAATGAACCTATCGGCCTGAAATTTAGCACAGATATGTAAAATAATATATAATAAATCGTAGTCCACTTTAAAACTTTGAAAGTCCACCCGTTCCCGGAATTTTAGAGATTTTTTATGCTCTTCACGCAAAAAGCTTTCCGAAAATAAAACCCCTGTAGTGAAAAAAGCGTGAAATAAGGATCGTGGTTGCCATGTGTGGCGATTTTGCCGAATAAAATGTTTTAAATTCTCAAAGTAAAAATAAAAGAATAATAATGATTTTTTTTTGTTAGTTTATATTCGTAAGGTTATTTTTTTTAAATTATAATATCGTGTGCATGGGAAATCAGAGCAGGAATGTAATGCTTTACACGCAAAACAATAAGAATTGAAGATTTCCGAGGCTAATGTGTAAATTTTTTTAGTTTGGCTAAAAAATAAAACGGCTGAAATATGGATTTTGAGTAAGTGAGTTCTAGCGGTTTGCACAGTTTTCGGCTTGGCGCAATTTATTGAGAGCTTAAGGAAATAGATTTTTGAAAACAAGTGCAAAGGTTTTATTAGAATACAGCGTTAAATTTTAATGATCCGTGAAGAAATAATGCAGTTATTAAGGGATTTCAAACGATCTAACTTCAGAATTCTCGCCAATTGAGTACATTGATTTAAGTTGGGGGAATTCCGCCAAATTTCAGAAAATTGAAATCTTCTCATTTAGTACATTGGAGTAACGATGAATAAAACACATTATAGTTGATAATTTAAAAAAAAAATCGGCTGTATTAAGGGATTCGAATTTTCAAATAAATGCGTGCTACTCTTTGGCGGTCGAACCATTTCCCATATTGATTGCTGCTAAGTCAATGCTTCGAATGATTCCCTGAAAAAACTCTTGCAAAATGGCGTATGTTGGCACTTTGGCGAGGCTTAGATTTGAAACTTTATTTTATTTGAGACTGGTATATATAATAACACTGGTTATAGATAATAATGAATGTTGGTATGTGTGTAGGAGGTTCAAAAACTCCAGCACCGTTTCACCGATCACCATGAAATCTGGTTCACCTAAGTCTTTTATCACGGAGAAGGTTTGTATGCTATCCGTTTTCCTCTAACTTACCACTAATTGGCGCAGCAGAACGTCGAATTCTATTGCGTTTAGCCGTTTGCTATGCGAATATCGTCCAACCGATTTCGGTGAAATTTGGTACACGCGAATATTAGAACACGGAGAATATTTTTCAATATCCATTTTGCTGTAACTTGCCGCTAAATGGCACTGCAAAGCATCAACTTCTATACCGTTCGACTGATCGGCATAAAATTTTTTATACTTACACATTTGAGCACGATGAATATATTCTAACTGCGTTCCTTTTGATGTTACTCACCACTAGATGACACTGCAATGCATTATTATTTTAACTCGCCACTAGATGACGCTGCAGCAGGCCAAATTCTTGACCATTCAAACGGTCGCTATGAAAATCCGTATACATAGCTATTTGAACAATGAGAATATTTTGGCATTATCCATTTTGCTATAACTCGCCACTTGACGGCGCTGTAGCAAATCATTACTTTATTGAACCACTAGATGGCTCTGCAGTGTATCACTTCTTGACTGTGCAAATAATCGCTATGAAAATAGGTATACATAGATATATGAACACGGGGGAAGAGTTTGGCGCTATCCATTTTTCTATAACTGACCACTAGATGTCGCGTCAATACATGAACTTCAGGACTGTCCAGCCGATAGTCATGAAAATTCGTATACATCGATATCTGAATGTGAAAAATATTTTCGCCGTATCCGTTTTGCTAAAACTCGCCACTAGATTGCGCTACGCCGCATGGCCTTCTGCACCGTACAAACGATTGCCTTGCAATTCGGTATGCATGATTATTGGACACAATATAACGCGATATCCACTTTCCTATATCTGTTTATTACAATGAATAGTAATCACCACAAATCGTAATATCAAAAAGTCCATTCATTCCCGTGCGAAGAACGGGTACTTCAGCTAGTAATTAATATAAATAAAAAATACTGACGTAATATAAAATGAAGGTTATATTTATCCTTTCGTAGCAAATTTCTTGAATAATACTACACATTCACGAGCATTTTCAAGGCTTAAAATATTTCTTGATATTTTTCAGAGAATATTAGACTTATTCTTTCAATAAATGCAAAAGCGAGAGGAAAACCACACAATTTAATATAGAAATTATAATAATTATGAGAAAATATTTGAGAATTTGAATTATAATAAGAGAGAAAGAACATTTAATGAAATTGGCAACATTTTTGCATTGTGATAGTGAAGATTGTAAAATAAATTTTTGTTCGTCAATTTGAAGTATTCGAGATTAAAAAAAGCAAAACAAAACATCCCCCCCCCACAAAATACCTCCATAAATACAAGTATAGGAAAAACGAGTAATCAGGAAGATATATATATATATACTAGCTGACCCGGCAAACGTTGTTTTGCCATATAAATTATTCCTAGGATTATTTTAGTAGAAAGAAATGACTAACTTATTGTAAGTTTGTGAGGATGTGGTATATGAGTGGAAGAGGCATGGAGCGCTGTGAACGATGTTGGAATATAAAAATAACACAATACCAAACATATATTTTTAATTCATTGTAATTTATTCTTTAAATTTATATATATCGCTAATTACAATAATTTTACTAAAAAATAATATCAATCCCTTAACGCAATAGAGTATACAATATTTTTCGTTATCCCACCTTTAGATAACACAGACAAACTGGATGCCCACTGTATGGTTTGCCCACTCGAGAGCATGCCAGGTATGACTGTCTGTGTGAAAAACATGGTGTGCTCAAATCTAATCCACAAACAGACATAGTTTGGCCTTGAGACTTATTGATAGTCATTCCATAAAAAATTTTGCCCCCCCCCCAAAAAAAAAAGGATGAAAATCTGAAACACTTTCAGATTTTAAATACGCACTATAGTGCTATATATTAAAATCGTATCATAATTTATGCGTCGTCCCTATTTTTCGTCCTTATTCCATTAAGTTGGAAAGTGTTATCATTATTTATGACTGTGCTGTATTTTTCTTCCTTATTTTAAAAAACCCATCTTTGGAATCGAAATCTATCTTAAAATTGCCTACTAAAACTATTTTACAAACTTCGCCAAGTATATCACAACTATACTTCACCGTTTTATATATTGTTTCCTACTTTAACGCCTCGACTCTCGCCAAGGAGGCGATGATTAAACATATGCAGTTACCATGACGATTTTTTGCATTTATGTAGAAATCGTAATTTAGAATTAAAATGGCGATTTGGAACAACATGTAATTACAGCATGTCGTTACATTTTTATTTATTTTGGATTGCCAATTAATGTAGTTTTAATAATTAAATGTCTTCAAATTCCTTAACTGGCGCGTTTATCGCTAGTTTGTTTACTTTAGTTATCACCTAGTTCTTTTGGGTGCGTTGAAACGGTACTTACGTAATAACCCGGAGGTCACTTCCGCCAAACTACTTTTTCGTAGATTTTAAATACGTTGCCAATCGTATTCCAAACCATCAAAAATTTCATGTGCCCTGCATTTATCTTGGTGAAAAAATTGCTTGTCTTGGCGGACCGCCTGGAAAATACGTATGTACCGTTGAAACTTGTGCATAACTCCCAGAGACCCATGACTGCAAAGCTCGCCAAAGTACGGGAATTTTTTAGGTTGGCGAGAGTGGGGGCGCTAAAATAGGAATCAACTCTTTCTTGTACCATAAAACACATCTTTGGAATCGAAATCTATCTTAAAATCGCCACCTGAAACTGTTTAGAATTTCCTCCAGGCATGTTCTTCCTGTAGGCATATTCCAACTATACCGCAAAGACATTTTAAATACTGTTTGGAATGGACATCATAATCCACGAGTGTACCGTGTTTTCCTTTCTTGTTCCACAGAGCACTTCTTCGGAATAGAAATCTATATTAAAATCGCCTAGTAAAACTCTTTTACAATATATGCCAGGCGTTTTCTAACTATACGCGAAATATATTTATAATAAATTGTCGCGTTTTGGCACCACATTTAGCGATCAATTATCAAAAATTGCAAAACTTGTGCGACTTTCAACATTTTATTAACTCCCCCCCCCCTCTCCACATTATCTGGCAAACACATCTGAAAAGTGATTCGACACGCTAATGTCTACACAGAAATCCTGATTGAAATGAATAGCACTCGGGGGCTAAACATTTTGGGGTGGACCGCCCTTATGACTTAGGGGTATGAGACATAGTTAAAAACCTAACGAATATACATAAAAAATTTCATTAAAATTGGTCGAGTGATTTCGGATGAGTTAGGTGACTAACACTGGGACAGGAGAATTTTATATATTAGATAGAAGATGTAACATTAGGTGTTACGGGAGTTCTGTGTAGTCGTGGTCCTGATAAGTCGGGACTGTTGAGGCGCATTCTCGGCCTGGAGTACTAGGCGAGGCGTTGACGGGCAGAGCTCTATGTAGCATTAGGGCACTATCGGACAGTTGTGACATGGAACCGGTGGTAAGGCGAGGGAGAGGCATGGCTGTTGAGGTCTCCTGGCTGACTCGGGACTCTGGCTTAGAGTCGCCATAGCGGAATCCGGGCCGGATGGGTTGCGTCGGCCGATCGTCGCTGGCCGGGAGCGTTCGGCGGAAATCCTTGGGCCATAGCGGCCGTCGATGGAAGAGAATGAGACGGAGTCAAACTACGATTACATGATTTTATTTGACGACTGAGTACATCTTATCTTAGCAGTTGCGTCACGGGGAAATCTGCTCCTGATCTGTTTCAGGTCCTTATAAAAGCTTTGAACGTCATGTCACATGACCCCAAACGCGTTGCAACCATTGGCCAAAAGCTAAAACTGGGCAGCGGTTTTCCCAGGGTTTTTTATGACTTTTAAGACGCCTATGTGTTTAGCTGCGGGGACCGTCTACAAAGTTACAAAGGAATTGCAAGGGACCGTGTATTAATTGCAGTTTTTGAACGCGGATTTCTTTGTTGCAGCTAGATTAAACTGCGTAGTTCCAGAAATATGGGATTTTCATAGGCTTTTGACTTCTAATGTTACACACATATATATATATATAGTTCTTTCTTGAACAAAAATTAAATATTTATAAAATTGAAAATAAAGTTTATTTCGTAATATTAACTCTTCAAAAACATCTACTTTCAACTTATTTACTTCAGAAACATAAAGAAAAACACTGTTATATAGCATAAAAAATATTATCACTCAGTACGATATCATAAAAGCTTTTTATTGATAGAAAGGCGGTTTATAAATATGCATTCACATAACTTAGGGAAACATATCTGCATGAGATGTATGTTTTTCTTTTAAAATAATGCATAATGATGCAAGACTTCAAGAAAATACGTGCACAAACAGGCATGATAGTACAGATGTTCAATAACATTGAAAAGTACAAGTTTCTACTCAGAAATTCTCAATTTTCATTTTTGATAATCTTCGTCATATAAAGCTTGAGTTCTAGTTGAAAAACAATGTTACCGCATGGTCTAGGGAAAATATTCTTGTTATTTATATTTCTTGTTACTTTGAAAAAAATCTTTCATTAAAAACACATAAATTAAAATTCGGCCGAATGATGGAGGAAAATTTAAACTAAAACCCGCTGCTGCTCTTTCTCTCTAAGGACGCATATATGCAAGATCATCTACCGCACTTAATGAATGACAAAGAGATTGAACGGTCTTCATACGATGGTTATAAGAAGGCATCACACACAGAAAAATATGTAAAGAGATGATACCAAATCCACATTTTATTTACAAAGGATCTCTTAGGACACATGAAAAAGTACATAGCAAACTTATTCTCTTAGATAAATAGCAGTGTGATCATCCAGTTGCATTTTGTTTCGAAGTCATATTGGTCCAATTTTAATTTTTCAAAAACGAGACATGTGAAAATGGAACGAGACGACTAGTATTCATTTTGAAACATGACGGTTCTACAATCTTGTAGTCATCTGCACAACATAAGATATTAAAAGACGTGAAAAGATTCTGTGAAATAACAAAGATAATGTTTATCAGAATTTTCATAGCGAAATTCCGTTATGAAGCTTTCCAGTGATCTGCCTAGTAATAACATATGATTTAAAAATTACTATCGCGATGCTTCAATAAAAATCAATGAGAACCATCAAAAATTACAAGGACCGTTCAAACTCTGTTATTTTAGCTGTTTAGAGATTTTGTAGCATTCTTTAGGTATGACAACAATATCTCTTCAAACTTCGTTCGACAAGATATTCTTTGTCTGAGCTTACATCCTCCGAGTTAATAGTTGTGCTCTTGTCAATCTATTACTCATCCAAATCGAAAAATAATTGGAACAAGAAATCAAATCAAGCGGTTTTAAATGACTTAAATGTGAATTCTATGATAAAGATTTGAACATGAAGTCAGATATTCATATTTAAATAAAACGAAAAAGTCAAACAGCAATTTAGTAGGGCTGAATACATATTTCCTGCGATTAAAAAAAAAAAAAAAAAAAAAAAAAAAAAAAACTAAACACCTATTTTATGCTGGATAAAACAATGGAGATCCAGTAGCATTTAAAAATTCTTTATCCTGCAGTTGTTTCCTGCAATCATCCTTTTGAGTCTTAAATTTCTTCTCCATTATTCAAATGCACTGTCTCGAAGGGAAATTTAAAGCTGAACACGCTTCCTATCCATGCTTCATATTCCAAGCTTCCTATCCATGAAAAATAAACGAAAAATTTCCGAAGCAGTTTAAACGATCTTTCTAAATTGTTTCTTAGTTTAGCATTTAGAGCAAACACCAGAGTATTTATTTCCGATTTATGACAAAAGTGCTACAAAAGTTTTCCCACTTCGGACAGAGACGTATTTGCACGCTTAAGGAATCAAGATGGATCTCGCCGCTCCCCGCTTCTCGCCCGTACCACTACATGAGTGATTCCTCTGTAATCTCTATTCTGGCTGCATACTTAGAGAAAAGGATGATGAATGTGTTGATCATGAAACATTATCAGGCACAAAAAGAAGGCTGTGTATTTTTTCTTCTTCTTTTGTTGTTTAAAGAAGTGTTGTTTTTGTGGACTTTTTTTTGGGGGGGGTGCGTTCTTTTATCGCAGAAAGGAATGCTTGGTCTTTTAGGAATTTCTTGAGAAGTATCACGTAACTATTACTTTAGGGAGCTCTTACAAAGCTTGTAAAGTTCGGTTACTTTTTCGTAAAATCAATTATGCACAGGAAGCGCATGAAATAAGAGTGGATGTGCTTTAACAATATGCAAGGAGAAATATATCTCAAGTTGCATTAAGTAAGGTTGTTTTCGATGCTCTGTAACTACACTAAATTTATTAAAATCCTTAAAAGTTCATATATATATATATATATATATATATATATATATATATATATATATATGTATAAAAAGGTAATTTGGGTTTTACTAGTTTGGGTATTGTTCAAGCGGGTACTTTCACTGTAAGTTTTACTTTCCTGTCATACTTGCCACGCGCGCTCTGGAGCTATGTTTTATTTATTTTGTTATTTGTCAGACATCAGGCCGTCGATTCCGAGTTCTTTAGATGTACACGTGTCCTCACGCCCTCTTAGCCCCGGATGCCGGTCACGTTGGTAAATGTGTGTGGTTCGATCAGAGATAAGAGAGAGGAGGAGTTGTGTCTTCGCAGACCACGTGGGGTGGTAAGCGTAAATACTCCCGCACATCGAAAATCGGGGGACTTCTGCCACTGGAACTGCTTCATGAGTCCACGCTGATTCTTGTACCCGTCTCCCCTCCCCTCTTCTCATTCTAAATTGTAACTTAATTGTAATGTTCAATAAACCATATTACCTGCCTTAACTCTGAAGCCTACTTGAAATATCTGACGTCTCATATATATATTAGGGTGATTTCCTAAGAAAAAAAATTATATTTATACTTACAGGTCGTGCAGTCGTATTCAAATTTCGTAATATTGACAAAAATGCACAAGAATGCTCAATAATAATAAATTTACTTTATATCTTTTTTATATGTATGAAAAAGAAAATACACAATAACAAAAAAGTATGAAAAACAAACCAAATACAGGAAATACGTAAATGTGCAATAGCAATAACAAAAAAAAATATGAAAAATAAATCAAATTCAGGAAAAACATGAAAAACAAATCATATACAGAAAAATAAGAATATATACAGAAAATATGATAAAGCAAATCATATACACAAATTTATATAATAACTCCCTCATTAGGTCTGATATTACCCCCTAGTACTTTTTTCGATGTTTCTGAACCACTTGAAGAAGACACTGTTTCTCCTTGTCGTACTTAGCGTTCTTATACCATACTTCGATAAGGTCCATGTCACGTTCCGCATTGCCGTTCACAACTCTCAGTTTCTTTACTATTTCAATGCCTCGCTAGTAGCTATTCTGACGTTCTCAGTGCTCACGATCAATTTACAGGAACTCCTTGATGCATAATAAGCACATGTCTCTATTTTTCGTTCCAAAACTGGATAATGTCTTAGTCATCAATTCGTCAATCTTTTGCTTTTGCAGTCTTCCGCTCTTCAGTGGTTCAGCCTCACCATCTCGTTCATATGAATGTCTTTTATCACCTTTCAATTTTCCTCTTCTGAAACATCAGAGTGCTAAGAGATATTTGTTGAGACACCAAAGATGTGACAGTTTGTTGGCAGCGATAATTGATATTTCAGGGTTTTCCTCTTTGTATGCTACTAGACGCTACAGAAACTTCAAATAATTTATCGGAGCTTTCTAAGAAAGGTGTGCTGTAAATCAAAGTGTCAGATACACTTTTGCAACAAAGATACAGATGCCACGAGTACCTTTCCTTCCTCTTTCTGCAAGTTTGAACTAGTTACGGAACATCCACAACTTGGAGCTATACAGAATCTTTGACATCGATTTATAATGATGGACAGCTCCTGGAGCCCGAAAACGTGCATCACGAGGAGTTCCTCCGAGAAAACTTACAACAAGCTCCAGTATCCCCCTGTAATTTTATCTTTCATGGGGAATCAGAAGTTCACTTTGCGAAAATTCCATTATTGATTGCATATCGCTCTCAATGGCTACCAACACCTCAGCGTTCCTACCGCCAGGTTCAAAATTGTCGTTTAAAGAGCAGTTCAGTAAGTTCACTGGATCTAGATGGTCCAATGCATTGCATGAATACGGCATAAAGACCAATTTCTAGAATGGGTTGCTGGAAAACAAAGTCAAAAGTTGTCTTCCTGGCTCGTATTCCAATGTTAAAAATGCTCTAACTTTTAATACCAGTATTACTGGATGTCACTACAAAGCACATACCTCGTACGAGCCCAGTAAATGCCCATTTGTCTAACTGTTCTGCAACGGCATTTGCCATAGCAATTCTTTTCCCTGACTGTAATTTAGCTACACCCAATAGTTGATGATTAATGTTTGGTCCTGATACTATTACTGGTCTGTGATCCTGCTTTGCTTTTCCAGATATATTTACAGATATATTTGCTTTTCCAGATATATTTGCTTTCCCAGATATATATGCTATCCAGATATATGATTTTTCCATCCCAGTGCACTATGAAGGGGCTACAGCCGTAGATCAAAAGGTTTTTTACATGTTAATAGTTAATTCTGAGAGGATAATTTGCCTTTGCCGTCTTATGGGCGAGTAGCTAAATGTAAAATCTGAGGAGAGGAGAGGAACTGCCACCTCCTGGCTGTGAGTACGATTGCGCTCTCGACACACGATTGCAAAGAAAGCCAGGACAGACGGGGAAATCTTATTTCTTTAACTGATTGGACATTGTTTACCTCATAGAGTCGTTAAACCTTTGATATTATACCCTTTTGAAATTAGTATAATTTCAGGTAATGGCATTGTACACTTTTCTTCATCTGACTATTTTGCAAATTTTCAACAGAATTCGATTGTGTTGCGCCTGCGCGACCTCTAAATATTATTAGATTGTACTGAAATTTTGCATACATGATGTCTATGAAGAGTGTAAAAAAAACCCCTGCAGGGTGGGAACAAAGGAATTCAAAAAATGTTTTTTGAAGCACCCTAATATATATATATATATATATATACTCGGGGCAAAGCTAACCTGATAGTGGAGGTAAAGCTATAGACCGTTTGAGTCCGCCGCTCTCAAATATTTCTTTCCGTTTACCCAGGTTATTACAGAACTAATACATTTTTCATCTATTATACGTGCTAAAATAAAGTGTTTACTATAAAATAATTGCATATTTGTGTTACTTGAATGCAGTAACTAGAAGGATTAAGAAATTAAGTCAGAAATCAGATATAACACCTTCCTAGACGCTTGACCAATGGCGTCACCTCTTTTGTGTTGGCGGGAATTGAGTAGTGCGGATTTGCCTTGTGATTGGGTTGCTTTGTGATGTTGACAGTCAGATAATTGGAAGGAGAAACGAGTGTCGGAGCGTTACACGCGGAGAGGAGTGAAATGCTCCTCTAGGCTTCCACTTCACAATCAAGTTAGGTTTGCCCCGAGTATAGATATACTTTAAAAATTTTCAAATTTTAAGCGAATTGAAATAGTTTTCTTTGCAGCTCCTAGTTGTTACTGCATTCATTCTTGCATTTACCACGAATCTTTATCGAACAACGCTTGCAATCGGGTACCTTTATCATCACGTTACTAATGCTCGTACTATATCAGGTTCAAATGTTCATACGTATATTCAATAATATCACAAGAATTTATATAAATTTTTTGCAATTATATGCAGTTTCAACAAGGCTTTTCAATGATAAATACCACGTTATATTTGTCAATCATAAAGCATTGAAGACAAACGCAAGTAACTATGAAAGATTTTGCTTTGCTGTTCAGGAATGTTCATCCATATGTGTTCATTGGAAAGATGAGTTATTTAATTTTAAATTTCAGACATTTTTTAAAGATTTATTTTCTACGTACAACTGGAGATAACGGTTTCTCACCGAGTGGGCTTCATAAATCATTCAGTCAGACAATTACAATCATTTAGATTTTACTAGTATTGATATTTTATCAGTAGAATGAAGTGCAAGAATGAATCATCACAATATCAGAATGTACTCTTAATAGACATTGCTTTTGTAATAGTAAAGTTACGTAATGTGAAATGAAATCGAATTTTTGGAGAATTTAAGCTATCATACAAGAAAACAAATTATGGAAAGTACCTAAATTCTGAACATTAGTAAAGCAAAATTCTAAAAATTTTTTGTCAGCAGTCAAACAGAAAGTGCCTTAGATATTTGACATTAAGATTTTAATGAATTATCTGTAAAAACCTACAAAAACTGATGTTTTTGCAACTCCATCATGAATGACACAATTTTACAAAAAAAAAATGTTCTTTAAAATATTAGAAATAGTATATATATACACAACTAAACGATTATTCTGTAGAAAATTCTTATTGAATCGCTCGTTTATAAAGCCTAAAATATTTCCTTTACTAAAGCCTTTTTTCTATAATTAATACTATGTTTAGAAAAAAACAACATTTTCTCTTTATCATAAAAAAGTTAGAGTATATATCTCATTGTAAAGTGATTAAGTTTACGAAAAGGATGGAAACGAAAAAGCAAAAAGTTATATATTGACTGGAAAAAGCTTTTATATGCATTCAAAGTGTGCATGATACTTTATTAATTGAGAAAATAACTTATTTACTCACTTTTTTCCCCAATGGAAAAATTAAAATAACGCACTAGAATAATGCATTAGAAGTTTGGAAAAAAAAGCGTAAAAAATCATAAATACGTCACCGAAAATGTAAATAGGGAGTTACAAGTACTTAGGTATTCATTTTAAAATGCATTTAGCTTCAAGAAAATGGAAATAAAATATTTTTAAGCGAAGTTCTTTAGATAAATCTTGTTTTAAAACAAATGCTTCAATAAAATAACAATTTTGAAACAAAACACACACACAAAAAAAAAATCACTTAGGGAAAAATGTTTCTAAAAGGTTTTTCGCGAAGTTATTTCCAGATTTTTGGGACGATGCCAAGGCTCTGTTAAACGACACTTTGATGTAAAGTAACAAAGGATACTTATAATTCCATCGTTGGTTGAAATATTAGACAACATCAAAAATTTCATACATTATAAGTAGCGAGCGACCGATTTTTTATTTAATTTCACATAAAAGTTCAATTCTTTATTAATCATAATAATTTATGAGGGGATATTTCTAAAAAGGAACTCCTAAATCATTTGAATAATTAGTTTTACTTTACGACCATCACCGTTATGATAGCATAAGAAACTTTTTCTTTTGCAGCTTAAGAATTTTCATTCTTTAGCTGACTGCGAATATGAATAACATACATTAAATGAATGACGCGAATAAATAAATAACTATCAACGTCTTTTTAATGCTTCCCATGTCTTCTGTTTTGACAGTTATCTATCCCATCAACAATATAAGTTTTAGATACTTTATGGCGCTTCGGTTTTAAGCATCTTATGCAAGTAAAGAATTTTATTTTGGTAATAAATCGGTGTAATTTGATGGTGAAATATTCTTACCGGAAAACACACGAAGGATTGTTTGATTTTCGCATTATCTACAGCAATGTTCTTCCAAAACTCTATAAGCGTGCTTCAAATTACATTTTTCCTTTTTTAAAAGACATTGTATGCAACTTATTTGCCTTTAAACAAACACTTATAATCTTATTTTATGAGACCAACGAGAAATAGAAGCAACTTAATGTTTGAAGCGCATAGCGAAAATAATAAAGCAATTTTTTTTTTATAGTAACGCTAGAAATGCGAAATTCCATTACTGAATTTTATTTTAATGCAGAAATAGTGCACAAATGCATCATCTGTGTGTGCTGCGTATTTATTTGAACAGTATTTCTGAATTCTTACCAAAAATACCTTGCCTTACTTAGTTAAAATGAATAATGGCGAACTGAAATGAATTAAATTTTGAATTCAAGTAAGTAGAGCTTCAATTTATGTAGTATAAATATATCCAAAATAAGTTTATAAAAACACTTCAGTGAAAGGGACAACTTAGATGTCTCAAATTTTAGCAAAAAATAATTTCCCGGCTGCTCCCTCTATTTGACTTTTTTAACAGCGCAAGCATTGGATATATTAATTACTCAGAGAACAATTTTATTGGAAATTGTTCTTTCAACTTATTGATTAACTTATTTTAATCAGTTAATTTTTGATTAACTTAATAAGGAAACATGCATATTAATATTAAGTATTAAATGAAATCTTTGACAGCGATAGTTTAATCTATTAAAATTACCCGTGCGATTGGTTTTGACCGTGCACCGTGCGACCGTGCACCGTGGTTGCACCGTGCGATTGGTGCGGGCTGGAAACAGCCCGTGTGATTGGTTTTTTCTAGAATACGGCACAATGACGAAGTCCGAGCTATTCGCTATGCGTCTAAAGTTACTGTTGATATTGATAATAAATTTGGTTTAAAAATTCTCGTGTACTGAATCGGGGATCCCTTTTATTACTCACTAGCTGAAGTACCCGTCGTTGACGGGTTAGTACTGAATGCAAATTTCTAAAAGCAAGAACTTTCGTCAGCATTGTTGGAGTACACAGAATGGATGTAGTATGTTGCCAAAGTAAAGAAAGCGCAATTATAATTTTTATGTATTGTTAAAATATTACAGGTTAGAGAGTAACTAAGTAATATCATTTCATTCGCTTGAGTCGTAATTATGGGATGCGCGAACGAATATTTACACATATTCAAATAATTTTCGCAAAATCTCAAAATCTAATCAACATTTTTTGAAAAATTGGAAGCCTAGAATTTAAGTTGAGTGACAACCTATCGTGTCACCCAATTTTGTTTAATTCCCTGCTGTCTTTATTTCGTGATGCTGGAACAAACATTTTAGCATTTTTAAACGATTTTCACAAAATCTCAAAATGCAATCAAAATATTTTAAAAATTCAACACCTATAAATTAAGATTAGCAACTACCTATCATATCACCAAATTTCGTATTAGTCGTTATTACGCAATGCTTGAAAAAATATAACCGCATTTTGGGAGAATTTTCACAAAATCTCAAAATCTAATAAAAAGTTTAAAAAATTGGACACCTATACTTTTTGTTGAACAACAACCTATCATGTGACCAAATTTCATATCATTCGCTTCAGTCGTTATTACGTAATGTGTGAACAAAAATTCACTCAGTTTGAAACGATTTTCGCAAAATCCCAACGGTTTTTTTTTAGATGCTTATAGCTTAAGGTGACCACCTATCATTTCACCAAATACCATTTTTTCACCTTTGCAGTTATTACGTGATGTACGAACACAATGCGCAGTGTGAAACAATTTTCGCAAAATCTCAAAATCTAATCAAGATTTTTTTTTAATTCGACGCCTATGTTTTAAGTTGAGTGATCACCTATCATGACACCCAATTTCATATCATTCGCTTCAGTCGTTTTTACGTGATGCTTGAATACAAATTTACGCAGCTTGAAAGGATTTTCGCAAAATCTCAAAATCCAATCAAGATTTTTTAAAAATTCGACGCCTATGTTTTAAGTTGAGTGACCACCTATCATGACACCCAGTTTCATATCATTCGCTTCAGTCGTTTTTACGTGATGCTTGAACACAAATTAACGCAGTTTGAAACGATTTTTGCAAAATCTGAAAATCTAATCAAGATTTTTTAAAAATTCGACGCCTATGTTTTAAGTTGAGTGACTACCTATCATGACACCCAATTTCATATTATTCGCTTCAGTCGTTTTTACGTGATGCTTAAACAAAAATTAACGCAGTTTGAAACGATTTTCGCAAAATCTGAAAATCTAATCAATATTTTTTAAAAATTCGACGCCTATGTTTTAAGTTGAGTGACCACCTATCATGACACCCAATTTCATATCATTCGCTTCAGCCGTTTTTACGTGATGCTTAAACAAAAAAAGCGTCACGGACAGAATGACAGAATGACAGAAGGACAGAATGACAGAATGACAGACAGACAAACTTTTTTTTGAGGGTCGCATCGGATTCCCGGGTGCTTGAAACGGATAGAAATCGCAAAATTTTTGAATTCCAAGAAATGTACAGACAAAAGTCTAATTTTATTTATATAGAAGATTGTATATCATAGATCATAAGCAGAAGTCACGGCCACATTGTTGTTAGTCAATGGAATTTCATTGTTATAAACATTTAGTGTGAACATCGGACCGGTCAGCTTGCATATTTTAAAATGTCAATGAAATAATATTTTTTTTTTGTTTAAAAAAAAGTAAATGGTTATTTCATGTACAATGTTTCCTTGCACAAAACTAGAAATCCATCGTGTATGGGTCTGTACTCACTGAACACATATCTAAAATTATGCTTCTTCATACTAGCATCAAATAAGACTTCTGCGGCTTCCACAATTTTAATGATGCAATTAACAATGCTATTAATACTTGAAACGATAACTTCATATATTTTAGTTGCATTATGACACATATTTCAAATGCATTTCTCTGTTGATTTGAACTGCTGTGAGTTTTGGTTTTCATAAAGTTATTTCTCACCTTAATATGACATTTCAGAATCCCTCAGCATATCACGTCCCATATTATTATAAAAATAAATAAACAAGAAATCCAAAGAAGTTGAACAGGGAACATTCAGTTGGAACTTATGAGTTAATATTTAAATTTGATGAGTTTGGATTATTCAGATGCTCCGGATTGTATGGTAGTTAACGCATTACTCTCTGTAGTCCCGGTGGTAGTTCACGCAGTACCCTCTGTAGGTCCGGATTTGACTCCTAGCTTGGCCCTTCTGGTTAAATTGTCCGTCCCTTCATAGGGGATAACATTGGCCTCCTGCGAGGTTCTCCCAAAAGAAAATGGCCAACGTTTCTCGCCTTAGTAGTGGGCAATGCCTGGAAGCAAGTACCAGCCATTAAAAAAAAAATGAATGGATTATTCAGTCGTTGAGAAAATTCTAGACTATCCACTGAAAAAATCAGATTTGATAGAACTATGCTATACTAAAATATTTTATAAAACACATCATAAAATAGTACTCAAACGTACTTTAGTGCCTTTTTCAAGCAGAGTAAGTCTAATCTTAGGGTAGGTTGTTGTTGTTTCAAAGCGAAAATTTATCCTTCTTTCAACACGATCATCACGTGTAATTGCATACTGCAGACAATTATCTTCGCAATTATGTCACGTTCATAAAATCCAACTTCATACAAAATACTGTTTATGCCCCCTTTGCAACACTAAATCATGGTTTCTCACTTATTACAGTAACTACACAATAACACAGGGGAAGGCAAAATCCAATAAACAATTAGTCAGTCATAAGACGGACTCATAATTTACAGCAATGGAATGAGACTTTCATGTAATCGATACAACAGATGAAGAAGTGAAATGAGAAAATGATGAAATGTGCTGAAATACTGAAAATTAGACACTAGACATAAAACTTTAAAAAACGAATGCGTTGATATTATTTGAACAAATACCAGCTTGAAAAGATATACAGTTTTCAATAAAGTAAATAAAAATAATCTTTTCAATACAAAAGAGGGACAAACGAAGGGAAAAAATGCATAACAATATTTTTTAGAAGAAATTATCTAATTTTTTTCCTATTTAGCTGTTCATAAAAGTATTTTCCCCAGACAGAATCAATAAATTATTTATAATCGAATTTTCCATCCTGCAGAATAATGAAAAGAAAAGAGAATAAAGGGAGACAAAACGGATCGTCGGAGAAATTTTAATAAGCTTTACGCTTTAAGAAATTTTCCTTCCGTTCATAATCACTATCAAATGTCCCTTGCCAATTAGGTTTGTACTCGACAAAGGTAGACAAATAAACAAACAATTTGAATGTTCTTTGTCACATGGTAGAAAAATATAAATATTCGTGGGAGATGCCAATACCTCTATTCCACGTATTAATATACATCCTTAAATTATGGTACTCACGCAAAATTTTGTAAACGCAAGTAACTTGTTGAAAAATAATTTTTCGATTAATAATTTTGAAGTGCTTATCAAGATAGTAAATTTAAAAGTTTTTAGTGACGCAAACTGTATTTAATTGTTTTCCGATGATGTAATGAAGGTCATCACTTATTTTTAATTAGTTCTAATTCTGGGTTCCTATTCTGAATGTAAAACTCTTTGCCATTTTTCAAATTCCCATCTTTCTCGCCATTATCATATCTTAATTTCGTTTAGTATATTACTTTGGATTTCTCCGTTAAAGTGTTATTTATTCTTCAATAGGCACACGTGCCAGATGCGTGTTTGCATTTCTAGTTTGATCTCGTCAGAGTTGTCCCTCAGGGCTTCAATAAATTTTCTAAAGTTGCAAGCTCTCTTTAACCATCCCTTGTTGGAGAGTCTGCATTTGAAATTCATTACAACTAAATTATACCTAACTGCCAACTGGATTTTTTGCAATTCGGCGATTTAATTGGCGACCGTTCTTTCCTGCTTCTGACGCTACCGCCAAGTTGGTTTACAGTGTTCTCATGCCTTTATCGCCTCTTAGCTTCTTTTTCTTTTGTTGCCAAGCTTGTTTTTGCTAATGCACCGACAACTGTTATTATTTCAAATAAACTGTTATTATTTTAGCGCTTTAGATCCCGTAATAGGTGAAAATGCCCTGCATAAAGTGGATCCCATATCGCCCGAAGACACCTGGGTAAAAATGCCATCCGCTCATTTTGACACATAATAAGTGGTTAATCTTTTCAGGGATAGGAGAAGGGTAGCTCCTATTCATAGGACCACAATGGGCACCGCCGATTGCTCTCTTCTTCATTACCGGGAGGTAACTCATTCTAACAGTAAGCTATTCTTCGCACTTCACGTGTACATGCAAAAAACGAGAACAACTTGGTTACTGATTGTCCTTAAAAGAAACCGAAATTTCTCAAGGGGAAGGGGGAGATGAAATTTCGGGCGAGTCTTAAGACTCTGAGGTTTTGAAAATATCTGTAACCTGGGAATGAAAGGGTCAAATAAACTAATTTAAATGTGCCTTGATTTGTCAATTCATTCGAAGAGCCAAGTTCCATATTAGCTACGAACGCAATGTAAACAATAGATCACTATATTCTCTACAAAAAATTTAATTTTGAAGCATTGAATGAATGAAATTTTAAAAATAAATTTAAAAATGATTTTTGACTTCGATTTCTTAGATAAATCATGGGAAAAATACTTTTAAAGATCATACTTTGTTTTAAGTTTAGTTTACGGCTAACACTGGGTTTTAGTTGAATAAATAATTTTCCTTAGTAAAATTTTGTAATATCAAACACACATGAATTTTAAGAACTATGATCACGAATTTCCACGAAGTACTTTAAAAGTAATTAATTCTTATTAAAAATACAAAAATTTATCCCAAAACATTGCAAAAATCAACGTAGAATGCGAAATACTTTCTTTATGCTACTTGACAGTATGATTGCCAACTACTTAGTTAAGGAATTGTATGGAAATATGTGAAAAAGTTATTATTTTTAGTAAAATACAGCATAGCACGACATTTTCCACATTTTGTTATTATGTATCCTTTGCAATTCGGAAATTTGCAGAGAAAATTTTGTAGAAAAATATCTTGTTCTGCATGCAATAAAAAATAAATAATCTACAAAATATAAGTAGATTCATTCAAATTTAAGTAAAATATATTCAGTCAAGCTCAATTATTTGCCATAATCAAAAAACGGAATTGCTCATTGTTCTTCAGGCTTACTGGAATTTTATGACAATTGTTGTCAATTGGCATCGCACACAAAAGTCTGCCAACAACAAACATTTTCCAGTGGAATATCCAAAAAACTGTTATCAAAATGAGCTACATACTTTACTTTTTCATACAAAATATTTTACTTGATCACTGCAGAACAAAATAGGGCATTTGCAAGCTTCCAAACAAAGCAAAAAACACTTGTAGCTACAATTGAAAAATTACATCTATCTTACACTACTGCAATCTATGTGTTGAAAACTGATTTAATGATATTTTCAGTATGTGGCTACATTAGGCATTAGAGCTTTAATAGTATTCTAACAGTATTGTAGAAGTCCATATTGGGTATGCGGCCGAAAGGCATTTAAGGCTTAGTTACGCCGCTCCACTATACCATTGATAAACTTTTAGAGCTTTAGTTTCACTAAAAGATCTTAAAAGTGGAGTGGTGGAATTTCGATTGAATCTATAAAAAAGGCCAAATTAATTAAAATTTTAAAGCTCGTGTTCTTTTTATATTCTAGAAGAGAAAGATAATTGATTTCGAACTCCATGTCAGCACTAAAACCCCGAACTGGGTTCTTCGTTTTATTTTCATACCCACACACACAAAAAAAAAGAGCGATCGTTAAGGGATTAAGAACATTATCAAGCATCATGGAATATGTACCGGTCTATTGAGCTTTCATCGACTACAAGTATCCCCAAATCTTTGGTTTGAAAATTTTCGAGCCATTTTCCCCAAGCGTGTGTTCAAACATAAAATATCCCTCTTTTATAATTTTTAGAAGAACTATTTTACAGACTGAACTTAGTTTTAGCATTTTGAAAAACATGTTCCTTGTTAACAATGGATATTTTTTCATCTGCGCGCACATATGAATAAAAAATAATATAGGAAAAGAATAATAAAGAGATTGAATAAAGTTCATGTTTTAAGTTTCATGGAATAGAAATTCGGAGCTCTTCCTCTGCAATAAGTATAAAAAAATATTTTTCTAACATTTTACTTCTTCAGCAAAAGAAAAGTAGAATTATTTGAGCATTTCTTGCTTAATGTTTCGGAAAACAATTTAAATGAGAAGAGAAATTTCATCTAATATCTTCAACTCATCGTCGAGATTTTTTGTTAAAGCTGTAAGAAATGAGAGAAACTTGGGCGCTGGAAACCTGCGACCCAGAGGAACTTTCTTTTATTTCCCTTTTTCTAACGGCATAATAAATGTAAGCCCAGGAAGAATTTGCATGTTAAAAGAGTGTACTTAAAAAAATGTGCGAGTTAACTCCATTCTCGTTCTGAGAAAGCACAGTTAAAGATACACAGAAGGAACATTAACTGGAAGGAATATCTGTTTTCATCAAATAAATAAAACGGGGTGAAACTTTTGAACAAAAGTTGGAGTGTTTTTAAGGAAATTATCGTGAGATGTTCTTGCGATATGAAGAGTAGTAGCATGAAATGTATTTGTTTTTGAAATATCTGTATTAAGAAGATACAAGAAGAAATATTAGAAACGACTGATATATATTTTAAATGTAATATGTATGAGTAACAAAATGTGTTGTTAAAAATGATAAATCAGGACAAATAAATGAGTTATGTACTATTTTTCTACAGTATTGTAAATTAGTATTTGGTTAAAATACTTATCATAGAGCTAACTAAATTCGGATTTATTTTTTATTTTTTATTATACGATATCTATGAATGGTATGTTAACCCATTAACACAATTAGAATACATCAAAATAATTATAAATAAAAATTCTTTAGGATCATATTCAGAAACATAATCTGAGACTGCAGAATACTCATAACAATAGAAATTAAACTATCCATATTTTTTTTCCATTTGTGTTTTCAAAAAGTAAATAGATTTATAAATCATCGGCATTTTATTGAAGTAGATTAACTGTAATGATATTTGAAAAGAAAAAATATACTCAAATAGTCTAATGTTAAGGTTGAAATAAATATAAAGAATTTTGTTTATAACATACATGCATAAAAATAGTATGTAGATTTTGTGTGTGGTAACATTCTTCAGTTGTAAAATCCCTATTCAAAGGGTTCAACCTTCTTTAGTTCCAAAATCTTACATGTTACAATAGCTGGTAATTGACAAAGCTATTGAACTAGTTGAAATGATAACTCTGACTGAGAACACATTTTATAGAATGCTAGGCAACAAGAAAAAAATACTACTTTTAAACTGCTGTTACAAGATACACTGAGCGGATAAAGAAAGAAAGAGTAGAAAAAAAAAGTATGTCATTAATCCTTTCTGGCTATGCGTCCACAATTACCTATACCATCGTAAAGAATGGATGTCCTAATCTGAGCACACAAAGAAAAATCAATTTTCCAAAAGATTTTATAATCAGAATATTTTATTATATTTTTTTTAATTACAAATTTAATCTACATTGCCAAAAGAAAAAATATTTAATGCAAAAAGAAATTATTTAATCCTGTCTGAAAGGGTTAATGCCGTAATATGAAAATGTGTTTAAGTAGGGAACATTTTATTATATTATCTAACACTGAGGTAAAGCATTTAAACAAATACAGCTCATATATCGAGATAAAACTCAAATTATTTAATGAAACCTGTAGAGGAAATATAGATGATGTGCCCATCCTTCTGGAAGATAGACATAGAAATGTTATTGCAAAACCTAAACTAATTTTGTTTAGCTTGAAATCAAATAATTTCATTAAGACATTTTTAATACAATTGCTGCTTATCAGCATTTTTCAGCGGGCTCCGGAAAAATAGATATGTGTGCTACGGATGCACTACTTTAAATTAGGAAAAAGTTCTTAAAAAACTATATTTCAAAGAATATCTTCTCTTTCTCGTGCAAAAGAAAGAGTTATTCACCCAGTTAATTACACATAAGGATAGAGAAAAATTGCAATTATTTGGTTTTTAATGCTTGAAAAAATAACTTCACAGTGAAATTTAGCAGACACCGCAGTTTAGACAGTTTAACTGAGAGAAACGAAAAGGAAAATGAGGAACAACATTTCACGAGACGTAATTTTTTTCCTCCTGACATGACAACTGCAGACATGCTTAAAATATACGCCATGA
This sequence comes from Cheiracanthium punctorium, assembly GCA_038373885.1. NCBI lineage: Eukaryota > Metazoa > Arthropoda > Arachnida > Araneae > Cheiracanthiidae > Cheiracanthium > Cheiracanthium punctorium. The sequence goes on from JAWZYV010018983.1 coordinate 117,157, forward strand.
AAAAGTGGCCTAACTTGCTTCTGAAGTTCATAAAAGCATTTAACTGACTGCGTGAATTATTGAGTTCATTTTTTAATATACTCGTCTCTTTTCATCTGTAAAAGGAAAAAGAAAGTTGTTTCTAGTCTAATTCATTAAACTGTAAGACTGTTTTAAATAAAATTTTGCAGAGTACAAATGGATCTGCTAGGTTTCTTTAAAAATGTTGAACCCCGGGCCTGAAATTAACGGTTGTCTGCGACCAGTAAAATATATAACGGACCAGTAGATTACAAAATTTGTTGGTTTGTCGACCAGTTACATTTTAGTTACATTTTTCTCTTGAAGACTTCTCATTTAGTTCCACGATACATATTATGCAATTTGATGTGTTTAATATTTTTACAGTAAGTATTTACATGCTTTAATTCAGCTCTTAACAGAAATAAATATATATTGCTCATATAATTTCTTTTGGTTTGAATTAAAAAAATCATTTATACGATTTCTTTTACGGACCAGGGAAGTCACGGAGTCATTAGTCCTTTGGACCACGAACTAAGTACTCTAATTTCTACTCCTATTTATACCACTGATTGACATCTGTCGATGCAATTTTTAAAGATTTTAATGACCAAACATTTGTATAAAATTCTTCAGTTATTGCAGACGCTTGTATTAATGAATTTAACTACGGCAGTTCTTTTGAAAATATTTGATACATTCCTCTTAAAAATCAATTCTAAAAATGTGAAAAATTAACATGTACCTTTATCAATCTTCAGTATGCGGTGGAAATCCTATTTAACAATAATGAAATAGAAGAAGGAATTGCTTACGTATTTGTTATTGACATTGTTTATTAAAGTGGTTTCAAGGCAGAACTAGTCTATGTTAAAGGGTTAAAATGAAACTTCTGTACACACGCATGCGCATTTAAGAAAGTTAAAAGGATTTTGACTTTTATGTAAGGTACTTTAGCTCATTACATTTAAAAGTAACGAATGGTATCGGGATGATATTACAACAATCCTGTCTTATCCTGTAATTTTGATTCTCCGGTGCTTTACAAAGAATAATTGAAAAACTCGTAAATAAAATAAAAAAATAAAAACATTTAATAATTGAACGAAAGAAAATTCTTCAAAATTTTCTTCACGGTATTAAAAATTTAAGAAAGAGAGCAGTTTACGGCTTAAAAACCCCCACAGAGAATATAAAAATTTTAACTCCAGTGTTGAAATAATCATCAGTAGATTTATGCATAGAAGAAAGATAAAAATACAGTACACAGTACACAAGAAGGCATTTTATTTTATTTTTTGGATTTTTCCCCAAACTCTATTATTGACATAAACGTTAGGAAATATGCATATCACAAAAGCATGTAATTTTGCTTGAAAAATGCTTCTTTTTCAAAGAAAACATTTTGAGCGTCTTTAATACCGTTCATATTTCAAAAATAGTGTTCATTGTATGTGGATGGTAGAATTTTTGTTAGAAAAACTAACAAACAAACAAACAATTTTCAGCTTCTTTCACCATTAGATGAAAATATCAAAATGTTCCAGATAAAACGTTAAAATGCTTTTTTTTCCATTTTCCCGAGATTCGTTTGATACTTTATCCGTTTGTGATGTGAACTAAAGCGTAAAAGTCAGATTTAACTTTTCTGAGACATAACGAGGAAAACTTGAGTTCATCATAGCAGACCAGGCATTCTTTCTTGTTACAAACACAAATCTATTGAAAGGCACCGAAATTATAAAGAAAGAATTTTAAAAGAATTTATCTCTCAGAAAATTATATTTTTAATTTATTTAATTTTTTTGTCATTTCATGTAAAATAAAACAGAAGGAAAAGCCGGATCGATTACTAACAAAACAAATAAAAGTTCCTGCATCTCTGAGTTAATTTATTTGTTGCTATTCTGAGTTTTAAGAGCAAATCCATAATATATATCAGATCAATACAGGAAATCTGAATTGATAATAATTAATTTTTTACAAGTATTTATTAATGAAGAAATAATTATTTTAAATGAAAAACTTACATTTCTGTAAAATTATAATTTATTACCAAGTAATCTATTGAAGTTCGTAAGCACTAAGATGTAAAACATTCAGAACATTTAAAGGAGTGTAAACACTTAAAAATATATTACAATAACATGGACAAAATAAATTTTTATAGCTACAGAATAAATAAAGGTTAAAATATCATTCGGAACCATCTCTTAATAAGCATTTAGCTATTAATAAACATAAAGGAAATATATTTTCTGAAGATGCATTCAGTTCATTAATAACCATTTCAAAGAGCCAGCATTTAAAAAAAATGTGGCAACTGTAAGTATTAAAAAGTTTACTTTCCTCGAATTGAATCTTGTCAGCCTAGTTGGATCATCAAAAGTTAATTACAGGAAAAAAGCTCATGAAACATATAAATATTGCTAAGTTGAACTATTAATGCAACATTGTGATTTTTCTCAAGAAAATTTAATTAATGTATTAAAAAGTAAAGTCGTAAAATCTTGTTCGTATTTTAAAATTTAGATTACCGCCGTTTTTATCCTTTATTTTACACAGTGAAATCGTTTCAAAAGTAAATGAAATTTTTCCAGAGCCGAAAAGTTTTATTACTTTCCTGACTAAAAGAAAATGTTCATCCATTTCAGCGCCATGAAAAAAAAAAAAAAAAACCCAATTTTAATTTAAGGCAGTACCTCCAGTTCCATTATATGATTCATTTCTGAATTATAATTACGGAGCTTCGCAGCCATTAAATTAGATTTCACGGAGCGACATGAAGTTTTATCCAAACTCACATAAGTTAGTTTTTTTGAGTTTAGATGATATTATGTGACTTTTAGAACTGAGCATTTTTTGCCTATAATTTTACCGCCATTTATTTAGTTTATAGTCATTTGCGTTTCATCGTTGAAAAGTTGTGGAAACAACCTAAGTGTCATAAAGCTTGTCTATTTTCAAAGTGCATTTTTTTACTTATTTTGTGTTGTTCCCTTTATACAAAAATATGTTATGTGAAACATGATACAAACGGACTGTTACCTCTAGGGGAAATGTTTCCTGTACTGTGAATTTAGGTCTGAAAATCTAAACTTGTCGAGATCCCTAGATTAAATGGATACAAAAGAAAAAACCCTTTTTGTGGTAAATGCGTATAATTTAAAGAGCGTTCTAAAAAATAACATTGATGCCCAATTAACGTATTTTTCACAAACTTAAAAAATATTTTGTTATTTACTTTACAATCCAAATTCCAGGATAACGTTTCTAAAATTTTCGTTTTGTGAAACATCTAAGATACTATTTAACTCAATGATTATTAACATAAAATACAACGAATAAACTTATAGCTTATTTTCCTATCCGTGAATTTATTTCAGTATGCTTTATTTTTAAACATATTTTGCAAGGAGTACGAAAAAAAAAAATGCAATATTTCTTCATTATTTACACAAAGAATGATACTTTAATACCGAACGATAAGCCATATACGGGAATCTTATGCACAAAAAATATAAGAAAAATATGAGATTTATTTACTTTCATAGAAAAAAAGGATTATAATTTAGCAACGACAGCAGTCTGAAATTCGAAGCGTGTAGCTATTTTTCTCCTTAAATAACATATTTGTAAGTAGCTTTTTTCTGCATAAAATCTTTCATGATTTTTAATTCTAATTAAAAAAAGAAACCTGTTCTTCCTGAATGCGATTTTCTTATGGCAAATATTTTTGCTAATAGGTAAAGGCTTTCTCAGGATATTTGAATGGATACGAAAATATATTAAATATTCTTTCAGGTTTCAATACGCGTAATTTATCTTAAAAATTTTCAATGCGAATGAAATGTTTAGAATTAAGTTTATTATTGGTTTAACATCGGCGTACTGTTTCTACAGACTTAAAGATGTAGACATTAGTGCACTCGTTCTAGATGATTGGTTGGGGTTTAATGGCACAAGGTCCAAAAAGAACATACTGCGCCAGACTATGTGTAAAAATAGAAAATCAAGGCATCCTAGTAAAAAGATGTTGCATAAAATCAGTAAAAGATGAAATCAATAAAGTCTCAAAAGATAAAAGCGAGTTGCATAGGTGTAAAAAGTAGATTAAAGCAAGCACTCGTTCTACAGCCGCAATGATGTAGACGTTAGCGAAGTGGTTTCACATTCTCAGTAATGCACGTTCATAATGCAACTGTTACACGTGAAATATTTAGAAAAACAGTTTTGTTTTAAGTAAGAACATGACGAAGTAAGAACAAATAACCCAGACAGCACATAAGCTTAAATCAAGTTTGACATTTCTTTGAATTTGACGCACTAATGCAAGCTTCACAGTTCAACTCATTCTAAGCTGGCAGCAAGCTTGCAGGTGTCAAGTTGAATTGTCAAGCTTAAATACAGTTGATTTAAGCTTGAAAATTGATACTCGCATGATTTTTCCCTTTTAAAGGAGAGCGTTGATGGCGCCATCTGTGAAAGAGAATGGACATTAATTGTCTAGCGTCCTTTAAATTTGCTGAAAGTTCGTAAAAGATGTGTTTTATTTTTATTACCAGTGCCATATATATTACCGGCAAGGCAAACGGGGCAACTGCCCAGGGCCTACAGATTTTAGGGCCCAAAAATCTTACATCTTACACTTTTGTAGTTTTAAAATAAAATTACAAAAGATAAAAAAAAAAATCACAAGTTAAATAATTTTTTTAATTATAAAGTATGAACAATGAAAATAATTCAAATTTACATTTGTATAAATTAATTTAAACTTATTTTTAATTCTTCGAAATGCTCTATATCGATACCAATATGTAGGAAAATAACTAACCACATTTGTAAAGAGAATTTTTAGCGTTAAAAAATAGCAAAATTTTTCAATTATTTGTTATTTTAAGAAATATTTACAAAAATGACTAAAGTGTATGTATTCCATACATGTTAGCAACTGTGATATAGCATTTCGAAGTAACGTTTAACTATCTGTTTCTTTCATTTCAGATTACTTAACACAAAATTTGTGTTAAGTAAACCCATTCTATATTTCCAAATATGGAAATTCTTCAAAATAAAATACAATTATACTGCGAAATTTCAAAATCAGTCGTTTGTCTCGATTTTGGCCAGCAGTATTGCTTCATGAGTGTTGCGGTACTGAAAGTTTTAAAACGTGTTTTTTATTTTAATTTTGATTTTAATTTAATTTATTTTGATGCATTATTTTAATTTTGATGCATCCTATGGAAAAATAAAATAACACATCGCCCACTTATCAATTTGGCGAGAAAACAGCGTGGTAAGTCACTTCAAACTTTAGTCATAGCTGCACAAGGCTACGGTGGCGGAATGGATAGCGTGCTCGGCTGCTAAGCCAAAGGGCCCGGGTGCGTATTTCACAAGTGCACCGCTATATAACGATGGGAAGAAAAAGAACCTTCCTATTGGCTACTTCGCGATTGCTTCCATTACGTCATACATCGCGAGGTTCGGGAGTTCTGCTAGTAACATACGCCATTAAAGAAATAATTATATGAGACAACGAATTCCGATTCCTTCATTTATGGCAGGTGGATATATATAAACAAAATACTATAGATTAAACAGATCAAGAATTTGAAGCTGAAAGAAAATCTGAATTTTAAGAAAGGGGCAATACTTGCTTAGCTATTTTTTTTTTTAGTACTCCTGTTTGCCAAATATTTCGAGTTGCTGGCGCCATCTACTGGTATTTAGATATGCATTATTATTATTATTATTATTTCAAGTTTTAATGTATTGAATCAAAGTTTCACTTCTTTGTGCTTAATCATTTTTTTCACTCGAATTCTAAAGTTCAATATAATACGACTTTAAAAATAAGCCTGCCATATTTTGTACTCTTTCAAAGTCATTTTACACTCTAAGATAATGTCATGGGTGATTATTAATCAAAACTACCATATTTTCATGCAGTAAAATTAAACTTCAGGTTTTGGGGGGCTCAAAATAAAAAATGGAAATAAGGGGTGAGAAGTGCAGGAAATTCTTACTTTTAATATGATTTTTCTGGACTTATAAAAATAGAACAACAAATTTCAGAAATTGTACTTTCAGTTTTAATCTTAAATCAATGTACTTCAAAGGAGCAAAAATACATAAAGCTTATATGTAAATTCTTCTACCCTCTAAATTTACCACTTCAACCAAATATTTACTTGCACACACATGCAATTAGTTTCCTTATTTTATTGATATTATTCATTTAAAATTTTAAGTTAATTAACGTTCTTCCATATTTATAATGCAACACTCTTGTCTTCACTTTTAAGCATAATATATAAGTAATTTTTTGCTGTATGCCTCATATCTTTTTTTAAGAAAGTGCTGTAATAGTTTTCCCTATATTTTTCTACAATTTTTACAAATTTCCTTGGAAAAAAATCATTATACTGCCTCTTAAACTGTGCAGGGCTGGTTGTTCATTTAGACTGGAATGGGGGGGGGGATAAAGTGTTACAAATATACAATTTCTTTTGAGTTTTTTCAAACAGGTTACTCTTGTCAATTTTAAATTACTTTTAATAATCACTGAAAAAGTATGCACATCAATTCAATAATTCTCTATAGTTTTAGTATATTAATTGGAACCTACAGTTACAAAATATAAATTTAATTTGTATTATACGTAGATTTTACACTTTAAATTTTCGTTTGGTGCACAACACAAGAATTTACAAAATACAAATTTTGTCTTGAATATTGCCAATTTCAAGGTTCATTACTTATTTCTAAGGTTATATTTTTCCTCTGAAAAAAATTTAACATATGAATTACAATCTCTGGTGTACAATCAATATGCATAAGAAATTTAATGTTCGAATGCAAAATTCTTTATTTTTGTAAATTCATACTTAAGAAAAGTTACATAAAATGAAATTTAATCTCTATGTAATATTTAAAATAAGTTTTATTTCTACATGGCTGTTAGATGGTTAAATTCGCAATAAAAAATGTTGATTTATATATCCAGTAGATGGCGCCAGCAACTCGAAATATTTAGCAAACAGGAGTACTAAAAAAAAAAATAATAGCTAAGCAAGTATTGCCCCTTTCTTAAAATTCAGATTTTCTTTCAGCTTCAAATTCTTGATCTGTTTAATCTATAGTATTTTTTTTATATATATCCACCTGTCGTAAATGAAGGAATCGGAATTCGTGTGTCTCATATAATTATTTCTTTAATGGCGTATGTTACTAGCAGAACACCCGAACCTCGCGATGGATGACGTAATGGAAGCAATCGCGAAATAGCCAATAGGAAGGCTCTTTTTCTTTCCATCGTTATATAGCGGTGCACTTGTGAAATACGCGGCCCGGGTTCTATCCCAGCGACGAACACTCGATGGAAACAGATTAAATTAAATTGAAATTTCAGCGTAGAGGGGAAAAATGCGCGGAAAAATAAATTATGTGGGGCGCGTTAGCCAGCGGGCGCCCCGTGTATTTAAACAATTTTTTTTTTTTTGGAAAATTTTTTAAGCTTGAAATGTCAAGCTTGATTCAAGCTTGAAATGTCAAGCTTAATGCAAGCTGGGCAAGTGTAAACTAGAACACTTGATTCAAGCTTGCATCAAGCTTACACGACTGGAATTTTCAAGCTTAATTCAAGCTTATTGACTTGATAAATCAAGCTTGCTGCAAGTTTGATGCAAGTTTGCTGTGCTGTCTGGGAAGTAAGAGCAATTAAGTAAGAACATGACGCTGGCTGTGCCGGGCACAGCCAGCTGCGTCAAAAAAGGGTATCTAGATCTGTGGCACGCGATGAACGTTTCGATCGTCCGCCATCTTGCTGGTAGTTAAGTCGAGCGATGGCAACGGTTGCCCTTTTTTCAGCATTGGGCAATCTGTCCAGCCTTTCTCGCATTCTTCCCTTTTTCAGCAGATGTCAGTGCTGTTAAAAATAATCGTGACAATTTTTTTACGGGAAATGACGTGCTAAAAAGTAAAGGATTCTCATGGAGCTTTGTCACCCATAACTATTTTTATGGAAATCAAATTTATTCTTCGTGACTGGCAACAGTCAAAACGTCAGAGTTTGGTGTTCCCAGAGCGGGAACACTGCGCGTTAAAGCGTTAAAGTATCAAATTCTTTAAAAAAACATGATAAACTTATAATGACTTCTTACTTAAACTTATTATAACTTAAAATGAAGGAATTTCTTCCAGATACGCAAACTATAGTTATTCTTCGAAATATCATTTTAAATGCTTGAACTCAAAATTTAACAGAAAAAATCTTTCTGGAAGAAATGCAATTTTATTTCGGAAGCATTCTATTACTTTAAGAGAAATTCTGCCGGACATTTTTAGGTCACAGTAGCATTTGGGTCGTGGATATTTGATTCGCAAAGTTAAAGAATTATCCGTCTTGTATGAAAAATTTCTTGCAAAGAGATCAGCTTAATAATAAAAAAAGGCGATATATCTTGGCCGCAGTTCCTTTATATCAAAGAAGAATCTATTTCTAGCGGGAAGTATTTACCTTCCTGTGATATGTTTATCACACAACTGCAGTAAGATTAATTTTCTCCAGGAACAATCCAGAAAGGCAAAACACAATAATGTTCTAAAAAAGAAGGGGAAGATATTGTTTAAGAATTTGCCCACTTCTCAGATTAATTCAGGAATATATGAAATTTCGGATGGGAATCAACAATAACACCCCCCCCCTCCCCGTCTCTGATTTTAAACACTTTAAAAGAAATTTGGTAAGTATGTATGATTTAGATATATCTTTATATTTGAGCTGTAACAGTAGTGAAGATGTGCGGAAACTTTAAACAAGTTATTGGAATTTACTAAGGTAGTATTTTTTTCAGAAAAAGTGTGACTTGGTATGGCCAATTCTTTCAAAAAAAAAAAAAAAAAAAAAAAAAAAAAATATGCAAAAGAATTCCACTACACTCTGTGTACGGAAGGTAATTATTTCAAGTGCTTCTTAAGAAAGTTGTTTTATTTTAAAAACAAAAGAATATAGTTTAAGCTCTTTCATAGATATTGTATATTTTTGTTTCTTTTTGTTGAGAACCTTCCGCACATTCACTCATGGGTCAGGTGTTCTTTGATTTCATCGAAAGCTGTGCTTTCCATTTGGTGCTGCTTGGGAAAAGTATTGAATTTTACAACTATGCTTTGTAGTTATTTATTTCTTAAAGTAAAAAAAAATGAACCATTTTAAATGGACTAGAAAATTTCGTAAGCGAAAGAGCACTGAAAATAAAACTTCGAATAGAACACATTTCGGCGTATCACCTAGTGACGAATCCAGAGTGCTTAAAGGGAGAGACGATAAATCGATAAATATGACGAACCATATTAACAGAGACGGATCATTTTTGTTTTAACCTTTTAATTTTTAACCTGTTTGCTTTCATTATCAAAAAGACGCGACGCAGATTTCCCCTTTTTGACCTATGTTGCTTTCAAGAATACTTCTTTGAACGCTCCCCTGGAACAAAGCGATTGCGCAACGCAACTGAACTCTGGTCCTGCGAAACTTAACTCTGGGGTAAATTTTCACCCGTTTCATACATTTATCGCGCTGCGCTGTTTCTGAAAAACTAATAGCCATAAATTTACTTAATTCATAGGAAACAGTTTTTTCGTATGCTACTCAATAGAATGATCTGTATTAGGATTTAGAAGTAATTTTCTTCCCAACTAAACCCAATAAACTAAAAGTTAAGTCTTTTAACTTTTCATTCAAGGTAAAATTAAGATAGTAAGTGTTGGTATAAATTTTCATTAGACACACATATGAATGCTTTTTGAGCAAGCAAATGAAAGTTAAGCTATGCAGTTTAAAAAATAAAATCGTGTTATTGTGGACACTAGATTAATACAGCTTCATTTCTGAAATCCGATATCTTCCATCTGTTTTCTGCTTAAAGAAGATTAGAATATTTGCGTTTCGCGTGAAATCTTTTTGATGAAAATTTTAATGGATTTAAAAATAAAAGGCTTTTTGTTCAATGTGCGTTCTTTCTATTTCTTTTTAAATTGTTCTTTTGCAGACGTTCTTATAAAAGCATAATTTTAATAAATATGTATAATTTAACAAATGTGCATTATTTAATTTTAATAAATATAAATACCTGGAAGGATTTTTAGTTTCTTCTTCTTTATTTATTTCTTTTAAATATTTCATCCATATGCATGCTTTTCTTTAAAAAAAAAGGTGTGTATCATTTTTCATTTCATTATTCCTCTTATGCAAAAAGTTAATATAAATAGGTATATTTTCAAGATACAATTAATACTAAACAGCAAGTGATCTGTAACTGAACATGATTTTATTAATTTAATGGTGCAATGTGGAAATTTAAACCAAGTGTTTTGTTTTCTTTTACTGAAGGAAGAAAGGTACACGTTTATTTGATTAAAAAGTGAAGCAGGATATATTAATTGCTCGTGGTGTTTCTTTGAGTCAAATAGGTAGAAGTACAGACATTTTTTGAAAAAATTAATTTAATTTAAATATATTTGGTTTTCCTTTTAGTAAATGTACTTAAAATTAAACGTATACTTATTGCGACATGCTTAGGTAAGCCCCTGATGCATCATTTTCACTCCCTATTAGCAACGTTGTATTTTCAGCTGTTATGAGATGGGGTCGAATGTGATACACACAGTGAATCGCCACAATGTATATAAAAGAAAAGCAAATTTTTGATGAAAATGAAATGTTTTGCTTCGCAGCTATTCAGAAGAATCCAATTGACATTTACGTAACACATAAAGAGGCCCAGAAAAAAAAACATTCAAAATACTGGTGTTAAAAGATAAAATAAATAAAAACTTTGTGTAAAAAACACAGATTAAACTGTATTCGAAGGTATGATCGTTTCGACCGAATTTGTTTTTCTATCTTCTCCAGCATTCACTCTACGTCTCACCAAACACTGGGAACTGGAAAATAAGCAAAACAATCATTGGTCGAAACGATGGTACCTTCGAATAGGTATTGTTTTATGTGTGTTTTTTTACACAAAGTTTTTATTTATTTTACATAAAGAGGTTCACAAAAACAATGGATAGCCGTACGGGGTTGACTTGTTAATTTGAATAAAGATAATATAGTGACAGAATTTCTCTGTCACGACTGTCACTTTAATTGCGTTACCTTTGATCTGTCAACTTTTTGCTACTAAGTGAAGAAAATTGGGTGCACTTAGAGCTGACTTTCAAACACGTCAATGGTAATGTCTATTTCTTTTCTGTTTATTTGGTAATATCTTTTTTACATTTTGCGAAATTGAAGTTTTTGGAAACCCAATTAGCCAAAGATAAATTTCCTAACCGGGTTAATCTAATTACGGATAACAGAGGGTTTATTTTATTCATAAATTTGAACTTTGTTGGAGTTCATTTAAGCAATCATGAATTCGAGAAGGTTTGTATCTAGACAACAAAATAATATTTGAATTAAAAATGTATACTGTATTAAAATTACCACCTTGTTTTATGTGAATACGTGTACGTAACGACTAATATTTTCTTTGGGTTTCATCGGGTTCAGGAAAGAAATCAAGTAATTACTCTTCACAAGCCCTTTCAAACCGTAAAGGGTATCTATATTTTAATTTGGCTTTTAGATGAGTGTAAGCCGATATTGCATTATGCATTTTAATGTTTTACTTTAACACTATGTATATATTCACTACAACTCTTTCATACATTTGTTTAATGTACGCAATCGATAGATCTTGACGAGACTGACGATTGAAATGAAAACAAACGTTCTAGCTTCTTCGAGTCAAAATTTATAATAAACGGACATTATGTGACGCACCGAAACGATCTGAAAATTACGGCGCTACCCCCGTTGCCACAAGCGATGCGTCAAAGTCCTTATTTTTTTATTTTATTCTTTTAGTGATTCTTTTTTATTTTATTCTTAAAAGGTTAAGAAAATATTACTTAATACAGTTTCTTTAATTTTTTTTCAACAACTCTTACACCCGTATTTTCCCTTTTGTAAAAAGAGTGACTTTCAGCACATCTTGGCAGCAAGAGGCTATTTTGATTTAATAAGTAATTCTTATAGCCTTAATATTCAATTTGTATTAATATTTCACCACCAGAGTAACTTTAGTCACTAAAAAAAACAAGAATAGTTGTTCCAGCAAAAGAGTTGTAAATATCAAAAGAAATCAAGTGGTCATAGTTACCATAATGGTGATCATAATTACCCGAATCACTTCAATTTTGTGATTTTTGTTTGGGTAGTTACGATCTTATCCACAAATCTTAATCAAATAATTCTGCGGTGAAAAAAATTTTAGTAACATTTTTCAAAAGATCAAAGTTTTCCCCTTAATTTATGAAAACAATATTTTTCCTGTTGTTAAAAGAATAAAAAATTGAAACTATTAAAAATGTAAATAACTACCAAACTGATCTTAAATATGTAGCTCTTCACTTAGTCTATGTAAAATATAAATTTAAATATCACAGTCTGGCTAGCAGAGACATAAAAACTTAAAACAACAGAAACGGTTATCTCATAATAGAACGTAAACAATGATAAAAAAATATTAAAACAATCAAAAGTGTAATTTGAAATATTTTAATTAAAAATATAAAATATTATTTGTACAGTACAATAAACAATCTATATATATTATTTTGGGACTTAAAAATTTACCTTTATTTACCTTGTAGCTACATGTGATAAATATATATATATATACATTATGGTATGTAAACAGATCCTTTTATTAATAAAAAATTCTAGAAATTTTGAACAAATTGAACAAATACATTGTTTTAAACTTGTAGAGAATTTTCTTTCAGACTTTTAACAAAGTTAATTAGATTATGAAGAACATGAAAGAGACTTTTGTATTGCAATGTTCTTTCTTAAGATCACGTATATTTGAAAAATAATCTTATTAAACAAATTTTATTGAAAAAAAAAGTTAAAATTATTTTCGATATTGCCGAACTACTTTCTCACATCCAAAATTTTACAAGTTGAAAAATTATCTTGGTTCACTAAAAAGAAATATCCTAACTATCTACAAAATTAAATTAAATGTACGCAATTTTTAAGAATTTCTTGCTGCGTTGGACACCATCTATCGGATTTCACTTCTGCGCTCCGATTTCTCTGAATCGCTTAAAAAAATTAAAATATAATGTTACGAGAAAAAGTCTTTTTTAAAAATGCCAACGCTCTTTAATGGTTTCCGAAAAGAAGTGCGCATTTTTTGGTGGTTACTCTCTCTTTCTTCTTAAAAGGGTTTTCGGATAAAAGTTCTTATCAAAAGGAGATTTTTCTAAAACATCTCTATAAAAGATTTGCATCTTTTTAACATTATAATCAGATGGTACGGATGAGATTCTTGATGGAAATTTATAGAATTTTACTTGAGTGTCTTTCATTTAAAAAAGTAGAAATAAATAAAGAGCCATATATATATATATATATAATGCGCCGTTTTTTCAACGCGGAAATACTCAGCAATATATATATATATATATATATATACATTAGATGAATATTTTATTATTTATCATGATTTGAAGTACATAATTTAATGTATCTAAATGTTAATATTAAAAAACAGTGTTTTTTTAATACGAACTGGCCAAGAGTTCGAAATATTTTAAAATGCTGTAGTATATAACATTTTAAATAGTGAGCTGGTACGATTCTTAATTAATTATTTCATAAAACAAACAATAACTGTAAGTGATTGGGGTAGGGATTTTGTTGGGATTACAAAAATCAATCTTAACATTAAATTAAATACAAATTGCGATATCTGGAGTTTTAATCTTTCCAAAAAGAGTTATTTAGACTCATGGATGTTTGTGTCTTCACTTATAATATTTTTGTATTAATTTTGATCTCAATATCTCTGTATTTAAATCTTCACTTTTGGGGAATATCTCTACATATTTATTTTTTACTTAACTTTGAAATTCCAACATGAGCTGTTATTATTTACTATTAGATTTAGTAAGCCTTATTTATCACAGATATTCATTACACTATTCGTTGGACATTGAGAAATATAATAAATGAGGACTGTATCACAGTTTAAATCAGCTGTTTGGAAATTGAACATGACAATGGGCAGAATGTAGTATTTTAGAATGTAGTAGTGCTGTAGCTTAAGCTTCAATTTTTAAAACATTAGTCCATAGCTGAAAAACTACTAGTCCGGATGAAATCAAAGCTTATTTTGGGGGGATTTTGAAGTATACTGATTTTAATGAAAACAAGATTCATATAAGTTCCTTTTCATACTTTTTGAAATATGATTGATTCACTTACTGATAATAAATATTGAATAATAAAATTAATTAAATTCATGAAACTAATAGTTATTCATAAATCATTTTTTGAAATTAAATGCTTCGAAAGACACCCTATATTTTAGTAGTTACGGTTTAAAGCAGGGGTGCGACCCCTTTTTCACTCAGTGGGCCATAAAATCGAAAAGGTAAAGGAAAAAATTGGGCCAATACAGTGGTATATATATATATATTGGGGGTGGGGACACATGATCTTAGTTAAAAGACCACTTGGTTGAAAACATGAACCGTTCTGAACATAAAGGCTTGCCAAACTAGGAATTGAAGAGTTACCTTTGAAGGGTATTTATAGTTTAAAAATGATTGCAGCATCTTGATATTAAGTAGTACGACATGCAATAGAAAACATAATTAGAATTGTTTTTATTGATTGAAAATAGTAAGAAATGATATTTTCTCAATTTTGTCCACACTTTGCCAGCACTTGTGCTTTATTCACAGAAGCAACCGCATATTTTTAACTTCCTTTTTTTAATTAAAAAAAGTTATTTTAAGTTTTGTTCTTTTATTCAACATTAACGAATAAACATAAATAAGTTTTAAGAAGATAAATATTTTTATTTTCTGTAACTGATAGGATATTGTCAAGTGTTTTAAGGAAAAGAAAACAATGATTTATTTCCTTCTCCGCTTGTTGAAAATTCTAAATGGTGGTGTCTTCCGTCGTAAAATACTAAATAGTATCCATTACTAAACAGTCTATTTTGATACAAGTCCTATAAAACCGTCAGTATTGTTGCAAAAATCTCTGCTTAGTTTCCAGGTTCCTAGCTTAAAAGTCCATTTTATGTGAAAAGTTCTAGTAAACAACCCAGTTGACAGGACGAAACACATATTTTATTGATTCTAGAGCTTCATCGAATAATCTGCTATGCACAGTTCTTGGAAACTAACTGTCAGTACCTTGCTTTACAACAGTCAGCGTAACACATAAATTTCCTAGATGGCGTATTTCTCAAACGACAAAATCGTTCCACAGTCTAAAATTCAGTGACAATTCTCTAGAAAAATCATCAGCAGTTCCTCAGGATTCAGCAATGAAAAATTCACGAACAGCTTTAAAAATAAAAGAAGTTTCAAACAAGTGATAGATCGCATACATGCAGCACACAATACAAGGCCTTACTAATGCAGGGAATTGACTACGAAAATTCACTCAACTGAATTGCAGGACGTGATCTGTCACTCGAGACCCTATCTCCAGAAAAGTCCCAATCAATTGCGAACCTTGATGGCATATTAGAAATGCAATTGAGTAATTTAGGCTATTGCGTTATACTAATGCAGGGAGCAAATATTAATTTCTCCATTAATAAAAACAAGTAAAATGCCCGAAATGTCGCCAAGCTTGGCGACTCTTTTGGTAAAATATAGCCAAATTTAGCTTCAAAAATATGCCCCAAATTGAAGTTAGCTAAGCGGTAGAGCCAATATTTCTCGAGAATTCAAGAAATCTCTCTGTTAAACAACGGGGACACCCAAAGCCCCCTATCTCGTGTTCTAGTTAACCGTTTTTAATGAAACAAAATGCAGATTTTAATTACTTGACTCGTGTAATACGATTTTTAGATTACATTTAACCCTTCAAAGGCAGATCAAGCTAAAATTGCTTAAAAGAATGCTTTATTTTACCTGAAAGTATGAGTAATTTATTTGCAAAATGTAAACTTTCCGATTTACAATTCTTTTTTTTTTTTTTTTTTCAAAATTGCGCAAATTTTCGAATCCGAAAATGCCATTTTACTTTTGATCCACACTTTTCAACACGTTCGGTATCGTTCACAATTTTTTTTCCAATGTACATATATGGATAATACAAGGTGCGCCAAAAGTTCGTATAAAAAGGAAAGGAATAACGATAAAGATGTGAGATTTACAAGGAAAGGGTAAGAAAGAAGTCTGATCTCTTTCAGCAGTAAAAAAAAAAAAATGTTAAAAAAGTCACTGGCAGAAGGCGCTGTCGACCCGAAGCACAATAAACAGGACAATAGTCCGTTCCATTCATTTATTAGTGCAAAAACAAGTGTTTAACATGACCTCCAGAACATTATAAGACACAACTAAGGTGTCTGACAACATCCGTTACACTCGAATGTAACATATTAAAATGAGATGTAGAAACTTCACGACCGCTAGAATCTTTGAGTTCTGCTAATGTTGAAGGAAATGAACGGTACACAAATGATTTCAAATAGCTCCACAGCCAGAAATCGATCAGATTGTAGTCAGATGATCGTGGAGGCCATGCGATCTTGTAGCCTCAACTAATTACTCTGTCAACAAAAAGTCTCATCAGGTCTCAAAAACAAGGTCAACAAAAAGACAGGTCAACAAAAAGTCTCATCAAACAAAAAGTCTCATCAGTAATCATTTCATTAGACTGACATAGTGTGGCGGTGCGCCATCCTGCAGAAAGCTCACTACAGATAGCACACCTTTTTGATTAATGTGGTCACAACTTTGTCGCGTAAAAGATTGAGATAACGCTCTGCGGTTACTGTGCAAGTTATATCGGACACGATTCTTCAAAGAAGAATGGTCCAACTATGAAAACAAGGTGGAACCACACCAGACTGTCAATTCGGTGACTGCAGTGCTACGTCGTCCATGTCCGAGAGTTCAAGTGCACCTCCTCCAGTCCAGAAAACGTTGAACAGCCACTGAGAATCGCTTTCAGTTCTTGCCATAGCCCACTTGGAAAAAGATTCCCTCATAGTTGTGTTTTCTGGCTTTAGCGGTGATTGCGATTTGTAGAAGAGATGCAATATACCGGAGAATATGTCGAATCGATGTCTGAGGCATGTCCAATACCACAGAAGCTTTGCGACGACTGCTACTCATTTATAACCATTTTGCCGTCATAGCATTCAAGGCGGAATGCGGTCTTCCGTAAACAAGGGTCTTGCACTTCGTGACAAATCCTCCAAAGAGCTAGTATCTTCGAACTTTTTTACAAATCCGCGACAGTATATGGGGCTATTCTTTGTCGAGAGTCATATCGATGTGCAAAATTTTCACAACAGAACGCTTGCTAACTCTCCATTCACGTTGAACAACTTCACCAACAACGGTCAATCGAGTATTGATAACATTCTGAAACCGAATGAGAAATCCTCGTGCATTACGGTCTTTTACTGCATGAGTTATTTGCATAATTCTCGCATTCTGAATCTCTCGCTTGTCAGCGCCCTCTACCGGTGACTTCTTAAACTCTTTCTTTTTTTTTTTTTTACTTATTGATTAAAAAAAGAAACTTATTTCTGAGCCTTTACTTGTAAACCCCCACATTATTTATAATATTAGATTTCTTTTTATAGTTGTTTAAGGATTACCTAAATTTTGGCGCATCCACTACTTGGAAATAATCCCTAATATGAGGGCTAGTTAAATTGAGACGTGTCCTAGAATAAAAAGTTCGAAGTGCTCAAAATAGCAAGTAAAAAAACACATGGAGAGCGACAGTAATTTGCATCGTATTGTAACTGTGAAACGTGATTCCCAACACTCGATAATCAAAAATGAGAATCTGGCCCTCCTGCCAAAAATATTTCGACACAAAATGAGTTAAAGTGCACGCTTTTGTTGAGTGTATGGTACTGTGAAAGCGAATATCTCCAGAGCGCGTTTCTGATCAAAGCGTACGAGACCTTTTTCAGCCTGTAGTTTTATCTAAAACACCCACCCACATTAGGTTTATTTTTTAAGGGGAAGGGGTTACTGTCCATTTAAACACTTCCAGATGTCATTGTCTTCCAATCGATACGGCTGATTCAAGAAGGAATTTCCAGGACCGCACGAGTTTTTTGAAAGATATTCAGTTAAGCAGCTCGACATTTATGCTGTTTTTAACCTTTTGAAGCACACCAATTTTCCAATGCCGAAAACAGTGCAGCCGCTGCCATTGCTCGATTATCTACCAGCAATATGCGGCGCCGCACAGCCAGCTGTGTCAAAAATGTCCTTTAGCTCTGTGGCACGCGCTGGGCTATTCGATCGACCACCATATTGCTGGTAGTTAAATCGAGTGATAGCAACGGCCGCACATTTTCGGTATTGGGCAGTCTATCTAGTTTTTCGCAGCAGATGCCGGTGCTGATAAAAGTAATTCTCATATCCATTTGACAAATAATCGTTATATTTTACGGGGAATTGTGTGAATTACGGGAAATTTTTTGGAAATCAAATTTATTCTTTGTGAATCACAGTCATATCTTGTGAATCACAGTCATAATTGGTGTGCTTCGTCTTAGCTGTGTCCTCAAGTCGAGGATATACCGCGAGTTAAAGGGATAACAATCAACTGCAGTACCGAAAAGTGTGAGCGTGATTGGTGTCTGTCATAAGCATTTTGCACTCGCGCTTTTCAACTCACGGAGGCCCCTTTAAAGAGGGTTGATATCCTGCAGTTATTTTACCTTTTTTAATTTTTCTAATTATCGAAAAGTGTGATGCACCATATCATGAAGAAACGTATGTGTAGCAACGGGATACATGAATGTCTAAACATTATAAGAAAATTTTCACTGTCCTCAAGGAGAACGAGAAAAAAAAACCCCTAAATTCCTTCAAATTGTTTGAAAGAGAAAGTACGATAGATGAACAAAAACACTAAATATTAAAAAAAAGAATTCAAAAGAATTCCAGTTTGTCTATTTATTTCAATGACTTTCACAAAATAAAACTTCTTTCCTGAAACAAAATAAAAGAAATCAATCAGTCATCACACCAACTGTTTTTTGCCATTCAACATATCATCTATTGATACGTTAAACTATAAATAACGGTTCTTCTGAAATACTTATCGGTGATATAGGTGAGAGTTAAAAAAATAAATAAATGCATTTGTCTAAGCACTTTAAAGTAATTCATTTGCTGTCCATTTCCTTTAAGACGAACATTTCTTAGATTTTTTCAGAACAGAATTTTGCGTCTTATAAAAGGTAAAAACTTACTAATAATTTTTTTTTACTGGAAAGAAAATCTTTTGAAAAGTTCTAAATAACACTGCAGAAAAAACTATGAATTTTTTATATAGTGCATGGAATTCCTCTTCTGTTAAGTTCAGAAATGGAGTTATTAAATTTAAAGTATTTATAATGTTATGTTAATAATGCTATTTGACATATGTCACTTACTTCGCATATTAACGCAGTTGTGTGACATTTCTGTTAAGCTGGTAAATTTTAAAACTATTTTCACATCGTTATCAATCATTTTTGACAGATGTTTTCAGCATGACCTTAGACTTTCTAAACAAATTAGAAGTTTTAATATATTTTATGGTGGGGTTGTTAATTTTACCATAGGACTGTTTTTTTTTCCAGTGCAGTAAACTTTTTCATCTCTTGGTATTTATATGGCGCATAAGTTTATGATTAATTATGCTATGATCAATTTAATGCATCGATTTTAAGGCTGTTTAAGTAGGGGGGGAATTCAATATAACTTATTATAAGAATTTCGTTATCAATTAATATCATGATACAGTGATGTTTAGACAGCCTTGATATCAATGTAAAAACAAAGTTTAAGGTTTTTAACGACTTTAGGGAATGAAAATATTGATAATCTTTTATTTATTTAATAACACGCGTTTATTCGGAGAATGTCATAAAAAGTTATTTTAACGTTTGAGCTCAATGCACACAATGAGAAACTATAAAACTAAAAAAGATTCAGTTATTACTTGTTTTACTAATGATGTCACCTTTCATTAATAAGTACTTAAGATCAATAAAGCTATTTAATTCATAAAAAGTGTTTTGTAGGGAATAACATAAAATTGCTTTCTCTATAAAAATAGACTATATGTAACAAACTTATAGTTAATGAAAGACTTTTGGATTAAAAAGTAATATTTATATGGAAGTGCAACGATAATCCTTAGTTTATTTTTTCCATTTATAGAATAGCTAAATAAAAAAGAAATAAAAGTTTTCTAAGATTTATTTTTCCCCTTTAAAAGCCAGATATTGACAAATGACATTACTGTAAAATACTTAAAAACAACTTTCCTAGTTCTAAATTGGAAACCTCCAAGCCATTTATAGTTTTGACTCTCTTTCTTACTCATTGTCAGATTTAGTGAAGTGCTCTATCATTTGAGAAGGAATAAGCAGGAGCACATGTCAAAACCATTCGTTGTAACTAAACGTTACTTCTGGTGGAATGAATAGATCTTATTTTGTTTTGCCTTTTTTTTTATTAAATTGTAGAATTTTTCAACATTTCCATACATGTGGTACGTAGAAAATTTTAAAGCTTACGTACAACTAAGTGATAATGTTGTAAAATCATTTGAAATGAAAAAAAAAAACCCTTTTTTGAGGATTTAATAGGAAAAAGTAATTTATTATCAAATATGGGGTTTAATATTGTAAAATGTGCATGATTTCTTCGAAGAACTGTTATTTGGTGTGTATTGGGCTAGGGGTTTAAAAAGATAGGAATGAATTTTTCTTTCTACTTGGAAAGAAACAGTCGGAAAGAAACAGTTCTTTCTACTTGGAAAGAAACAATGTATAAGAATACATTGAGGACAGCTGCTGGAAATTTTTATTCAGAAATTGTTTACGATATTTATAATAAAAAAGTAACTTAACTTCCAAGATTTTTTTAGACAAGAAATTCTGGGTCGATTGACCTATGTAAAACACTTTTCACACACGTTGCACGTTTTATAAAATTAAAAACTAGTTATAAAATGTTTCAGGAAACTATATTGTGGTTGTGATTTTTTAAAAAATGTAAATTAGGTAATATAAACTGATACTTTATTTTTTAACCCTTTGAGGCGCAACCCTTCCCCAATGCTGAAAAAAGGGCAGGCGTTGCCATCGCTCGACTTAACTACCAGCAAGATGGCGGACGATCGAAACGTTCATCGCTTGCCACAGATCTAGAGACCCTTTTTTGACGACAGCTGGCTGTGCTCGCGCACAGCGCACAGACTCGTGCCAGACTGCAAGACACAGACGGTAAAACGATGAAGTCGAATAAGTCAAATAAAGTAGCGTCGTGTATAATACGATGCATTTTAAATAATATTGAAAATGGATTCAAACAATATATTCTGGTTGAAATTTTGAAGCTCTTTTCTATTTGGAAATATGTTTTGTTTTCTTACATAATGTTTTTCAAAATGTAATGCAACTGACTTTTGGTAATTCCAAAAATCACGTTATGTGAAAATTAGTCAAAACAAACGCATTTACACTTTTAAATATATTTATATACAATATTTTTTAAGACATACATTCCATTTAAATTTCTGAACATCAGGGTTCGCGTTTACTCATTTTTGAGTAATTTACCCAAATTTTGTTAATTGTGATGAAAAAAAAATTACACATATGATGGGTTTTGCACATGCAAAAATCCATATTTCGCAAGATATGGACCTTTGTGACCCACTTTTATAAGACTTCAGCGCGATTCCTGAAACATATTAAATAAATACATTAAAAATGTATTTATAGTTATTTTAATAAAAATATTACGTACTTTGAACCTCAATCACAATAATAAACTCCAAATATATCCTTTCAAAATTTACGCATTTGTAAGTAATAGAATTCTTATTTATTCCTGAAAAGTTTTAACTAATAAGTGTTTTTTGAGATTACCGATTTCTTCACTACTTCTACACAGCGCTGGGCAAATGTTGTTTTAAGAATGATCTAATGATTAGATAATCACTTTCGTCATTTGTATCTTTTTCTTTATTTGTGCCCACATTGTAAAACTGTAAAAGAAATTCAGAACTATTTTCATAAACACAGCGAAAGACAAATGATTATTTAAAAAACACTATTCTTAAGTACTACGCACAATAACATAGAAAATAAAAGATCAAATTATCCAACACGTATACTCAAGATAGAACTGACAGCTCAGGTATTCTTATAGTTTTATGCGCACCATAAAATGATATTCTAACTATCTGGAAAATCCCATTAAAACTTAAAGCAATTTAGAAAGATAATTCTGTTGCTTCGTGCACCAGATATAGTCAGTTTTATTTCGCCGACCCGATTT
The DNA here is from genome assembly GCA_038373885.1 of Cheiracanthium punctorium. Classification (NCBI taxonomy): domain Eukaryota; kingdom Metazoa; phylum Arthropoda; class Arachnida; order Araneae; family Cheiracanthiidae; genus Cheiracanthium; species Cheiracanthium punctorium. The sequence continues at coordinate 139,564 of JAWZYV010018983.1, forward strand.
ATTCCAGCTGTTTTCTTCTTTGCTGAGAAAAATTGGAGTGTAATATTACCAGCAAATTCATTTTTTAATGCAAATTTTAAATGGTTTTAGAAAGGAATTGCGTGTTTCTGAATGGTTGTTTTCTTTTCCTTCTTAATAGTGTCTACGTGCAGGGAAACTAAAAGAAATAAATAGATAAAAATAAAAGCCGCATTTTTAAAAATAACATTCCTGATCAGGTGTGTTTTGAACTTTTTAATGCTATAACCAAACACTTCTTTGATTTTAAAATGTAGTTCATAGAATTTGACTCGTATTTTCTTTCAATTTTGAAAAATAAATAAATAAATACATTTCTTTAGATATGTGTTTTGAATTAGTATTATGGGAGCTGCAAGCAAAATTGGAAATATATTATGAAAATTAATTCATTAATGGATATAAATTTTTCAAAAATAACAAGATTTCAATAACGCTATAGGAGAAAGAGAGAATTTCTTTGTTAAAAACATTTCGGGATATTCATTATGTAACATTTTAATTGAAGGTTTTTATGTTGACTAGTAAAATAAATGTGCATTTCTATATTTTGTTTCAAACATGGAAGAAATTTATGAGCACGTTGCGGTATGATTGACTCTAAAAGAATATTTCAAACCTATATAAACAATTATTAGCATGCATTTTGAATCCAGAAGCTTTACCTGGTAATCGTTTTATAATATTTTGCTAATATTAGTATGATATTGTTCTTTTGAATAAAAGTAAGAAAATTTCACTACATTCACAAACATTGCATATCTCTGAGATTATGATGTACTGATTGTAGGCGTATGATAAAAACTACTACCAATATAATATAGCTATGAAAGGAGATTTTGAATGTATTTCACATCAGAACTGAATATTGGTTACTATATTAATGCAATATTAATTTGCGCCTTTCGTAACAAAGCTATACTGCCGTCATTTAAAATATAATCTGGAATTTTTGATGAAAGTTACTTTAAATAACTCTTATCAATTTCAAGTGGTATTCGAACCTTTTTAATCTTTTATTAAAATTTGTGGCAAATAATAACAATAACAATAACAATAAGAAAAATAATAATAATGATGTTACGAATTGAGCAATAATTTGCCTCAGAATCATGTTTTACTATTAAGCATTTGCGCTTGAATAGAGGGCAATTTAAAAACTGAAAAATCTCGAGAGTAAGCTAAATATAAACGAGGAGCTCGAAACAAAAATGCTGAAATACTTGATGCTCAGTTGGGAAGAATCATGTACTTTGTTTTAGATCTAAAATTCACTAAATGTGTTACACTTATCTCAATGTGTCAAGTACTCAATGTCTTAATTACCGATCATCATTTGAACGTATTGTTTAAAGAATTCTTGTTCAATGGCACAATAACCCTCGAGATACTAGTAGTAACAAAGGAAGTCAGTTTGCTAGTGATATAATGTATAGCAATTTCGTTTCTTTCAAGCCAAGTACAGTTTCATACATCTGCATTATTTAACCCTCCGTTAGGCGCGTCAACTGCGATCGCGTAGCGTAAGTCAAATTTCCTATGTTGATATTCGAGCATAACTTAAATTTCCTATGTCAATTTCATATTTAAAATTTAGTTCCCCGTAAAAATGGCTGTCTTATACAATGATAGCTTTCTCATATTCCTTTCTAATTTTGCGTTTTTTTCAAAACTACTCAGCTACTGACAAAACTAAAATAAGAAATTTAGCCATTACTCGAATACTCTTTTACCTGGTGTGTGTACCTGGTCTACGATCGTAGTCCACGCGCCAAACAAAGGGTTAAAGAATATATCAATAACGAAAAATATCATACGTTAATATACAAGAAATGTGAAAAGTCAAATTATAATCAGCATCGCCACGCTTTCTTTTAGTAGTATTTTAAGCATGCTACTTTCACACAAACAAACAAACATTAGTTTTGGTTCTAAATGATTGCATTACATAAATCAGCCTTGAACTATAGAAAAATATCAATAATATAAGAGAAAAAGTATTTATATAATAATATTAAGTAATAACACTTAAAAAATGAAAAATCCTATTTTATATAAAATCGATAATTAAGATTTTTCAACAATGAAATTAATTTATTGTAGTTTGTACTGTTTCTAGATCATTATTTAAAAGACTAAGCTGTTCACATTAGGTTTGAGTGAAATATTTGTTTAAAAGACATTTAAAATTTAAAAAATGCAAATTTTTTCCATTTTCCTATATGATTGAATGATTCCTATACGATTGAATGAGAATAAACATGGGAATATGGAATTTATGAAGGTGAAATTTATATCACTGTACGAAAAATCACATTTGTGCCTTTATTCGCTGCAATAAGTGTTTTTGAACACAAAATTCTAATGGTGTTATTAATAACTAACGCACGTGCGGAGAAGTACAGGAGTTTACGAATCCAATGTGTCGCATCTCCCCTGTATGGGAAAGGGAAAGGAGGAGAATAAAATCATCTGCTAATTAGCTTCTGGGTTAGATATCGTGAACTCTTACATTATCAAAACAATTTTGTGGTTACATAATCTTCTGAATATGTCATTACAGGAGCAGGAGTCTTAAATCGAATCGGCCATTTATATTTATTGGTTTGAAAATTTCCCTTCCACGCTAAGAACTAGTACTTCAGGTAGTATTTTATAATTTTGTAAGAGTAGGGTACCTTTTCATTTAATGCTTAGTGCGTAGGAAGCCTTTTTTAATTCTAAATTTAAAACTCCATTAAACAACTACAGACTTTTTAGGAGTAATAAATACGAGTTATAACTAATATATAAAACTGTAACTATTAATAGTTTTACAATAGAGCTCTTTTATGAACTGCATAGTTTCATTTCACTGATAAAAGTTGCGTAGATGAGAAATTTGGTTTAAAAATACATAGCCGTATCAAATTATTTTGAACACAAAAAGGTGCGAAGTATCGTAATATTAAAAAGTATTCCAAATCAAAAACAAAGGCAATTTTTTATGACCATTTGAAGACATGAGTTGTACGAAGAAAACAAATAAGAAGTTTGGCTGTTATTTTAGAGCATTATGAGGATTACAAGTAGAACTTAATGCTATCATTTAAAAAAAAATAAGCTGATCAACAAAACAAGTATAAAAGTAACAAAAAAAGAAAGAAAAAAGAAATCGTTAACACAAATGAAAAAAAAAAAAGGCAACATTGCAGTTTTTATGTATACAGGGTGTCCCATAAATACCGACCAAACTCTACACACCCAGATCCCTCGTTGGGAGTACATAAAAAATGCCCAAAAAACCGTACCGGTACGACCCTGTAGTTTTCGAGAAAAATACGAAAAACAAAGTATGACGTCACAACCTGTGCAAGGAAAAAGAACTTTATTTGATACATCAAAAACAGTATTTGCAAACTATAAAGGCAGATGCTTGAAGTGTTTGCCGTGCATATCCACGCAGGCTTGAGCGCGCCGTGGGGTCATCTATTTATATACTGGGTGATCCTAAACTATAAGTCAAAAAAAATATAAAGGGAGGAAGGGGGGACCATGGAGGGGACCAAGACGGTTCAGAATTCAGAATCCCATAGCAAAGTAGGGTTGAAAACGTTGTCTATAGGCCCGTTTACATGGGAAAATGGAAAATCCCGGGTAAAATCAGGGTATAGATAAGGTGACCAGATTTTTGTAGTCAGAATCGGGGAGATGTCCCCGATTCTCACAACAAAACTGGGGACATTTATAATTAATGCAATAATTAACAGTAATTTAATTGAAAAACAATGCAATAATTAAAAATTGTCCCCAGTTTCATTTTCACATTCTGGGGACAATTTGAAAAACGTCCTGAAAATGGGGACTGTCCCCGGAAAATGGGGACGTTTGCTCACCTTAGGTATAGAGAAAAACACGCAATGCATCATGAGAAAGCGAGGCCATCCGGGGCCTACGCAATTAGTAACGGGCCTGCGCGTGTATTTGGATGAGTCATCCAAAGAGGCCTACGGATGCTCGCGTCTTCCCGTATACATCAAGCAATTTTTAAGCTTTCCGATGCTTTGAAGCGTTATTAAATGTAGTTTTAAGTAGTGATTGTGTTACTAATTCAAGTACGAACTCATGAACAGTTTCTTTACTATGATACACGCGGACATTAAAGTAAATAGATGCATGTAATTTGAAGGAAAAACAAAGTAGTGCTCACTCTGATGATTCATTATTTTAGCTTGAATTTTAATATACATGAAAAAATTAAGCTGACTTTTAGTATACAGTAAAGTAAACGAATACACAAATGATACAGACATTTGACACAAATGATACAGAATTTGAGTATGATGAACGCTTATACAAAATATTAACTTCAATTTAAGTTTCTACATAAACATGTGCAAAAATTAATAACATATTTTACAGTACTTCTGCACTGAAACCAATATCACACATTTAGTTGCATTTATAATAAATGATAAATGACATTTTGAACTGAAAGATTTAAACAGATAAGAATGTCTAACTAGAATTACAACGCACGCTTATTTACTAGAATAATAAACTACCCCAGTTAAACGATTTCAGATTAAAATGATTTATAAATAACACATGAGTATTAATTCACAAAACATGCTTTATATCCTATAAATTTGTAGAATTTCTAAATACAAGTGTACACTTACCTTTACATTCAGAACTTAAAGTTCGAATTCTATGATTGAATTCGTTGATTTATTTCCATAAAAAAAGCGCAATCTTCAAAAAATTATTACGTACATCTGAAACACCTTGTCATTAAATCATTATGACAAAACTATAACAAAATTGTTTTTTAATTATAAAATAAATTAACGTTTATAATCCCGAATCGCATACAATCGAACAGCGCAAATGTAAATATTAGGCCTCAATGTTTCACTCTTTTCTTCCGGTGGCAACGAAGAAGCAGGCCCGGTTGATAATAACGACGGCCCCGGGCCATCCCTGCATTCACCCTTCACTGGACTAGGAATCTCTCTACCCAGTATTTTTTTCTTACGTAGGGGAAGCGAGGTAGAAAGCAGCGAAAGTTCCGGCATTGACCCCGCATTTTCATCCATATAAACGGGGCCAACGTTTACCGTGTGTGGACGGTGTGTTACTCAGTGTGGAAGAAATGTTGGAGTAACAGTGAACTTTCCGACCATCGTTTGTCAAAACGGAAGCATTTTTTTACAGAAAGCACTCAAGTAAAACTGACAGTTTACAAATTCTATCTCGTTTCATTGATGGAAGTCTCAGAGTAAAGCTCTTTGTTACGAAACTTGATCAAGAAATTAAACCAACAGTTCTTCCAAAGTTATTATTAACAGTACGAATAGACGATATTTTCCTACAGAAAATGAATAGAATTTATATATGTAATATGAAAAATTTTAAGAACTTGTTACATGTAAAAATAAAGCTTATTACATGTAAAAATAAAAATAACAAATATGAGAATGTTTTTCCTTCATAATAATGTTATTACTGGATATTAAAAGAGGAATTTCTAATAAGCACAAAGTACAATATTTACTTATTAAAAAACATTTTAGTACCTAGAAAAGGGATAATCAAGTTGAAATAACGCACAGCAATTTTAAAAATGAATAAATTTGTAAAATTTTCACTCACTTAATTTTTTTCTAATCTTTTCTTTCAAAAGTCAAATACTAGCAAATGCTACTAGCGTCAGCTGAAGTTAAAATAATTCATGATCTGGTTTACTTGTGATATTAATTATTTTATTTTTAACAACTATTATACAGTAAATTTTCCTGATATAGTTTATCACTTTAAAAAATTAAGTAACAGTTTTTCCAAAATCGTTTCTAAAGTCCAAACATTACTTTTGCGAAAAACAGTTGTTTTTTCAATTAACCCTTTGTTTGGCGCGTGGACTACTGTAGTGCAAAAGGGGAGCCCACACACGAAGAATAATTTACAATATCCAGACATCATGGAGCCAGAAGTGTCACTACGGCAAAGTCAAAATTGCCCCATAATAAATCACAGAAATTTATAGTGGGCAGCTGAGTTACGAGATGCAGACATCGTGGTGCCAGAAAGTGTCACGAGGGGACAGTCAAAATTCCCCCATAATAAATTAGAAAAATTTATTGTAGACTGTCTCAGATGGCCAATGTTACGCAGAAAGACGTAGATTAGGAGGCGTAGAAAATAAGGACGGTGAACCAATCACAAAAACGGAGAAATAGAAAATTATGCACGTAAGGGGGACGTGAGCAAAAGGAACCCCGGATTGGTTGCTAAAAAAAGCGAAAAGAAAAAGGGGCTCAAGAGGAAAAAAAGAAGTAGGAGATGAGAAGTGACGAGAGAGTCGAGATGAAGTTCAGAGAAAACGGACTTCAAAAGTGATGTGGTTGAGTGAGTGTGTTCAAAAAATGATTGAAATAAATTCCGTAGTGAACCAGCAATTTTATTAAAAGTGAATTGAGTGTTGCCGAGCTTCAATTGCTAAAAAATTGCGATATACCAACCTAGATGTCACGAGCCATCAAGCATAAAAATGTGCCCCACCAGTGCATCAGCAGAAAAGGTAAAATACCTTTGTATTGATTTGTTTTAATCTTGAGTTGCACTATATCTCAACGCTTTCTCCTATGTATATAACCAGCATTCTCACCGCGAAACAGATTTATGATTAATCTTATTGAATATTCACAAAAGAAACAAATAATGTCACGGTTATCATTATTTAATGTGTAAGAAAAAAGAAATTATATAAGATACTAGCTGAAGTACCCGTTCTTCGCACGGGAATGAATGGACTTTTTGATATTACGATTTGTGGTGATTACTATTCATTGTAATAAACAGATATAGCAAAGTGGATATCGCGTTATATTGTGTCCAATAATCATGCATACCGAATTGCAAGGCAATCGTTTGTACGGTGCAGAAGGCCATGCGGCGTAGCGCAATCTAGTGGCGAGTTTTAGCAAAACGGATACGGCGAAAATATTTTTCGCATTCAGATATCGATGTATACGAATTTTCATGACTATCGGCTGGACAGTCCTGAAGTTCATGTGTTGACGCGACATCTAGTGGCAAGTTATAGGAAAATGGATAGCGCCAAACTCTTCCCCGTGTTCAAATATCTAAGTATACCTATTTTCATAGCGATCATTTACACAGTCAAGAAGTGATACACTGCAGGGCCATTCAGTGGTTCAATAAAGTAATGATTTGCTACAGCGCCGTCAAGTGGCGAGTTATAGCAAAATGGATAACGCCAAAATATTCTCATTGTTCAAATAGCTATGTATACTGATTTTCATAGCGACCGTGTTCAACTATCTATGTATACCAATTTTCATAACGATCATTTGCACAGTCAAGAAGTGATACACTGCAGGGCCATCTAGTAGTTAATTAAAGTAATGATTTACTACAGCGCCGTCAAGTAGCGAGTTATAGCAAAATGGATAACGCCAAAATATTCTCATTGTTCAAATAGCTATGTATACTGATTTTCATAGCGACCGTTTGAATGGTCAAGAATTTGGCCTGCTGCAGCGTCATCTAGTGGCGACTTAAAATAATAATGCATTGCAGTGTCATCTAGTGGTGAGTAACATCAAAAGGAACGCAGTTAGAATATATTCTTCGTGCTCAAATGTGTAAGTATAAAAAATTTTATGCCGATTGGTCGAACGGTATAGAAGTTGATGCTTTTCAGCGCCATTTAGCGGCAAGTTACAGCAAAATGAATAGTGAAAAATATTCTCCGTGTTCTAATATTCGCGTGTACCAAATTTCATCGAAATCGGTTGGACGATATTCGCATAGCAAACGGCTAAACGGAATAGAATTCGACGTTCTGCTGCTCCACTTGGTGGCAAGTTAAAGGAAAACGGATAGCATAAAAAGCTTCTCCATGATAAAAGACTTAGGTGAACCAAATTTCATGGTGCAACGGTGCTCAACGGTGCTGGAGTTTTTCAACCTCATACACTCATACCAACATTCATTTTTATCTATAACCAGTGTCATTATATATCCCAGTCTCAAATAAAATCCAGTTTCAAATCTAAGCCTCGCCAAAGTGCCAACATACGCCATTTTGCAAGCGTTTTTTCAGGAAATCATTCGAAGCATTGACTTAGCAGCAATAATATATGGGAAATGGTTCGACCGCGAAAAAGTAAAGCAAGCCTTTATTTGAAAATTTGAATCCCTTAATACAGCCGAATTTTTTAAAATTATCAAGTATAACGTGTTTTATTCATCATTAGTCCGATGTACTAAATGAGAAGATTTCAATTTTCTGAAATTTGGCGGAATTCCCCCAACTTAAATCAATGTACTCATTTGGCGAGAATTCTGGAGATAGATCAATTGAAATCCCTTAATAACTGCATTATTTCTTCACGGATCAATAAAATTTCACGCTGTATTCTAATAAAACCTTTGCACTTGTTTTCAAAAATCTATTTCCTTAAGCTCTCAATAAATTGCGCCAAGCCGAAATCTGTGCAAACCGCTAGAACTCACTTTCACAAAATCGGCATATGAGCCATTTTATTTTTTCGCCAAACTAAAATAATTTACCTATTAGCCTCGGAAATCTTCAATTCTTATTGTTTTGCGTGTAAAGCATTACATTCCTGCTCAGATTTCCCATGCACACGATATTATAATTAAAAAAAAAATAACCTTACGAATATAAACTAACAAAAAAAAAATCATTTATTCTTTTATTTTTACTTTGAGAATTTAAAACATTTTATTCGGCAAAATCGCCACACATGGCAACCACGATCCTTATTTCACACTTTTTTCACTACAGGGGTTACAATTACGGAAAGCTTTTTGCGTGAATAGCATAAAAAATCTCTTAAATTCCGGGAACGGGTGGACTTTCAAAGTTTTAAAGTGGACTACGATTTATTCTATATTATTTTACATATCTGTGCTAAATTTCAGGCCAATAGGTCCATTTTTGTGGATTTGTATACGAACGACATTTTATTCGGCAAAATCGCCACACATGGCAACCACGATTTTTATTTCACATTTTTTTCACTACAGGGGTTACAATTACGGAAAGATTTTTGCGTGAAGAGCATAAAAAATCTCTTAAATTCCGGGAACGGGTGGACTTTCAAAGTTTTAAAGTGGACTATGAGTTATTCTATATTATTTTACATATCTGTACTAAATTTCAGGCCGATAGGTCCATTTTTGTGGATTTGTATACGAATCAAATCCACAAACAAACAAACAAACAAACAAACAAACAGAATTTCATTTTTATTTATAAGATTGTAAGTTTGGAAGAAGTCATAATAATTAAAGAAAATGTTTTAAATTTTGTCTCTTTATGTGAGTCGGTAACTATTTTATTTCAGGGACCTTGAAATAGGAATGGTATTTTCTTTTAGCAATTACAGGTTGAAGGATTATTCCCGCAAGGTAGAATTTATGGGTTATTGCAGACATACAACAACTATATTTTTACTTCAACTACGATCGTAGACCAGGTACACACACCAGATAACAGAGTATTCGAGTAATGGCTAAATTTCTTATTTTAGTTTTGTCAGTAGCTGAGTAGTATAGAAAAAATCGCAAAATTAGAAAGGAATATGAGAAAGCTATCATTGTATAAGACAACCATTTTTACGGGGAACTAAATTTTAAATATGAAATTGACATAGGAAATTTAAGTTATGCTCGAATATCAACATAGGAAATTTGACTTACGCTACGCGATCGCAGTCGACGCGCCTAACGGAGGGTTAAATCTTTTTCCATCGCCTACACATATTTGAGAATAAACAAAATGCTTGTGAAACTCTTAAATTTAATGTAGAAGTTCAATGATATTTTACTTGAAATGACAGCATTAGTTTTTGATAAGAGAAAGTTCATAGTAAAGGTCATACGAAAATTTTTATTTTTAATTACATTTCACAAATGTTTCTGAAATATTATGAATCTTTGAATGGAAAATCTATCACAGTTACAAGCATGTTTGTACATGGAATCAGTGTTTGACTGACTATTATGTGAATAATTCATTGAACAAAAGCTTTATATATTAGATAACGTGATTTTTTTCACGTTTTGCCCTTTTATCTCTTTTATAATTATAGGTAGATGAATTTCTTTATAATAGTTCCTTTTTTAAATTAATGTGACATTAAATAAAATCTGGTTTTAGAGCCATTTCATAAATTTTTAATAATAATGTATTAATTATATAAATTATCTGAAGAAAATTTACCATCTATGTACCCTTTGGATAAAATAAGTGAGATATTTGGATCTCGATTGGTAAAAAAAAAAAAAAAAAAAAAAAAGTTCGGGCAAAATTCAAAAAACATCCAAGCACTAGCTTGGTTTTTCAGATTCAGTGTGCTGAAAGGAGTTTCGATTACTACAGCAACTGTATTAAGACACTAAAGACGTAAGTGGGGAAGTTAATTAACTGCAACTGAAAACCCATTTGAGTGTGACATAATTTTAACGTGATGTTTTATAACAGACTGGGGTTCAAGGCTCCCAGACTCAGTACGCAGCTTTTCGTACAGGGCATTCGACCTACAATAAGACCTACTCGTAAAAAAGCATAATCTTCCCATCAAAACACGAAGATTGGATCAGATAGAATGTTACAGAGCTACACATTGATTGGTTCTTGCATGTTCCTTCACACACATAAATGTAAACTTGACAATATATTTAAATTTGAAAAATCTGAGAAACACCTCGCTATTTGTAATAATTTGGCGACTTACGCATTAGTACAGTTAATCATCCTTTCTTATTAAGCTTGTAAAAAAAATTGCTTCTTTCCTAAAAATTACTGAAAATTTAGGATATCTTTCCACCCATGGCAACTTTTCATTAATTTTCGATTTACACATGCACATAAGGTTGACATGAAAACAGTTCTCCATACATTCGTATACATAATCCTTTGCATATTGGCGAATTTAGCACTGCAAATTATTTCATCTCGTCGTGCTGACAAAGATTCAAGTTGTACTAAAACTCATATAACGGCAAAGCTAACACGGCCAAATACTTCCACTCTGTAACGGATGGCAAATACAATACTTGAACCTAAAACGGCTTTAATACAATCTGCATATGAATTATTTTTCATTTTCAAGATACTGGGTGTCAACATTTTGGAATACACATTTCTTAGATTCACCCTGCTTGCAGAGATAGCATTTTGCCAGATAGCAAAATAGCGCTTTTAAAATTAATATATTTAGTTATTTTGTTATTTTATGTTGGAAAAACAAATCATCTGCAATTTTAAACGCCTGTTATTTAAGAGACCTTACTTTCTATTTGAAAAATGTGAGCTTTGTGTATCACCTATCTTCGAGTAAAATTAGAGTAATTATACTTTATACTTGCCAATTTCACGGGATTCTGCATATTTGTAATAGCTTTTTTGCAAAGGCATGAATGATTTTGTGCTGGCGAAAGTTACCTGGCGACCATAATGCTTGTAATTTTAATTTTTTTATTAATTTATTCTAAAATATTTAGAATTTCGAAATTTAAGTAGCGGAATGACATCCCCATAATTTTTGAAACCCGTGGACAGTTTCGTCTAAACTCAGCTACCCACGGTTTCGGAGGAGATAGCATGACAATCTTTTGAAAGCGGTGGCAGCGGCAGCCGGAGTTATTTTATTTTAAAGTAGAAAGATACAAGTTGATTATTTTTAAAGATTGATTGTTTATATAAATAATGTATTGTTATGCACAGAACTGTGCGTAATATAACTTTCTATACTGTTTTATAATTGGTTGTTCGTTAACATTCACCTCCAGGCTGACCTTTTGAACGGGTATAATCTTCTTCATGATAGGGTCGTGGGTCTGGAATTTGTTCGGTTTCCTCCATGTATAACGTGAATGTGCTTTAGAACCCCTTAAGCCAAAGGCACCTTCCTAGTCAGACCCTCTTTTCGCAGATTTCTCTTAGCATAGCAGTACACAACTCTGGGTAATAATTGAGAAAGCGTGGACGGGCATCGCAATTCTTACTCGGGCTGTTTTGTGTCTCTGAATTTTAGTTTTAAAATATTGTGTCTGAAGCAGCGATTAAATTATGTGAATTAGAGAAAAAGAATTGAGTAATTATTCACATCAATTAAGAAAATACCTATCTTAAGCTCGATTATTTTCTACAATACTTTGCAAAAAATGAATGTCTGTGGTAGTGCTAGTATTTATTAAAAATTTGCTTATCTTTGTGTGGTCACCATTTTACAAAAGATCTCCAAGCACATTCCTTTATTTTATGGTCATATATATATATATATATATATATATATATTGAAACTAACTCTCTAATACTTATTGGGCTCATATAATCTGTTATATTGAAAAAAAGTATATTGCATCTTTGAAATTTTCAGAAAATATAATAGTTTACAAAAATTAGAAATTATTTGCTAAAATACTGGCTTAAGGATATTCAGATAAGGCACTTCTGAAATAGTTTCTAAAATCTGATTTACAAAACTGTTACATATAAACTGAAATATGCACGGAACTTTGCTATCGCAAATATTTGAGTTTAAGATGTACATGCTGAGTACCCAATTACGGGATGCAAATAAATGCATTATAACTGAGAACCTGATACCTAATCTATTTTTGGAAAAGCAAATTGTTCTTTTTTTCAAAAATATTAAAAAATGAATGAAAAAATTGCAGAGAATTAATTTTATCAAGAATATTTCTTAAACTAGAGAAAAAAAAACCAACTATTAATAACTGAGAAAAAAAAGGGAATCTAGAGAGTTAATTTATTTTTAAAAATCAATGAAATGTATGGTATTTTGTGGGAATATTTTGAGTTGGTATGTCTTTAAACAGAAAACTGATTAGCGTTCAGAAACTACACGAATACTTTTAACATGTGAAAAAAAAACCTCCTGTGCCAGTGTATATTGTTACAGAATCCATTTTCTATAAAGTTAGCTTTTAAACATACAGTCATATCCAAAATTAGTGTCACAAATATAAAATTCGTGAAAACTGCTGAATTATTGACTGTATTTCCACGAAATTCGACACACGGATATGTTACGATATAAGAAAGCATATAACAACATAACAATATGGAAAAGACCTCAGTTGTGAAGTAAGAAACAGGGTACATCAAAAACTATTAAATCATGAATCCGATACAAGGTATTTGTCTATGGAAGGGTTTGTCTAATTTGGAATGTAGCTGCCGTACTCTGTTACACCCGTCTCAGAACGAGCCCTCATAGTGTTAAAGAAAATGCTTAACAATAATAAATGCTTCTAGTAATAAAGCCCTTTCTTCCAAAAGCGTAGCTGTTAACTTCTGCAGGGTCCTGGAAGAGGGGTTACACCATGCAGTGGCACTTCCTAGATCATTCTGAACATGTTCAACAGGCTTGAGATCTGGGGACCTCGAGGGCCAGTTCAAAAGGCGAATATACTCTTTTTCAAGAAACTCATCAACAATGTGAGTTCTGTGTAGCCGCGGAGTGGCTTCCATAAAATGAAAGCTCGGGACTTCGGTATACCGAAAAAACTTCACACACGATTGAAGGACGTCATCCTTATAGTGTAGTGAGGTGATAGTAACCGCATCGATGGTGTGCAGTGGTGTAAGACTGCTCCGGGACTTATACCGCCCTGGATATCTGGGACTTATACCGCCCCAGATAAGGATTCCTTTGGCACTTAATTGGTCTATTACCTAAAGTAGGAAGGATGAAGATTCTCGTCGAGTCGGCAGATGAAGACTTTACGAGAATCACTCGTAGATGTGAATTTCAGTTTATTACTTAAAAGGACATGCCCATTGCCCCTATTCTTGTTGTTTACAAGACTGATCTGTTCGGTTCCACAACAAACGAGCTCTCCTGGATGATGCAGTCAAAGATACGATACCTGTATATGGCTTGGCTGTAAATTCTTATTCCTGAAGTAGCAACAGAGTCACGAGCCGGCTCAGGAGCCGTTGTCTGCCTAAGCTGTGCCCTTAATGCCTCATAGCGATCCTGCACGGGTGCCGTTGCTCTGTGGCGGACTTAGCCGGGTCTGCGAGTGACAATAAGAGGTTTTTGCTTGCATAACCGTTTCACTCGCAGTAACTCTAACGTTAAATTCCATTGGACAGTACAGCGCACCCGCACGTATAAGTTCGAAACCTGGATGGTCATAAGACTCCGAATAGTGGAAAGCGTTAGCGTTAACGTAGGAAGAAACGGTTAGCAAATACTCCCTAATACTACCAGTTTGGAATTGATTCCAGAACCTGTATACCATTGTTTGAGATTGGCCAACTTCAAGCTTGCCAACGGGTCCGTATTTCAAGGACTCCTCTAAGCGATTATGAAAAGTCATTCTCACTTCAAACAGTCAAAGTTATGTGTTTAAATGTACTATTGCACAAAACTGCAGGCAAAAATCCTAGATGTTTAGACGGCCTAATTTTAGCTGTTCTACATGAACTAACGTTCAACAACCAATTTTTTAAAATAGAAGGATGATATTGTACTAACCGTTCTTCAAAATATATAAAGTACAAATTCTATAATTTTTTCTAGAAGCAATTTAGAATTAATTGGAAATATATGTTTTTGACCTTAATTTTAGACACTAGTGTCTTGGCTAACATTTTCTAAATGAATGTTCAGTATGTTTGTTAACAAGAACTTTTGAAGATTCTTGAGATATTCAAATACAAGCAAAATTTCTTCATGTTCCTGTTTATAAACTGTTAAATATTACAAATAGTTAAGAATACTTAATAACAAATAATTAGCTCTGAAAGTGTAATACGCTAAAAGCTTAAGAATTAATCATGGGGTTTATTAACAATTTTTAAAATAGAAAGTAATGAAATGCATATATTATTTTAGGAGATTGAACATAAAATTTAAAAAGACCTTTTTAAAATTGGTTCATTCCTTTTTTGGTGTTTCTCAATTCATCGATTCCTTCTTGAAAACTTGTGAAAAATATTTTTGTTATTGTTTAAATTTCTATTTGATTTCTCGTTGTAGTCAATGCCTGTTAGTAACGTATGTGTTTTAATCTTGTTACGGAAAAGTGGTATTCAAATTTTTGTGTAAGCTAATTTCTTTTAGAGTTTCATATGCTTTGCAGCTTAAGTAATAAATTAGACTCATTAAAAGGTAACAAGAGATTTTCCTTTTGAAGAACATGCTTTGTTGGCTTTAAAATATACATTCAACTGCCAGAAACATGATTTTATATTTATTTACTGAGTCATTTCCCTTCGGATGAGGCTTATTATGTCAGTATGTAAGTGCTGTATATTGTTCGTGTTCTTATAGAAATTCTTTGGACAAAGACGCACGAAGAGATTTGTTCTGTATAATGTTTTATTTTATGGTTTATTAGATGCTGCAACAGTGCGCTTGTATTACATGGATGGCTGTGACTGTATTTTGTCTCGCTTTGATATTTATTCGTCTCTCTCTCTCTCTCTCTCTCTCTATATATATATATATATATATATATATATATATATATATATATATATATATATATATATATATATATAACGAATATTGTTTTATAAACCGAACCAACATTGATTTGAGATAAAAAAAAATTACATATCACGAGTAAATTTATTTATTAATTTGTACTTTTTGAATGACTTTAAGAAGTTTCTCCTCTGTGTGCCGCCCAGGTTTTCTGGTGGTTAGGGCTCCTTCTTACCACAATATGCGCCCGGGTTCGATTCCCGGCATGGGCTTCGGTGCCTGTGTTATCCGTGTTAGAGTAATGATGACCGTCCATTGGGTGCCCCTTCACAAATGGCCATTGCTTTCGGCGCGATGCCCCGGACAAGGCTGATAAAGCCAGTGCGCGCCGTTGGGAAAAAGAAAAGAATTCTTCTCTGCAATTGAAGAGATTTCAACGATATTAAAAAAGCACTTTTTTATCACATGAAATTTTGAGACTGAAATAACTTCTTTAAAATATTGAAGTAATGTTATATAAAATATAAAAAAATCAGAAATCTAATCTTTCGAATAAAACCTATCTTATGAAATTTTTAGAGAAATTTTCATTAAACAAAAAAGAGATGTGAAAGTGGATACGAGCTAACTATTTTCACAACGCCATAAAAATTCCACATCTCTATTTTTTAACACTTCGCTAAAATTTTATCGAGTAGAAGCTCAACACAAACCTAAATTGTTTTTTTTTCTCCTTTGAATTTTATTTCGGAGACTTTAAAATGAAAATTTTTAATTTTCAGCCTCCGTAAAATGTTTTAGCTGAAGAAATTTTATTTTTGCTGATGAAACGGATGAAGCAGTTATTTTTTTCTATTAAATAAAGCA
This sequence comes from Cheiracanthium punctorium, assembly GCA_038373885.1. NCBI lineage: Eukaryota > Metazoa > Arthropoda > Arachnida > Araneae > Cheiracanthiidae > Cheiracanthium > Cheiracanthium punctorium. Next base: position 155,949 of record JAWZYV010018983.1, read on the forward strand.
GAGCTCTTTAATAAAGTTATTGCCTTCCAATTAATATAAGGGAATGGATAAAGCTTTTATTTTCTGAAAAATTTGTTCTATAGGAGTATGTTTTTATTATTTTGTTTTAAATTTTCAGTGAATAAGAATTAATTAGAAAGTAGTTAAGCAAAAAATAAGGTTTATGAATAAGTCAAAGCACACAAATTTACTTTTAAAAGCAATTAATAACGTTTAATTTCTATAACATTACCAAAAGTATTGCACTTACGTTACCTAAATGAGGAAGAAACGGCACTGAAGTAACTCGATTTGGCAATATTTTTAATGCACACTTTTAAAGATTATAAACGCAAAATTCATCATTAGTCGATAGAAATATCAGAATTCGACGATTTATTCAAATTTTAAAGATTTCGACTGGTGCATCATTAGTCGTCACAAATAATGGATGTCACAATTATTTTAAAAGCCACATGCTAAAGATTATAACACTGAAATTCATCATCATTTATCACAAAATTATACAATTTTACGAATAAACAAACAGTATTTTTCATCAATCAATTTTCAAGGTTTTTTCACTAACTGTAAACTAAAAATATTTAAAACCCTTTGAACCTAAAAGTGTATTTTAAGTGGAGGAAAAACCAAGAACTATTTTTTTTTTCTTTAAAAATACTTTTACCAAAGAGCTTGTACACATAACGATGAATTACAATAAGATAGTTCATACATTTAGTATCTATATGTTTTTAATATTGTGTGATGAAGCTGACATGACAATGAATTTCTTAAAAAAGTAAAGAAAATAAAAAAAGACAGAAGACGACATTAAGTTGATTTATGATGGATGAATCGAAATTTCCAACTCACTGAAAATAACATAATCAAGACGTGTACTAAATATTTGTAATTATGCTTTAGTATGTAAGAGATAATTAATTTTCCGAAGAAGACTTCAAATTCTTCTTGGGTTCTGGGAAAAAAAATGTGAATCCTTGGACAGTATCCAATACAAGATGTTTTTTGCATATATATATATAAACATAGGAATAAATTTAGAACATACTCCATTCACATTCAGCAAAATGTTTCAAAACAAGTAGACGAACATAAAAAAGAAACTGAAATGTAACACTTTTGAAACAAATTGATAATACGAATTTTATAGTAAAAGACAGAATGGCGGAAAAGTACATTGAAATATTTTTATCTATAAATGCACTCCTGTAGTACTATTTTAACCAGCTATTTTTGTTTTTACAACAACACTAAATATATGGTATAAAATATTAACTTGCTATTATTAACTTGAGACACTATTTATTTTCTCCATATATTTTCAGACTTAATTTAATTCCCCTAGCAAAAAGAAATCAATGATGGAAAAAGCATTTTTGTACTTGCTCTTCGCATATTTATCGAAATTCAAATAATGCAAAAACCACGAGTTACGAATTAGGAGCAGTTTAGGTATCGTCTCCATTTATTTTAATATACTATATTTCTTCCCTTTTCCTTTTTCCTTTGTTTTTTAAAAGGAATGTATAAATCTGTGCTACATATTTGTAGATTTTGCTGTAGGAGATTTTCAGTTGACAATTATTTTAATAACCTCGCCCCCCACACACTTTTTATAAATAAGTGCAATTAATTATACTAATACCAACTTCTTAAAGCATTTTTTAAGTATAAAAATAAACTTAAATCACATAGCACTAAATACCATGATATTAAAAAAATATAAAAATAAAATTGAAATTTTACGCGTAAGCAAAACTTAAGAAATAGCTAATGATTGTCATATCCATTCTATTTATCGAGCACAAAGCAAAGCCACCCCTCCCCCCCTCCAAAAAAAAAACAAAAAAACAACGATGATATCGAATTTGTACCACAATTTGGATGAGTCGCGCAATAAAAATAATAGCATAAATATATCTGAGATCTGGTGAACAAGGAGGTTATTCTGTCTGCAAAGCATGTTGATTATAAGATATCTGACGTGCTTGCCACAAATAGCTATGTTGCGACGCAGACATAGCAAAATTCAGCACAGCTCCCTAGAGTGTCGAGAACTTTCGCTGTCAGTTCTCTTGAACTTTTCAATCAAAGTTTTGATTGTTGTAACTCTTGGCTGTCTTACCAGTTGTCTTCAGCTTGTATTCTGCCGCAAGTTTTCTTTGAGCTCAGATCAGGGTACTACTCCTTGAATAATAGACTTGACGATCAATATACCATGAGAAAAGCTTTCTTTCTTATTTTTACTTGAAAAACAATATAATATGTTGCCAAAATTAAAATCGAAAAAATAAATGGAAAATACATTAATAAAATAAACAGAAATGTAAATACATAATAATAATAATGAATGAGAAAAGAAAAATAGAACGGCAAAAACATAAACAACGCAGTTTTTACCAGATTATTATATTCCTCTGTAAAAGTCCTATGCAAAGAAAAAAATAAACGTTGTTGTAAATTTCAATATCATTCGTTTGAAAACTAACTGGATGAATCAGGTGAACTAATTAAGCTAATTCAATCTTCTTTTACTGTAGTCAAAAACGTGACGTCAGAAAATATGAATTGCTTTAGATTGACAAGCTCTCGAGGAATTTATCTGGCATGAAAGTAAATTAGCAATTTGTGCGATTCTAAACAGCTCCACCAGAATTACAATTTAATATTTTTTACGAGATTTGCTTAACCATAAAGAATTTAAATGCTTAAGTTCAGTATTCTGCATGCATTGATTTTATTTTTAAACATAATTCTTTAATTTGGCAGAAATTCAAGCCCTATCTTGCAAATGAAATTGGGCATTGGAGTAAAAGCAAATAAAATTTGACATTGTCATATTAGTTGCATCTCAAAAAGTAAATGTTGAAAATTCATAAATTTATTAACAGATTTTGCAAAAATACTGTAAATTTTGATGGCAACAAATCTCTGCTAAGGCTTGCAATTAGATTACAAATTTCAAAAGTAGGATAATTGTTACGACAATATGGATTAAAGCAAAATATATAGTGTTAATAAATATTTCGTATGTATTAACTGAAAAGTGTTAGTTATATTCGTCTATTTTTAAACGGGTGTCTTACAAATAATTAAACTATAAATAATGCTACGTTAATATATCCAGGTTTGAACAAAAGCGATTAACTGAACTTTTTTTTAAACACATAAACAAAACAATAAAATTATTTTTAAATAGATAAATGGTTATATATTTAATAATGATATATGTATAGTAAAACACACACACAAAAAGTAATTAAATTGCTTAAAAAAAGAGGGGAAAGAAAATGAAGAAGAAAGAGGAAATAAGTAAAAAGAGACTTACAACAACTTTTTCCAAGCAGAATGAATAAAAAGAACGGAACCATTATTGATACTTACCGTTTTATGCGTGTTTTTTGATTTTATTAATTTTATTTTCAACTGTGTTAACTATTAAAGGAAATCTCAAATTAATAACCTCTATTAAATGCTCAGACGAGTAAAAATATTCTTTACATTTTGAGAAACAAGAGAATTTTACTTCTTTCAAGAGCCAAATATGCACAGATCCATTCGAAATGGAAATACAAAATGTAAACAATTGAAAAGTTGAGAAACATAATACTGCCATTCAAAAGAAAAAAATAATATAAGTAAAACATGTGAGATAACTGAGTAGGTAGCATCTGAGTAAAAAATAGATGAAACGACGATGAAGGCATGATGAATAAAACTTGCAAAAATGAGCTGGTAGGTAAAAATAACAATACTAAGAAAATCATAAAAAATTATTCCGAACATTTGCTTGGATGCTTTTAATCTGTGATCTTCATAATTGAGATAACAGAAGCAAACAAAATTAAAATTACTGTAGATTCATATTTTTCCAATTTTAATGAAACGTTTTGTAAAAAAGAACCTTTATGTATTTAATCTAAATTTTTAATTCCTCCTACGCTCGGGTGTAAAAGTCAATCCTACACAAAATACTACATTTCGTAAAGTTCTCTAATAACACAAAACTAATCAAACTCTCTAACTGTTTGCAATCAAGTCCTCTAATTAATTAAAATTACATGACTTACGATATCAAAAGTTTCCATTTACTCTAAACTAACATTTATTCTAATTTTTAATTAAATTGTCATTAATTCAAAAGTTTACTTCTTTGTTCGAAGCCAGCTTATATAATGGGATCAGTCTGGAAGGTCGATCAATTCCTTACATATTCCAAAGTAATATCAATTACTCTGATTAATTAAGATATTGATTGCCTACAGTGATTTTACGTAACGGGATTTCTAAAATTAATTTCGAATTATCTCTAGAAGCTAACGCGGCGTTTTCGTTGTTAATTTAATGGAGAAATTTGAAGTGGTTTTGTTAGGTATGTGTGATGTAAGAATTTTACAACAGCGCAAACTTCTGAAACTTGTCAAATTTAACGGAACGTTAAAGTATTTTCAGATTAAAAATAACATTAATATCTGAAAATTGTGATGATAATTTGAATTTTTGATAGTTTGCTGTGCTTAACTACATTCAGTAAAGTAAAAGGAAAGTTAATCCTTAGAAATGCTCGCCATTTCCCTAAAATAAAATACTATCTTCAAAATGTTTTTAACAGAAAAATTTCGTGTGGTTTTAATTTTTTCTTATTCTAAACACAGTTTTTTTTTGTAAATATGTTTAGTTTATTCATAATTGAAGATATGAGTGGATGAACAAGTTTATTAAGTTTGAGATAATCAGCTGAAAAGTTACTAAAATTAAGTGTTTACTGTGTACATAACATCTTCTTCTACTAAACATCATACTGGAATAGAAGAACCAATTAAATTCCAAAATTTACATCTGACCTTAACATGTTCTTTAAATCAGAAATCTCCATTTTAAAGAAAGGCCGTTTAACATGTTTATCGACTCAGCACTTTAATAGTTTGTGTACTAGATCAAAATAAAAACGAACTGCAGCTGAAGAAACTTCAATATTTATAGCCTAGCAACTATAAATGTCGCTATTTCTTACATGTAAATTGATCAGATTCAATTTTTACTAATAATGATTGTGACACTTCAATGGATAAATGAATTTAATTCATTCATACAGCACGTCCGTAAAAGCGGATGTTCACTTTGAGAAATCCTACATACATTGAGTAATTCATCTTTATAAGAATATATCTTCTTTAATTTCAAAACTGAAAACTGAAACATATTCGAATAATTAATTGATAGGTATTAAACTAGTTGTTAATGAAATTTGGCATTTTAAAAATAGTTTTTGATAAGAGAAAAAAAAAAGTAATTTGAGGGAAGTCGCAGTAAATAAGGATATTTTTCTTGCAGCCAAATATTTAAATAATAAGATAATTAAAAGATAAATTAATTTAAAAAATCACCATACTCTTCAATCATTAATTACACTGGCACACACACACAAAAAAAGGTTGTTTGTACATCGGACGCCACCAATCTATCGGCATGTATTTCGACCCGCTGAATCCGAATTTCAAGTCAGTTTAAGCCGTGCACCCTCGAGTATCGAGTAAATTGAAAAAATAGCGTAAATTGGATAAATGGTAATTAAAAAAAATTATGAATCTAAACCAAGCATAATTCTTATTATTTCGATCCGCTGAATCCAAATTTAAAGTGTATTTAGATTATAAACCGTTCTAAATCTAAAAAAAATTGAAAAAAGCCTTGAAAAATGTTAAAAATAGCATAAAATCGTCTTCTATTAATGAAAAAAATTTTGTTCACCCAAATCAAAGAGGATTTTTATGTAATTTGATTAGCTTAATCCGAATCTAAAATATATTTGGCTTAGACTCCCTCAAACTCTTAAAAAATCGCAAAAAAAAAATGATAAATCACAACAGTTAAAAAAATTGAAAAAATCTATAAAGCCTGATTAAATACGTTACTTGTATTTTTTTTATGCGTAAAATATAAGTACAAAAGCTGAAAATGCAAAAAATTGTAATATCTCTAAAACAGTTTAAAATCTGAGAAAATCACTCTCCTTATTCTGTTTATGCATCAATTTTAGATATTTTACGCATAAAAAATACAAGAAACGTATTTAACCATGTTTTATAGATTTTTTTCAAATTTTTTTAACTGTAACTTTTGCTGTTTTATCGTTTTTTTTTTTTTTTTTTTTTTTTTTTTTTGCGATTTTTTGAGAGTTTGAGGGATTCTAAGCCAAATATATTTTAGATTCGGATTAAGCAAATCAAATTACATAAAAATCCTCTTTGATTTGGGTCAACATATTTTTTTAATTAATACATTGACGATTTTTTGTTATTTTTAACATTTTTTGTTATTTTTAGCATTTTTCAAGGTTTATAATCTACATACACGAACGGTTTATAATCTAAATCACTTTAAATTTGTATTCAGCAGATCGAAATACATAAGAATTATGCTTGGTTTAGATTCATAAATTTTTTAATTACAATTTATCCAATTTACGCTATTTTTTCAATTTACTCGATACTAGAGGGTGCACGGCTTAAACTGACTTGAAATTCGGATTCAGTGGGTCGAAATACATGCCGGTAGGTAGGTGGCGTCAGATGTACAAACAACTTTTTTATTTTGTGTGCCGGTGTTATGTTTATTTATTGATTCCAGTTTCAGTATGTACATGATTGAAAAATTTAATATTAAATAAATTCATGTAATTGTGGTATCTTTCCCCATATATATCAGGAAGATCCCACCAGTTATGAGTTAACTTGCAATGCCAGAATAAATAAGAAAAAATAGACAAACATTGGAGAATTATCTGTGAGTTAACATCAACTATGGAAAAACAAGCAGGTATAGAAATTAATATTAAAAAAAAATCTTTTCTAAAATTAATAAGGGTGCAATCTTAAATGTTAACCTTAAAATATTTCATTCAATGAAAATCACCGCCATTGAAATTTTCGTGCAACTGTTCTATTTCTTGTATGTGATGACTGAATCCAATTATATATGAGACCTATTTTATCGTAAAAGTATATTATACATACAACACAGATTTTATTCTGATTAACAGTATTATATGGAATTGAATTTGTTTTTTGCCGAAGATTTTTCTTATTAGGTTCAAGGCATTGCCTGTATGATAATAAAATATGAATTACATTTGTGTAAAGTTATTAATATCTTTTAAAAAAGCATGGAAAGATATGTAAAATTATAATACACATATGTTACATAAAATAGAAAATACTGCATAAAAGTACTGAATATATTACAATAATTAAGTTAATATAGTAACTATAATTATTATAATAGTAATAATTATAATTATTAATTCCATTTATATATTACACTAGAATATATAGTATATGAAATAAAATATAAGTTTATAATAAAAAATAAAATAAAAAATAATTTAAAGTTCGTTTAATTTATTTCTAAACGCTTCTTTCAACGAGTATAGGTGATATATTTAATGAAAAAAATCAGTGCGTTTAATTTACTGAAATGAATTTGTTCTTGGAAAAATATATTTGAAAATTTTTTCTTTCATCAAAATATGTTTTGATTGGGATATACAGGAAGTTATCAAAATAATAAAAACATCAGTGAATGAAAGTGGCATTTTAAAATCCGTTTCGTAAGTGTGGTAGCATAATGTGGTAACAGTCTTTGGAGTCTTTAGGTGGAATTTAATTAAAATTTGATGAATGCTAAGGCCAAAGATGATCGTAAGGTGGGATTGTGCCGCGAATAACCTACCTGGCAAGCACTCCTAGGATTAAGCTGAAAAAAGGAAAATAATTGGAATACATCTAAACACTGAAGTAAGCTAAAAGCTATATGAGCCGCAAATAAAATCCATTTATTCTTAGACATTCCAATAACATTAATTAAAAGGCGATATTGAAATACGTTTAGTATAACCAAGTATCTGGGGAGATGTGGTTTTGGACGATAATGGGTATCCACAATAGGCTCGAAACACAAGTAGGAAATAAATAGTTTGTAATATTCACCATTATGATGAGGTAGCCATCTTTTCGCAGAGCGCGATCGGCCTTTAGCTAGCACTCAGTCGCTCTATCTGCATTCACAAGCCTTTCTTTCTCCATTGCGTGCACTGTTGGAACCGCTTTTTCTTTTAGGTCATCACTAAGCAACACTCGTTTGGCATTCTCTCCCGACACACACTTTTAACACAACTCCTCCGCCACACTGCTTCGAAGCACTCTCTCGACTCTCTCTTCTAACACACTACTTCACCGCACTGCTTCGACGCACACTTGTCCTCTCTTTTTTTTCTGCACCCCTGCTTTTTTTTCTTCTCACGGGGCTGTTTCTTTTTACCCCCTCTTACATCATTGGCTGGAGTTTTTGATTTGCTCGCATCGGGGAACTACTGAATCCCTTCGCCGAATCACGGACATGTAGGTGGGGCATCGGGGTAATATACCCCTTCAAATTTGCATATCATTTTCGGGACTGCCATAAATGTTTTAACATTGACAGTTCATTTTGCTTATAGTGTCCAAAATGTCAATTGTCTGGAGCCTCTTGTAATTTATTGTTCACCTGTGTGGCCTTCCCATGGGAACAGCATCAAAATTATCTTTTTTATAAAACATATTGTCGCGACTGCTCCTTTCACTCCACCACAGTAAGCATTAAAATATAATAATTGCTACCACTTTTTTTTGATGAACAGAAATGTATATATTCTGGTAGTACGTGTCAGCTTTAATGAAGTTCTGTAAGTCTTGGATATTTTCAAAAGTGTAAAATGTCAGACCGCTCAGATTTTTAAAGAGACCAAATTGCAGGAGACCTTCTACTAGATGGAGCAAGTGGGACCGAAACATCCCAACTTTTATGCGTTTCTAGAGGTACGGTGTCTAAAATTATGACAGGATACACACAGCGCGGCAAGAGAAGCTCGGTAAAGGAGTATAGTGAACGGGAAGAGAAGCTCAGTAAGAGAGACAGACGGGTATTGAAGTGGATTGTAATGTCTAATAACACTGGGGAACAATTTTTAACATAATTTCTGTTGAGTTCGATTTTTAAGCTGTTTTAGAGTCGAATGGGCACACTGATTACAAAACTGTTGTTAGTTTTCTTCGATCACGTCAAGTTTTTTCTCTTCACTATAGCACATCGATAGCTCAAAGCGGAGGTTAGAGTGTGTACTCCTCCACAATGGAAATTTATTTGGTGCAGTCCCAATAGGTCATTCAGTATGTTTGCGTGAGGAATATGAAGGCATAGAGTCGTTGATTTGTTGCAACATCACATGCACCAATGGATCATCTGTGTTGATCTTAAAATGACCTGTTTCCTCCTTGGCCAGAAACGTGGATATACCAAAGTATCCCTGTTTTTTGTGCATGTGGGACAGTAGAACTCGTGAGAAGCATTGGGTGCAGTCGAAATGGTTGCCAAAATATGACCTGAAACCTGGTGATCCAAACATTCTTCATCAGCCACTTGCCAACAGAAAGAACATAATATTTCCACCTCTGCATATAAAACTGGGTCTCATGAAGCAATTTGTTAAAGCTTTGTCAATTGAAGGAGACTGTTTCGGCATTTCCTAACCTGTCATTTGAAAGATAAAAGCTGGTGTATTTGATGGTCCACGGATTCGCCCACTTCTTAAAGATGAGCACTTCATCGGTACAATGACAGAATGCTTGGTTGGCATTCACAAACATTGTCAAGGACTGACTTTCTTGGAAATACACGAGCACAGAATTACACCGAAATTGTCCAACAGCTCTTGGAGCTTCAAAATGATTGGTTGCAACATGAGCATCGTTGCATTTTTTACGTAGCCATCTCGCTGACTTCCGGAAAAATCTTGTTGAAGTCAGGATGAGCAGAATCATCAAGATTTTTTCAAGATTTCATAAAGATTTGAAGATCATGGAATCACGCTATCCAGAAAAAGCTACAAACGAAAATTTTTGCCTTAATATGTATGTTTACCACTTGGTAAATAAGGTTTTCTGTGTGTATTAATACAATTAAACATGTAGTAACTATATATTTGGTAACTTTTCCCTTTATTTTTCTTTTTTGCACATTTTGGGGGTACCCTGTATCTTAAAATATTGACGTGACAGACAAAAACTGCAGTTACTTTTAAATTCAGGGGCCAAAAGTGATTTAAAAACAAGTCACAGTTCTAATACAACAAAATTGTTGTTCCCCAGTGTAAGCGGAGCTGAATCAGAATCTGCATTCTCCAATGTTTAATAATTAAAGCTAGAAGGCACCTTCATAAACAGAACATTTACGGCAGAGCAGCAATTTCTAAGCTACTTGTCACAGACGTTAATGCCAAACGTCGGCTACAGCGGTGTATGTCACACTTACAAAACCTGGCCAATTGATAAGTAAAGGAAAGTAATATGGTCTGATGAATCGTCTCTCACACTTTTCCGTACAACAGGACGGGTTCACGTTTGCAGAACACCTGCACAAGCGTATGATCGTGATTGTCTCTTTCCAACTGTCAATTCTGAAGGTGGATTTGTCATGAAAAGGGACAGCCGTGTTGGGGTTATCTGCTGAATCAATCGTAACCCTGAAAGGAAGGATAACTAGGGAGAAGTATAGAGAAATTTCAGCTGATCAGGTCCATATCCTATGATGCAAACTTTGTGTCTAGCAGGAGATTGTGGTGTAGATTCCAATGGGAGACATTTTACACTCGAGAAAGTCGTTAATTTATTCTATTATGTGGTACAGTGGAAGTAAGCAATAACCCGGAACTTCATGCCGATAGACTGTTGTACTATATTTTATTGACATAATGAGTAAGGAAATATTACATTCAGTTAGTGCGGTGGCTGGCAGAATAGCGACATGAAACGTGACTTATTGGGCAGAGAACAAAGCGTGAAGTGTGAGAAAAAAGGTCTGAGAACCGAAAGCCAACCTGGCGATGGAGCTGAGCGTTAAAAGGAACTGTCGCCAAATAAATCGCCAGATTGTAAAAATGAAAAGAAGCGTTGGGCCTTACATGTGTATGTTAAAATTTAAATGTGACACTCCACAAGGGGGATCAATAGAGATAAAATATAATCTATGCAAAATTATTAAAACCCCGTGGAAGCGAAGGAAACTAAATGAATTCTCAGACTAAAAGCACCAACAAACTGTATTGCAAAAGCTAAAACCAAAGTAATTTAAGAAACAGTTAAATAGCATTATAGATAGATGGGAGATTTAAAAATGGCAAAGAGTATTAAATTTAGAATAGGTAAAGGGGAAACAGTAGTAATTATAAATGTGTGAATTAACTGTATGAAAATTAATTATAAATATGTGATTAACTGCATCACAGAGATGGAATTTTCCAGGATGATAATGCACCTACCCATGCATCGGGACTTCTCCAATCATAGTTTAATTAACACGAGAATGAAGTTAAATATCTGCCTTGGCCCGCATAGTTACCCGACTTCAATATAATTGAACCGTTGAATATGTCTATTTTAGAGCGTTCCATACGGAATCCATATCCTCCACCGGCATCTCTCGCAGAACTTTCACAATATCTTCATAAAGAATATTCCTCCAAACACTATTCAGCACTTGTATGAATCGAATCCTAGGCGAATCCAAGCTGTACTACATGCCAAAGGCGACCCTACACCATACTAATAAAGGATTCTTTATAAATCTAAGGTGTTTTTGTTATTTTGATAACCACCTGTATTTCCTGTGAATAATTATTCAGGCTAATACATATTAGAATGTTTCTACTTGGCATGGTAAAATGCGTTGAATCATACTTACCTCTTATCAAATAAATACTGAACATATGTAATATTCTGCTTGCAATATAAATAGATGTTTTCATTTTCAGGAAAATATTTAAACGACATGTTTACCTTTTAAGGTTAATTACATTTATTAGGATATTTAATCTCTACTAGTTATAATTTCATTCCAAAACTTAAAAAAATAGTCAGAGAGAATAACTTACCTGTTTATACTATAATCGCTTCTAACAGCTTCTATTTTAATATTTTAATTTTCTTTATCTCATATTTACACACAAGAATATCTCCGTTCTTTCTAGCTTAATTGCGTCATTAAAGTATACCCATTTTTCTCTTTTGAGTATACATTCTTCTTGAAGCATACTCTTTATGCTGCGGCCTCTCCTATTGTTTAACTTCAAGATGCTCTCTATACTGAATTAAGCCCTTTTTTATTTTCGGAAGCTTTTATGATAGTGTTGAATTCATTTTGTGTCAATTAGCATGGGGGAGGGGTACATGTACAGTTTCATTTTTCTTTCCTGATAAGAGAGCTTATTTATCCTTAATAAAAATCTGTCATTTATGGGAAACAGTTGATATACAGGGAACATGAATTATTGACTGGATAAAGTGATAAGAAAGAAAGTTTTGCTAAATTGAAATATATATATATATATATATATATATATATATATATATATACAGGGTGATTATAATTAAAGTTCCACTTTAAAACGACCAAAAAAGGAAAACTACTGGACCAAATAATATCCAACTTGGCAATTGTGTAAATGTAGTCAGGGGATTTATTATCCACGGAAAAAAATCTCAAAATTCAACACCGGGGCAAGAACGTATTTAAGGGGGGGAGGGGGTCAGGGGATCGCCGTAAATCATGGCCTATGTACAACTTTGTAAAAAATCTGAGATTAAAACTCTAAAGAATTTTAAAATGTATTTTAACCGATAGATATAATGAAGTTTGAAAATGTCTGAATCTAACGTTACCACCTGCATAATGACTTAAATTGTAATTACAGATAAAATTAATTGTAAATGGATATTCGAGAACCAAATTTTTAGTTGCTGTTATTTAAGATTTTGCATAAAAACTATATTGCGTCTAATAATTTGTCCCCTGTTTGTAGTCTGAAACTCATATTTCATTTTCAAACTTACATTATATTTTGATCGAGAATTAGAAGTAACAAAGATATAAAATTCATCCTGAACCAAAATTCAGCAGCTGTAAATTTGTGCTCAAAGAAAAAACTACGCCATCGGTTTTGGAATTAATAAAATCAATTCATGCATTTCTATATCTTTCATCGATTACTTGTGCAAAAAAGGAAAAAGAAGAATAAAAGAGTATTCAATAAAATCGCATTTTTGTAAGCGTGCTAACAAAAATTAAACTTTCCTTTTTAAAATTTTTCTTCAAACATCAGTAGCATGTAAAACATTTCATTACATCAAAATTAAAACGGAGTTTTTCTGCGCTGTTGTTCTGGGTTATTAAAATTTTCAATTAATTGGATAACTTAATACGATTCAGTTAATGGATATAAAAATACGAAAATGATGAACGACTTCGGAAAAGAATAAGATGCATTAAAAAGATATTAAAGCTGATTTAATTCTCCCTTTATAGACTTCCTCGAAAAAATACATCCATTGGAAGTAGAAGTATTAATGATTATTGAATATCCTTTCATTTGCTTTAGCTAGAAGAAAAAAAGTATATTCTGAATAATTTTTATTTTAAGAGCTAGCTCAATAAAGCATGCTAAAGTTTTAAATAAGTGCACAGGATCACTCAATAATTACGAAATAAAAATTGAAGACAATTTTTGATATTCGCAACAGCACTCTTTTATGGAAATTTCGAGAGGAAAATCATGCTATGTCCCTACCAGTGGCCGATCGTAAGGGAGACGGAAGATGCCTGGTTCAAACCCAGGTCGCGTCCGCCATCCTAACCGTTCGGAGTTTTCCGTGGTTTCCTCCAAAACTTAGTCTAAATACGGATTACGACCCTTTAGAAAGACCCCCAAGGAGGGCACCTCGTAGGGTTTTCTTATAAAATCTTTTCAAATACGGGACAAATTCATACTGATATGAACTTTAAGTGCAAATTGACTTGACATTTGTAAAATGGCTCTTGAGAATTGATATTTTAAAGAGGCAAAATAAAACCTCTAAAATAATAAACACCAGAAAGTTAAAATCAAACTACCGGCTATCGATATGGAGGAATTTTTTTGAATCCACATGGAAACTACTGCGTTTGTAATCCTAAAATAAAGTAAAATCCTAAATTTCAAACCGCAACCAAAATTTTAAAGTTGTACATCAAAATACTTTTGTCACGATACTGTTTTGCTTCAAATTAACAGACGGCCTAAATTTCAGGCACACACATTTTCATTTTACTTCTACATGTATAAGTCAAATCCAGTGCATTATTCGATTAAAATTGTTCTTTATATTGTATTGAAAACAATTTATACACTACAGTATAAAAAAAAAGAACCTCCAAACTGAAAACGCTTGAAAGAGATTGCCTTAATCCTTGCACTCAGACATTTTATTTTCCTTGAAAGAAACAGATCAAGTGCAAAATCTAGAAAACAATTTCAAGCACACAATAAAAACAATGTTTTATGATGGTCTTGGGTATCGAGCATATTCTAATATTAAAAATTCACGATTAGTAACATTCTAATGTTTTGCAGGATTTCCCCTGTCGAATTTTTTTTTGTGGACTACTGCCTTAGAGCTTTCAAAGTATAAATTTTATTTGTGTTCAAACGACTATAAAAATGCTTTTAATGAAGAATGCATAAAACGCACCCAATGTTGCAAGCTTAAGATTTTTTTATTTTTATTTTGACGATTGTTATTTTTAAGTAACCTCAAATCTCCGTAATATTCTATCTAGTATGAAAAATACTCAAAGCTTAAAAATGTACAACTAGGAAAAGAAAAGTTTGAGGGCTACGATCCAAAATCTTTGTTGAAAAGTATCACATTTAATTAGGAACGACCGTAAAACTGTTTTTAACGCCAAATATTTGCAAAACTTGCAACTAACGATCTTTTTTTGACGTTCAGATTAAAATTTCCTTGAATTTTCACTTAGTAATAAATGTCAAGAGATAAAGTATCCATTAACAGTTAATTCAGTAATTTTTAAGTCCTCTGACATTAATACATTTATTCATTACATTTTATACTGGGTTTCAGAAAAATCAAATACTAAGAATTTAATGAAAACACAGAAGGTCCTACGATTATATAGCTTTTTGTCCAATTGCAACCACATAATTAAATTTTATGTTCGCTTACGAACGGCTCTTGCTTTTCCCCCCTTTTTCAAAAAATAAAATGTCAAATACTTTTTCCTCTCATTATTGTTCTAATAGACAAAAAGTGAAGATAGAATATTTACATGCTCCTAATTTTAGTTCATTAATTACTGTTTTTAATCATCGTGCAGCAAAGAAGTGATAATAAATATTTAATTTTATGGCTTTCTGACTTCCACCTTTTTTATGAGGAAAATAACTTACTTTTATGAACTTGATCTTTGCCCTAAATATACTCTGAATAATCAATACAAGTGATTAAAGATGTTAGAAGACAGTGTGTTTGGCAACTTTTCAATTACTTAAAGTGGGCGAATTGTTGGGGGAAATTTTACTTGAATAAATAAGCTTGGGTAAAGTTGAAACAATGCTAAAATTAGATTTCCGCCAGTTATTAAGTTTACATACTCGAGAGTCACGCAATATATTGATGTAACAGGTTTTAAGTTTCAAGAGATGTCAATTTGTAAAATAATTGTGAGTTAACAAATTTTATGAATGGCATTTCTAAACGTCAGATAAATTTGTCTTCCGTAATAATAATATAAGGGCAATTTGCGCTTTTTATTACAATCCGTTTAATCAATGTTTTCAATGAAGGGAAGTACGCTTTCCTGCGCTTGCAGCTAAAACTCCGGAACCAACGAGATCAGCTCAATGAATGTTATCTTGTACGGTAGTTCCAAGATATTGGTGTCAAAAGAGGGTATCACACTAATGGGACTGTAAAGACAAGCCAATGAAGCAACTGGGAATAGAGTGCCGCCGAAGTAGGAACGCCTGTTCAGAATATTCTAGATATTTAGATTGTTCAGAAACATTTCTGTGATGGGAAGTCAATGAAAACAACCGGGAATCGAGTTAAAATGTTTTTAAGAATGTTTGATAATGCTACAGAATATTTTAAGAGGTTCGAGGATGTTCTAGAATGTTCCAAAACGTTCTGGACCTTCGATTTGGACATATTTTCTTTCAAGGAATGTTTCAACTGCTCTGTATCTCTATGTTATCATCATGGCCTGAGAAGTTTTTGTCCTGTATAACTGCTCTCTTCGGCCGAGTAGTTTAAAATGTATTTCTGTTTATTTTTTTAAGGTTTTCGGAAAATTACTCGAAATTCGACTTTTAGTCGAAACGCATCTTATTGCATTTAAAAGCTACAATATTTTTCGAAATAATGTCTTATAATTAAAAAAATAAATAAATAAAATAAAGTAAATAAAGTAAGTACGGTCACACTCTGCCAGTTTTATTATAAAATATTTGTGCTTTTGATTTGGTTGCCTCTCCGTGCTTTAATTAAAAAAAGTGCTTTGATTATCTAACGAATTCTAAGTATGAAAGAGTATGTATGGATTTTTTTTTTGTATACTTAGAGGCATTTTTTAGAGTGTAGAAAAGAATTTACATGCATTACATTATATCAGAGGCAGTTGCTTGAGATTCATCTTAACGATGCCTTTTCCTTCGAAATATAAAAGTAATCTATTCTTCTACGGTTTATTACGTATTCAACAGAAAATGACGTGCATATCAGTTTTATTTCTTTTTATGATTTAAAATATACATAATAGCGAAAAATAGAATTATAGTTACTAGTAGTTTACTATGCTAAATCATATGGATATAGGAAAGTCCCTATATAAAAGTCAGCTCAACATTCTATTGAAACACACAGTCTGTTTTATGCACAGTACCTGCAACAAAAATTTCAAAAAATTTGTTTCCGCTGTTAAAGTTCTAATCATTTAACCTATATCAGACGAATATGCATGTAATATTTTTAATTTACAAAACCTCATTTTAAAAATTTTAATAGCACTTTGAAACTAATTATTATGACACATATGAAAAATATGCTCTTAAAAAATCAAAACCATATTTAAAAGTGTTCAAAAAGAAAACTAGATATAAAAAGCAGACAAATATGCATCTAACATCGTTTAAAAACAACTGAAAAAAATTTTTGTTCTGGTTTGCTAAAAGATTGGGGTAATGGTAGAAAACTTAAATAAATAATAAAATTAGAACCGTAACCTTTAAAGTGTTTACCGCATTTATTCAAATAATGTCGCGAAATTAGTAATTAAAAAGTAAAAGAAAGATACTTTTTGCACACACTTTTATGAATATATTATTTTTTTAATTCATGCATGGATCAACTTAGAAATTTATACATTTGTGGCAAATTAAAATGAGATACAAAATAATACGATTAGTCAGTTAGAGATTTTTTTAGTAGGAAAAAAATTTGGATGCATTCCCATGTGTTTTTTTCACACTTTTTAAACTTGAGTCAGTGTTGCAAATATTTTCCTTTTTCAGATTCATACAGCCACTGAGTTCTTTTGCATGAAAAAACTGGAATGATGTAAAAATGACTTTTGTGCCAAAACTTTGGTTTCGCAAGGATAATATGTTAGCCAGATAAAAATGACAAAACTGTTTTCTCTTTTATTTCCGAAAACTTTTTTATCTTACAAGTTTTGTGAAAAATATTAATTTTTTCCCAGTAACTTCCGGAGAATATAACTTGCAGTGACACGAATCTTCTTCCATTTTCTTTACGAAGATTGTTTTTTAATAAATTTAGAAGAAAAGAACTGAAAAAAACTTATTTGTATCTCTGCACTGTTGCATTATAATTCTAAATATATATATATATATTCTAATAAACTGGATGCTACAACATTTGTTTCTATAATTTTTAAATGCATCTTTTTGGTAGATAATTTCTGTTGAATCCGACCATGGCCGAATGGGTAAAGGCACTAAACATGGTAGCTGGCTGAAGTGCCACGTGAGTTGTGGCTGAGTGGCTGAAGTACTTTGTGAAGGTCTTGGATTTGGGCATATTGCGCGTCTAATCTATTTAAATGTCTGCGTTTTTTAGAGTTTTCTCCGGATATTACATGGATACGCATTACAGGCCCTTAGAAAGTACCTCGTCCAATGCATTCTTCCTTAGGCGGAAAGCCCATCGAGTAGCTCTGCTTTAACACACAATACTATTGATTAGGGATGTGTAACATTTTGTCACTGAATTTCAATTTTTCAAATGTGCAGTAGAAGTTGCCATATTTTTTGGACGATAAAATAACACAAACGCTCCAAAAACGATAAAAATAACGCAAACACTCCTGAATTAAATAAAATATGTGTAACAAAGAGTCTTTTCTGTTACAAGTTAAATTTATTATTTAAGAATGTCAAGCATACACATGCAAGAAACATACCATTAGCTTTTTAATATACTTTTAGATGCTAGTTTTGAGAAATTTCAGCTAAAATCGCACAATATTAATATATCGCACTATTTGTATTTAAAAAAAAACTATCATATAGAAACGTAAAACTTGAACCCGTGCAATTCCTAAATTTTCTTTCACAGCCCATGGCTGTACTGGATACCAGCCCATTATGTACCCCTTCCCTTCGATTGCAGGTGTACAAAAGACCATAATTAAGGATATATCTAGGAAAAAATGTCAAGAAGAAGGGAGATGAAGTTTTAATCTCAATGGTAATTTTTTGACACAATACAAATAGTTGAAAGATTTGATTGATTTTGTGATTAATGCAATGCTATACCCGTAGACAGTCTGCCTAAGAGTGGGAGGCCTTACATGGATTATTTTTTAATGGTTCTGTGGTTCATTGTGGTTCTGTTACGCGTATTCCCGTTACATTTGATGGAAACCACCGAAAACTCCAGGAAAATTTGAATACGGGACCTTCACTTTTCGCCATTTGTCATGTTCGGTAACAACACCAACAAAAAAAAACTGGTGTTAAAAACATAAAATAATCAAAACTTTGCAAAATAACTCCATAAAAGTTACTTGTCAGGCCATACAGCTGTTTAGATCGAAAAAATTCGATCGATTAAAAACTTGAAGCGTCTTGTGAACGATGATTCTTCTATTTGTTTTATTCATTCTGCTTGGAAGCAGTTGTTGAAAGGTTTTTTCTTTCTTTCTCCTTGCTTTCCCCACACCCTCTTTTCTTTTCTTTTTTTTTCTCTCTCTTTTTTAAATTTTTAAATTATTATCTTTTTCCATTATGTTATTTTTGTGTGTATTTATTCATTAACTTTAATTTTTTTAAGTAGTTTGTGTTGTCTTGTTTATTTAATAAGAAATATAAAAAAGCGTTTTCTTGTTTTTATTTTTATGATAGTGTTTTTGCTTATTTTTGTTTTTTGTTTCGTTGGTGTTGCTTTTCTTTTGTTGTTCTGGTTGCTGTTCTTTTATAGTTCTTTTTGCGCCCTTTCCTCCCCTTTCTATCTGCTTATTTTTCCTGTATTCCCTTTTGTTTCATTTTTAATTCTATATTTTATTTTTATCTACTCTCTTTCCCTTCTTCTCCCTTCCTTTCACTTGTTCCTTGATTTTTACTTTCTCCGATTGGCAATTTGTTATTCGCTTGTACTTTCTGTTTACTTTCTATACAGCTCCTCTGTTCCAGTCTTCCAGACTGTGAATGACATATCTTCACTGAAGAAGACCGAAATTCTTTCGATCGAGAAAGCTGTATGGCTTGACAAGTAACTGTTATGGTGTCATTTCGCAAAGCTTTAAATTATTTTACCATGTGTTTTAAACACTCGATCAAGGTGGGCCTTTTTTTTGTTTGTTTGTGGGATTACGACCGATTAGCTCCGAGTGGGCTCTTTGTCGAAGGGTGGAGTGCCCTCCGTGGGGGTCTTTCTAAGGGGTCCTAACCCGAATTTACGCTAAGTTTCGGAGAAAACCACGGAAAACTCCGAACGGTTAGTTCGACGGTCGCGCGATGGCACCCGAACCCGAGACCTTCACACTTCGCCCGTCTACCATTTCCAGTGATATAACCACTGTGCCATGGTGAGGCTTAATACATATCGCAGTGTGTATCTCCTTGAAAGTTTCGGGGCTGAAGTTTTGTTTTATGGCTGGGAGTCAAATTAAGCTTTTATGATTTTAGGTTAGGACTTCTTTGAATTTGTAATTATTGCTTTAAAAAATGGGATTATTCTTCTGCAAACACTCTTTATTATAAATATTCCAATAAAATATAATCTATTTTATCAGTGACGTAAGCGAAAAATGTATGCAGCAAGATCGAATTGTGTGAAGTATATATTTTTTAAACTACCGTTTCAATCTTTGTGAATGAACGGAAACACGAGAACATATATGCGATATTATTTGCTATACTTCTAATTTCAGAGTTTAAAGATTAAAAAAAGCAGATTTGCTTTATTTTTTCCGCAAGGGTTTTACTTTTAAACATAACTAGTTTTAAAATATAAAATGAAGAAAGGAAATTTCTAATCAAAACCTCATTACAAAATTTAAAATTCTGGAAAAGCATTGTAAGAAAATAAATGCCTCTTTAATCTTAACAAAAAGTCTATACATTTTTTAAATATTAGGGAACATAAATTAACACTTTAAATTACAATTTTTATTCACGTACTGAATGTTAAAAATATATTTGGCTAATTAACTAAAGAACATTACATTTTTATTAACCAGAATCTATAAATAATGCGTGAATTTTAATGTTCCTTTTTGAAAAAGAAAAAGCTGAAAAACCACATTAAATATCCTTACTTTTTCTATTTTACAAAATATAAAATTTTGTTAGAATAAACATATAGAAAAGAAATGTCCTAAGCGAGTAAATTAAGCATTTAAGTTCATTTATATTAGAAACATAATTGGAGATACGATTATGATATCACCCTTGATTTGGAATCCCGCCTAGCAGAGCCACAATATCTTTATACAAATTTTAACAATATTTTCCATTTTGTTATGTTATCTTTTAAATTTTGATTTGCAATACATGGTTCTGGTACATGGGCTTGAACATGGTTCAAGAATTTTGACGCATAAGTAAGTAGTAATAAAGCTCCAAGGTTTTGATGTATAGTAACCTAATTTTTTTTTAATTTCCAATGGCGGGCCTTTGGCCCTGGAGGCACTGGCCACTACTAAGGCCGGAGTTGTTAGCCTCTTTATTATGGGGCAACTAGTAGGTGTACCAACATTGCTCTTAGGAAGGGACGGGCACAGTGACAGACACGCCCAGACGGGGATCAAACCCGCAGAGCCGGTAGTTGAACCCGAAACCGTAGTACGGTGCTTTACCCACCATACAATCTGGTCAGCTAGTAACCTAAATAAATGGAATATTATATGATAGATAAATGTCTGAGCAGTAAGTATGTAAATCAATTCCGATTTTTAATATAAATTTTAAAAGTCTTTTTCCTTTGAATAAAAATGAGAGCACACAGAAAAGAAAACAAATTGAATGAAGGTATATTTTACAAAAGGAATTTATACTAATAATAGACTAGAATGTCAAGCTTAAATTTGTTATTATTAATCTGAGTCGCTTAGATCAGGTGTAGAACTTATTGGTAATGTATGTATGTATTTTGACTGTTTTTTCTTTCTTTTTTTTTGTATTTCCTCAATACACTGTATTATTTTAGTGCACAACTATTATTATTTAGTAATTATATATGCCATTGCTCTGCTGACTGATTAGTAGAGTTTTGACTTGATATTGTTATCAATTTAACATGAGGTGAAAAAATGGAATGCAGGCCCTTGATTTTTGCATTTGCAAAAGGATGAGGTCGATCTGTTAATTCTGTATAAGTATAAAATAAAAGTCATGATAGATCAAAAATGAAGGAAGACCCTGAAATTACATCTAAAATACTACAATTGAAAAAATCAGAAGGATTAAATAAAGGCCAACCGCCAGATCATCTGGGATATCTAGCAAACATAGCTAAGGACATTCCTGAGAATTTCAAAGATCTGGATAGTTTGGATCCCGAAGAAAAATAAAGGTTTTCTCCAATAAAGGAAGAATTGAATTATTTGTCGCATAATCCTACATGGGAATTAATTCATCTACCAGAAAGAGAGAAACCTATTGGACCTTCAAGTTGAAGAAGAATGAAACAGAGATGTCGATCGTCATAAAGCACTACGAGTTGCAAAAGTTACAGTCAAAAATTCAGAATCGATTAAGACATATCTTTGCGCCTATCGTGAAACATATAACTCTAAGAACTTTTCTGAGTAGCTACCTACAAAAAGATGCATTCAGAACATATGGGCATAAAAACAATTTTCATTGCATGGAGATATTTAGAGGAAGAAACTTATATGACTCATCTAGAAGGCTACATGAAGTCAGGAAAAAAAGAAAGGTTTGCATTCTTAACAAAGCTATTTACGGCTTGAAGGAAGGTACAAGAGCAGGTAATGACAAAATTGCAGACACTCTGAAGGAAAACTACATTGAACAAAGTAGTGCAGATCCCCGTTTATTTAAGAAGAAAGAAAATTTTGAAGAAATACTTTTCATAGCCTACGCAGATATTCTTATTGCAAGCAAACATGAAAAAGAAATAAATAAGATAGTTGAGATACTACGTAAAAAGAAATTTGAAGTTAAAGACTTAGTGAACGCTTAGTATAAGTATAACAGGAGCAGTATAAGTATAACAAGAGAAGTATAAGTATAACAAGAGCAGTATAAGTATAACAAGATTTCCACAAAAGGAAATTTTTAATTAAACCACACGACACAAAATTGAAAAACTATTGGAGAAATTTTACATCAGGAAATTTTAACCTACCTATAGTGCAAAGCAAACAAGGTTGTACAAAAGATGACGATGATAGCCCTTTAATGGAAGAAAATTCAAAGTAACAAAATTGTTACATGAAATTGTTACATGAAATTGTTTTTGGGACCCTTCTTCGGATGCCAGATTAGGTACAGTATATTGATACAGTATGTAATCAAGCATAAAAATTCAACTCTTTGCGCAGAGAAACCCGATCTTATCAGAATTCTTTTAAGTTCCGTTATTCTATTTCTCCTTTCAGTTTAAGTTCATATTGCTTCTCGTGATGTTGTAGATGTTCGTGTTGAATTTTATAAATAAATGCGTTTTTTTCTTCTGCGAAGGAAAATTCACTTTTATGCAGGCACGATACTAATATTATTTTTTTTCGATCAAGACTTCAGACCTCCTCTGCGTTTTACTGAATGCGGGGGTTACTGAGGCGGGTAGTTTTCACCTTAAACCTTCAGGAGGAGCATGATCCATTTCTTTTTCTTCTAACATGCTAAGTTTTTGCTTCTATAGTAGTGATATGTTAACACATTTATTACTTTGCACTAGCAGAAAAAAAATCAAGTACTTCGTACATAATTGCTTAAGTCTAAGATTAAATTTGTTTAACCTTCATAAAGTGTTATTTTATTTTTACGGTTATCTGTTTTTCTTGATAAGAAAATAATTATTTTAAAAGCTTGCTTTACTTATGACTTTCACAATCATTAATTAAATATGACTTTAAGGAAACGTAAGAACAAAGTTTTATGCTGTGTTAAAATGTTTTAGCTACAATGGAAAGTGTAACGAGGTTGTTCAGCTAAAATACTTCTTTTAATTAAATTCGTATTTGTTTACTTTTTTATGGCAACATTTTATATATAATGTTATTTTAAAGTCTTTGCATTCAAAGTACAACACTATACAGTGAAATTGTTTAGAAACAACAAAATAAAAGAAATTAACGTTACACAAGAGGGTGTCATTTTCTTTTCAGTTTTCGTTAAATAAAGGGCATATCCTTAACTAATTTTGGTTTTATCGAAAAAAGGTCAAGGCAGAAAATGTAATTACCCCAAATGAGCTATATTTTAGAATAAGAATGAAATGTACCTTAATTTAAAATACAAAAAAAGGTATGGTACACAAAATATTAAAGATTTAACACTGAGGAATTTTTAGCTTCCTTTTCATACCACATTGTAAATGTAATTACATTTAAAGACATTGGTTTTTGCAGAACATAAGGATTTTTCTTTTTTTGCACATAAGAGCTTTAGTTTTAAAGTACTTAGAATATAGATACCTTTACTTAACGATTATGTAAATACCTTTGTTTTACTTTCTATTATATTTTATGGTAAAAATGTTGCTTGTAATGTTTTACATCCATTAAAATAAAGTATGGCTTTGCTGCTGTTATGTAGATGATTATTAAAAGTAAACTATGAAAACAGTATGTGTTTACATCTCAACTTAATACTTATATAATTAAATAATAATCTAAAATTCACATTTCTATTTCTTACTTATCATTACAAATCTGTAATATCAGAAAAGTGTAGTACAATGTTTGATATTTGCTACATTTTTCTTTTCTTTATACCAAAAAATTTTGAACTTCTATAGAAAACTATAGAAAAAGTGTAAGTATTTAACATATTCCTATGAGATTTATATGAAGGAACAACTCTAGAAAAATAGAGAAAGACAAAAAAAAAAAAAAAAAAAAAAAAAACATAAAATGTAACTTTCATTTAAATTTTTTTAATGTGATAAATTTGTTCGTTCTCTTTTACATATTTTTAAATATTTAATAACTTAAATCAAAAGAATCATACGTTTCATAAACATATAAATTATGTATACATTTTCCACATTATTTTTCACTCAAATATTTTGTTTTATATGGTCACAAATAATAAACAGTGACATTCAGTAGCAATGCGTGTTTTTATTAAGAAACATGAATTTATATATTTTTTGTGTGGCTTTTTCAACATTAAAACATAAACACGATAGTTCGATGTTGTTGGAGCTGTGATACTGCTGTGTAAAATAAACCAAATTGTAACTGATTGTACTTTGGGAGACGTTGCTCGCCAATCTGTTTATAGAGATCCAAGGTTGAACGCAAGTCGTGTAACAGTAATATTTCGAGTTGATTTTTTTTCTTAGTTATACTTGTTTTTAGCTTTGAGTAAACTTATTTTTGTTTTGTCAAAATTGATTCCACAGTCTCGCTATTGGCTTACCCTGGCTCCAATAGTCTTTTTTTTTTCCTCGATTTAAAAGAATCCTAAAATGAAACAGAAACACAATTGGGAACATCCAGGGTCATGTTACATCGATTCTAAAGGACAACCCAGAACAGGTCTTTATAGGGCCGCTTTATAGGGCTGGAAAAATCTTTTCTAGAAATGTAACGGAAAAAGAATTTTGTATTTTAAAGATTTTTAACTAATTGTGCTCATCTGTTCGATAAATAAATTTTTATTAATTTGGTGGCATTACTTAAGAAGCGCACCCTGTATGTTGCTTAACCCCTTATCGGTTTGCCCGTACAGTGTACGTGCTACCCAAAATTGGCCTCAACTGGTTTGCCCGTATAGCGTACGGGCATCGATATTTTCTCCTTTCCTTTTCTGATTTGCCCGTATATTTCATTATTGTAAAGAGACTATTTAGTCTTAATATTTTTCAATAGATGGCGTGGCTTGTCCATGTAACTAAAATTCTTTTCATCCGGGTTTTTCTTCCTGACGAGAGAGCGGGAATATTTCATCATGAAAATTTTGTTCTACTGCCAATAATATGCCTTTTTTGGGAGGATTTCGGTAAAAAAATTGACCGCTTAAAGGGTTAAATATATTTTTGTTGATATGCTGATTCTTTTCATTTTAAGAGATCACGCTAAAGTAATATTGTTTCTTGCATTTTACATCCATAATGAGTACAAAAAATATATTTCCGTCTCAACAAGGCTTTTGAAGGGAAAAAAAAGCGATTATTGTAAAATATTTTGATTTTCAAAAAATACTTCAATCTCTCAACAGAAAATAAATATTCGAATCTCATATTTTTCAGTAAAATCACGATAAATTTCATCAATTCTCATGGCATCTGATAATCATCTGTCAGCGATGAAAAGCTATAAGCTATGCTTATCAACCCTCCGTCTTCGCAAGTCTCCGTCCCCCAACGTCTTCGCAAAAGAATACAGGATTATATTCATTATACCATTGTTTCATAAAATTTCAACGGTAAAACTTAACAAATGAGTATAAAACTAACTGTGATTAGAAAGAATTAACCGACGTTACTTTTAAGTTTTAAATTTGGTTTTTCTATGTTTCGACTATTGTAAAATGTTCAGTGTATTGCAGAAAAGACTACAGTTCAACGAAAATGATTTCAAGTCTTAGCCACTCAGCGGTAATCGATTATTAATGTTGATCTATTAAAAAATACTTCAATTTTTGAACAACTTAAAATCTCATAATGCTAGAGACTCGAAAAAAATTTAAAATGTCTCTTTGCATATTTTACAGCTTACTATTAGAAGAAGTGAGCCTGTAAGAGCACCCAGAAAAATGGTTGAACATAAGAAATTTGTCAATATTTCTCGAAATGAATAACACATGACCATTTTTGAAGATTTAATGGGTTTTATACAAATGCCGGATATATTACAAAAACTCGACTGCGTTTCATTATTTTCATAGTTTAAAATTTCAACACAGTTTTATAAAAGAAAATAAATTTATTGCTTCTCTACCATGATGGCTACTTCACTACAGCACAAGGCAATACTCTTGAAAAAAACAAAAGGTTCTGTAAATTTAATTTTTAAAATAACAATAAAACCATAATGTAAGATAATAATTCTGAAAATCAAGCTCATATCGATAAATAATTAGAAACAAAACAAACCTCGTACATCAATAAATCACGGAGGCACACGTATTTGTTACAAAGTCACTGATTCGTTACAATAGCAGTTTTTGCGCTTAAGAATTTTTTTCTGAAATTTGCACGAGACATGTATAGTATTACTGTTAATATAAGTGAGGAATGCATTTGAGAAGAAGAATTTTTAACTTTTTCGAGGGTTTGACATCATCGGTTAATCTTAAAGATGTTCAAAGTACTAACACGGTTATAGCTTTTTAAAAAGAACAGCTCTAAGTGAGGAATTTGTATTTCATATGGTAGCTTAGAGGTTAAGGTATTGGGAAACATCCTACCAATGAAGACAACCGTGTACAGTTGCTATACAAAAACGCGAACTCAATGGTTTCGAAAGTTCTCTTCTGTCCAGAGATGAGCTTTATCAGTTTCTGAGGGTTGACAATATTCAAAAGTCTACGAACTTCTTATAGAATCTAAATTGTGATGGAAAACTTATAGCATAGTTAGAAAGACGATAGGTCACGCATTTGCTCCGTCGATTTTGATACATAGTCTATAGATATATCAAAGCTTGAGATGAGAATATCTTGGCAGAATATTTTTCGAGAGGAGCTGACTTCTATCTGACGTCAAATCCGAAGATAGACAGTCCATCAACCCAGAGACACTTACACTCCGGATAGCCATTTAGATCGACTTTTAGCGATTTGTTCAAAATTTCGATAAAAAAAAAGTACAGGTTATTTCAAACTGCAGTTATTATTCTGCAGTATAATTTTCTGCAGTTATTATAAAAGGTTCCAATTTGCGTTGCCACGTAAGAGAAATAGTTCGAAAATTTTAAGTTAATTGTTATAAGAAATTGTTTCCTGTGAAATTCTTAGGCCAGATAGATATAAAAGAAATAACTAGAAATAGCGCAAGATAACTAAATATTTATGAGAAACTAATTGGACGGTTTGTACTCAGAAGTACTGCATAGCTCATCACTAAGATACTTTAATAATTATTTGGAACTATGAAACTCATCATTTGCTACTCTGAAACTATCGTATTAATCTCTACTCCATCTAATTAAACAAATGCAGTGAAGATAACTTGAACCTCGATTTATGATATTGGATACTAAGTGCTTTTAGCTTGGATAAGGGTTTTGTTTAAGTTTGTTAGGAGATTGGAGCAAACTTATTAGTTGTACGCCGTAATTTACAAAGTATGCAGTCTACTGCCTTTTTAGTTTAGCCAGTTTCATACCAAGTGCGTACCTACCATTCTAAAAAGAAATATAAAATGTGCATGATCAAAACAATTAAGTTAAGGATGTATTGATTCCACAATATATCATATAAGAGCGTATAAATAGAATTTCACAAATAAAGAGAAAATTTGTAATTTATTTTAAACTAGCTGAAGTACCCGTTCTTCGCACGGGAATGAATGGACTTTTTGATATTACGATTTGTGGTGATTACTATTCATTGTAATAAACAGATATAGCAAAGTGGATATCAAGTTATATTGTGTCCAATAATCATGCATACCGAATTGCAAGGCAATCGTTTGTACGGTGCAGAAGGCCATGCGGCGTAGCGCAATCTAGTGGCGCGTTTTAGCAAAACGGATACGGCGAAAATATTTTTCGCATTCAGATATCGATGTATACGAACTTTCACGACTATCGGCTGGACAGTCCTGAAGTTCATGTGTTGACGCGACATCTAGTGGCAAGTTATAGGAAAATGGATAGCGCCAAACTCTTCCCCGTGTTCAAATATCTATGTATACCTATTTTCATAGCGATTATTTGCACAGTCAAGAATTGATACACTGCAGGGCCATCTAGTGGTTCAATAAAGTAATGATTTGCTACAGCGCCGTCAAGTGGCGAGTTATAGCAAAATGGATAACGCCAAAATATTCTTATTGTTCAAATAGCTATGTATACTGATTTTCATAGCGACCGTGTTCAACTATCTATGTATACCAATTTTCATAACGATCATTTGCACAGTCAAGAAGTGATACACTGCAGGGCCATCTAGTAGTTAATTAAAGTAATGATTTGCTACAGCGCCGTCAAGTGGCGAGTTATAGCAAAATGGATAACGCCAAAATATTCTCATTGTTCAAATAGCTATGTATACTGATTTTCATAGCGACCGTTTGAATGGTCAAGAATTTGGCCTGCTGAAGCGTCATCTAGTGGCGAGTTAAAATAATAATGCATTGCAGTGCCATCTAGTGGTGAGTAACATCAAAAGGAACGCAGTTAGAATATATTCTTCGTGCTCAAATGAGTAAGTATAAAAAATTTTATGCCGATCGGTCGAACGGTATAGAAGTTGATGCTTTGCAGCGCCATTTAGCGGCAAGTTACAGAAAAATGGATAGTGAAAAATAGTCTCCGTGTTCTAATATTCGCGTGTACCAAATTTCATCGAAATCGGTTGGACGATATTCGCATAGCAAACGGCTAAACGGAATAGAATTCAACGTTGTGCTGCGGCACCAAGTGGAAAGGTAAGGAAAACGGATAGCATAAAAACCTTCTCCATCATAAAAGACTTAGGTGAACCAAATTTCATCGTGCAACGGTGCTCAACGGTGCTGGAGTTTTTCAACCTCATAAACACATACCAACATTCATTTTTATCTAAACCAGTGTTATTATATATACCAGTCTCAAATAAAATCCAGTTTCAAATCTAAGCCTCGCCAAAGTGCCAACATACGCCATTTTGCAAGAGTTTTTTCAGGGAATCATTCGAAGCATTGGCTTAGCAGCAATCAATATGGGAAATGGTTCGACCGCCAAAGAGTAGCACACATTTATTTGAAAATTTGAATCCCTTAATACAGCCGATTTTTTTTTTAAATTATCAACTATAATGTGTTTTATTCATCGTTACTCCGATGTACTAAATGAGAAGATTTCAATTTTCTGAAATTTGGCGGAATTCCCCCAACTTAAATCAATGTTCTCAATTGGCGAGAATTCTGAAGTTAGATCGCTTGAAATCCCTTAATAATTGCATGATTTCTTCACGGATCATTAAAATTTAATGCTGTATTCTAATAAAACCTTTGCACTTGTTTTCAAAAATCTATTTCCTTAAGCTCTCAATAAATTGCGCCAAGCCGAAAACTGTGCAAACAGCTAGAACTCACTTACTCAAAATCCATATTTCAGCCATTTTATTTTTTCGCCAAACTAAAAAAATTTACACATTAGCCTCGGAAATCTTCAATTCTTATTGTTTTGCGTGTAAAGCATTACATACCTGCTCTGATTTCCCATGCACACGATATTATAATTTAAAAAAAAATAACCTTACGAATATAAACTAACAAAAAAAAAAAATCATTAATATTCTTTTATTTTTACTTTGAGAATTTAAAACATTTTATTCGGCAAAATCGCCACACATGGCAACCACGATCCTTATTTCACACTTTTTTCACTACAGGAGTTACAATTACGGAAAGCTTTTTGATGAAGAGCATAAAAAATCTCTTAAATTCCGGCAACGGGTGAACTTTCAAAGTTTTAAAGTGGACTACGATTTATTCTATATTATTTTACATATCTGTGCTAAATTTCAGGCCGACAGGTCCATTTTTGTGGATTTGTATACGAATCAAATCCACAAACAAACAAACAGAATTTCATTTTTATTTATAAGATTAAGTTATATCTTTGTAGACCACAATAAAGCTAGATTTTTTGTATTACGACATGTAGCACGTTTAAATTAAAAACTTTATTAAGTTGTTTCAATTAAATAAGGCATTTTTTGACATAATGATTATTTTTTCCCTCTTATGATAAAAAAGAAACCTTTATATTATTTCAGGCATTAAAAAAAACCCCATCGAAACGCTTGTTCACGTGTACATCTAATATACTGTATTAAAAATAAAAGAATATGTGTCATATATAGACTTAATGTTGAGATTTTTTGAGTTAAAGCATTAATAAAATAGATATCTCACTTTGGTGACTGAAATATGCTACTTGTAGTTTTATTAACGTGTTTAGGCTACTAAAAGAATTGTGCAAATTGAAATGTACTCAGAATATTAATGTATTTTAATACATTCTAGAAACTGTCCTGTAAGAGAAATTTTAACGCTTAAAACTTCTGCTGTTTTGTACATAGATTTAAATAAAATATTAAAATTTTAAAGCAACTGTGATGCAGTTAATCACATATTTATAATTAATTTTCTTACAGTTAATTCACACATTTAAATTACTACTGTTTTCCCTGCACCTATTCTAAATTTAATACTCTTTGCCATTTTTAAATCTCCCATCTCTCCATAATGCTATTTAACTTTTTCTTAAATTACTTTGGTTTTAGCATCAGCAATACAATATGTTGGTGCCTTTTCTCTGAGAATTTATTTTATTTTCTTCGTTCCCACGGGGCTTTAATAATTTTGCATAGGTTACATTATATCTCTATTCATCCCCCCTGTGGCGCGTCACATTTAAATTTTAGCATACACACGTAAGGCCCAACGTTTCTTTTCATTTTTACATTCTGGCGATTTATTTGGCGGCAGTTCCTTTTAGCGCTCAGCTCCATCGCCAGTTTGGCTTTCGGTTCTCGGACCTTTTCAACACACACTTCATGCTTTGATCTCTGCCCAACAGGTCACGTTTCGTGTCGCTATTTTGCCAGCCACCGCACTAACCTTAAACAACCTGTAATTTTTGATAATGTCAATAAAATATCTCTATCGGCATGGAGTTCCTGGTTGTTGCGTAAATTCCACTATACGATAAAATAGCATAAATTACTTTTAGCAAATATAAAATGTCTCCCACTAGATTCTACACCACAGCAACAACAAAATTGTAAAAGAAGTTTAAGTATGTAGGTTTAAAGAAAAATTTGTAAAGAGAAGGGGAATGCCAATAGGATTTGTCTGTTATCTATGTTATTTCATAGCATTGTTTAGCTTTGACTAATAGCACCACCAGTGTAAAATTAGAGTAAAATTATGGAAAAATATCTTTCAGTGACAGAGAACTTTTCTGACATCGCAAATTTGGAGCTTGGCAGCAAAAATGTATTGTATATATCGCGACTAACAGATTAAAAAATGTTTTGAGTATCAAAAAAAAAAAAAAAAAAAAAATATGAAAAAGTGATCCAAAAGTGAAGTTAAAACACGCAAACTTCAAGATAAGCATTGTTAATGTGAAAAAAAAATTATTTTATTGTGAATGTGCTGCGTGGCTCATGTTAAAAAAGAAAGCAAGGGTAAGTTTCCTATAACTATATGCCCTTTGTTGTTGTGACATTCGTTGCGGCAGTGTCGCTTGTTGTCAAGACTGGACTATTTGAGTGGTCAGGGCTGCCTTAAGATTATTATGTGCATTTTTTCCCATCAAAACACTGGCAACGCTATCTAAGTTTTCGAAGCCACAAAAGTCGATAATTTGAAATCGGATTAAATGAAAAGAAAAAACTCCACGACCCACGTAGCTCTTCTTCGTCAGAGAGCCTGTTCGCACTGTGCGAAAACAACAAAAGCTAAGCGCAACAAAGTTTGCTACTGAAACACTTGCTAAATGAGGACCCCCGCTAAAAAATTGTAGAAATAACTCTTTTAGGACAAATATGAGGATGTCTCGTCGATTGAGCCTTAACAACTCTATTCCATTCATTGAAGGCAAGAAAGAAGCGGATTTAAAGTGTAGTTATATATACCGATGAGTTATTCTGTTTTCCAGATAGCGCGCCCTTCAACATAGCTTCTGGATATATTTTTGAGAATTATTTTATTTAAATCATTTTTAAACGAATTTCTATCATTTCAACACACATTTTGTGGATTTTCAGTAATTAGCGAACCTTAATTGAGAAGAATGACTTTGCCAGTATTTTTCTTTCATGTCAAGTACTTTTATCTATTTTTATTTTTCTCGTAATTAATGTGCAATGTGTAGCAGAAGCGTTACTTTTTTCCTTGACTTTTGCAATGATGTATTTAAATGCATCAAACTTTTCTTTAAACGATTGTAATGAGAAAAAATCATGAAGGATGGCGGAATCTCTTCCTAACATTGAATTAAAACTATGCATGCATGTCACATTATATGAAAGGTCTTTTCTTCATCAGCAGCATGATATTCGTCAATCCATATGTATGTAAGAGAGCAAAAGATGAAAAGAATACAGCACACTAGAATCTAATTTCCGTACTTGACTAATTCCATTTCTTCAAAACACAATATTCTTAAAACAGTATTATACTTATGCTCGCTCTGTTTTAATAGCAATAAAAAATAATTTAAAACTATTTTTTCAGATTTGTTAAAAGTAAGCATGTCTAATAGATTTAAATTATTTTATAAATCTTTGCATTAGAAAATCCTCTTTGCACATCATTGAAAACGAATACCTAAAAAAGACAAAGACTTCCGCTATAACTCGGCTCATAATCATCTTCTAAGGAATCCAAAAATATAAATTTGATTATGTAAAACTCTTAAAAAAGAAGAATACAAATTTCCCCCCACCTTATTGAAATAAAAGGAACAGCATGCAGTCTTCTCTCATTGAGTTAACTTGATTATACTCCATTCCCAGTTTCTACTTAAAAAGAAGACGAAAAAATGGCGGCTATTCTGCGGGATAACTGCCTGGGGGCCACGAAGCAAATAAACCGAAGCTAACGCAATAAAGCAATTTATTTTAACATTTGAGTCGATTCCGTTGAATGTACCAGGGCAAACAGCTTAACCCCGTGTAATAAACGCTATCAGAAAAGTGTGAACGAACGTTGGAAATCTTGATCTCATTAAGCCCAACACAATATCATAAGATAGATAACGGGAGAAAGAAACGCGGATGAGAAAATGGACTCCGATTATACGGGAAAGAGTGCCCGATGAAATTTCTTTATTGTAGCCATAGCTACGCATGTCTATTCCCTTTTCTTTATTGTTTTTTTTATAGAGAAAATAATTGTATAATGTGTGTATGTACTGCGTGTTGGATTTTTGCAAAACAAATTATTGTAGAATTGTTCAGTTTAACCGAAGGTATTTAAAAACGCTCTTTAATTAAAATTGCTGAAGAAAAAATTTGTATTATATCACTGACTGTGAACAAAATTAATGTTGAAAGTACGCTTCGCATAATTAAGAACAGAACTGAATAGGTAAATTTACGCTGTAGGTGTTAACCATCATTTTAGGTATATCCGGGCTATCAAGTTGCTTTATCTTTCGTGAATGCCAATGACTCAAAGGCAAAACACATCCAGAAAAAATGTTTTTATGAATAAAAAAGCAAGAAAAAAATGCTAGGGTTATTTTAACGAAAAATTTAATTGAAACACCAAATCTTCGTTAAAATTTTGTTGATATAACAAAAATTGTCTGGTTTAAAAAAGCGCCCAAAATTTTTTGTCGAATGAACTAAATTCGCTTTACTTTGAACAAAATTTTCCTTTCTTTGTGCAGAAACATTTTATTGATAGGTATTAAATTTTTCACCTTTCCGAATTTATCCATTTTTCCATCAAAAATGAAAATAGCTTTTATTACAGCTGTGTTAAGTAAAAAAATAAACTCTAACTTGGCAAGCAAGCCATCCGTATTCAGGTTCCTTATAACAAAGGCGGAGCTTACCGTCTCATTCCCGTTATTAACATATATATATATATATGTATATATATATATATATATATATATATATAATATATACATATATATATATATATATATATATATATATATACATATATATATATATATATATATATATATACATATATATATATATATATATATATATATATATGTATATATATATATATATGTATGTATGTATGTATATATATATAGATAAATTACTTCATAAAAGACAATACAGAACATAAAATTACATTATATAAGGATATGAATTTAATTAAATTTCTTTCGCAATTTCTAACATGTTAGAGACGGAGAATTTTATTTGAAAATAGATATTACATTATATATGGTAATTATTTGGTATATATAATAAAAGGACTTTTTAAAACGCACATGCATATCATCGTGTTATTGCAATTAAAATTTAAATGAAAATGCATAAATTGAAAAATATACATTTTATTTTCATAACCGATTGAGGAAATTAATCAAAGTTTTTATGACCTCTTTCAACGCTGTCTTGGGAGTCTTTAATGGAAATACGTTAGATATTAAAACATAAAATTGAGATTTGTATGTAGTTGCAGGAAATAAATTTTAAATGAAATTTTTGAAATAAATAAGTAAAAGCACATTTAAATCTACACTTATTAAATCTTGTGTAAAAAAGCAATAAAACATAATAAAACCGTATTTTAATGAGTAGTAAAACATTGTTAGAACATTTTAAAAATAAATTTAAACTAAAATAAATTCTAATCAAAGGTAAACAAGATGTCTTGCAACGAGCTTATTAGTTTCAAGTAAATTTATTATTGCACTAAAAATGAAACAATTATCCATCAATTAATTAAATATCTTTCTTAAAAAGACTATTATATATGGAAATTCGCCATCCAACAAGACTAGAATTTTCATAAAAATATCATCGAAATTCGAAATACTTCGTACCGAATGATCAGTGGACTTTATTGTTAAAGAACTATTATTAGTGAATAAATTATTACCGAAAAAATTACTGTTAAGAATTACTGAATAAATCAAAAATTTTTGCATTATTGTAGCAACAATGAGAATATTTGTCTTTCAGATACTTTGAATACATTATACTGCCCATGAAAGGAGTTGAAAAATTACATCAGAAGCATTAAGTATGGTTCACTCAATGTTTATGAGAAAAGCTGAAAAAGAAATGGACTACACCTCTTATTAATGGGCAGCGAGCTTAGTTGGATAAGGGAGAATATGAAAAAAAGAAGAAATATAATTAAATATGTGATCAACCTCGCAGCTCACATAGAAGAATTAGCACTGTAAAAAAGTCCAATAAATACAGAAATGTGCTCACTAGCTACCATGTTACGAGCTGGATCTGAATTATAGAAAGACTTGACATAAATACTAAAAACTGTACAATAATACACATAAATGTTAATTATCAGCAAAATGATCATTTTGGGAAGTACAAATCGTCTGGCCTTCCTCAATTGCAAAAAATTCAAGCATCCACAAGAGAAGAAAGTCTAGAACTCTCTAAGCTCTTCTTATTCTAGATAATTTATTTTGAACATCATAAAGAGCGTGCTATGAAAATCTAAGATATTCATCAGTAAAGCAACAGAATAAGTAATGCATGCAGCGCATTTATCGACGATGCTAAGAAAATCTTCGTATATATAAAGAAGCTACACTCATCAGTTAGAACAGTTAATCAAAATTGGCATTTCATAAATCAAAACTGAACAGCACTCGATAACAAATAGCGACGTGATGACTCGACGAAGCTCTGAAAGTAATTAATTCCGATTAAACACAGTCATCAGAAGAGGGATGGTGAATGTTAATTATTGGAGTTCGAATGCAACTGGAAACTTCTTTAAGATGCGAATTTGAATTTCGCGCTTCACTCGGTGTTTAAACTCAATTAATATGACAATCGATTTTGTAATTGAACAATTTAATTTAAAATTTTGTCGCGAATCTTTTAAAGTGTTTACTAAAGCATATTTAAAATGCGATATATTTAGAAATTAATTTCGCAGGCATAAAAATTCAGTTTTACACTTCGCCTGAAGACATAATAGCTGAGTTATTATGTTAGGATTAATTTTAAATTTAGTGAATATTTTAAGAGAAAATGCGTAATTAAAGTTTAGGGACCGTGCTGTTTTAAATATTTAAGAAATTTCGTCGAAAACGTTTGAAATATGGCTTTTCCCAGTCTCATTTACTTTATATACGCTTGTGCTTTATTTCAGTGCCCGCATAAAAGAAGTTGTCGGTCTTATAATTATACAAAAGTACGCAAATGAAACATTAACAGTGATATACAGGGTGTTCTCAAATTGGACCGACCAATTCAAAGGGCTTAAAGAGAGGCTCAAGAAGGTGAAAACTTACCATAGAACATGGTGTCATAAACCACGTTGCGAGACTGAAAATCATGAAAAACGGTCTCTGAGTCCAGAAGAGATGAATGGTAGATGCCATACTAATGTCATGCCCAGACACATCAAAAGCATTCCTTGCATATTCGAGTGTGGTTAGGAATCGTTCCTACGCACTGACGCCGACTTCATAAAATTTGTGAGGGTGCTCTAGAGTAATTGCATTTTTTGGTTGAACATCCCCCTCCACGCCTCCCCCCGTCCGTTGCCTACGGTTTTGAGTTAACATGAACTTAATTTAAAAGATGCACAAAATCTGCATTCACTTCCTTTCTGTGCTCAGCCCCATTGCATTCGCATACTTATTCTATTTTTTTAGGGCGAAAAAGGATGCTAATAAGCCCTAGAGGAGGGGACATTTCTTAGAACTACAATCGTTTACATGGCAGGGAAATGGGAAGTTAATTTGTCTACCTACTGTGGGTAGTCGGGCAATCCCACATAGTTAAAGTTTCGAATCCTAGGAAGACATTGTTTCTTTGTTTCTTCAGTAGAATAAAGTGTAACTGATTTCCTTTACTTATTCTCCATTTATTATCTCATACATTTCGTAAAATTCTAGTACATGAGTTCAGGCTTCACAGTATTGTCAGTAAGAGTTTACGGAATCTAAAAGTTTATTACGGGATATAATTACGGAATCTAAAAGTATAAAGCAAATGCCGTTCTATGAATTTTAAAAATATGCAAGTGTTCAGCTTCAGGAAAACGTTTTTTTGAGTGCTTGAAGCCTAACACACAACATAGAAGGATCCTTTAATCGTCACTCATTAAAATTTTATTTTTGAATGATGCAATAGCTAAGCCCTAATCGTCATCGAAGTTTCTTTTAGTGCGTTTAAAAGTACGAAGCTCTACTGATTCGACCATTTTATAATCTGTTGAGATATCACACCATTTAACTAATAAACATTTGAAAAAATAAACACTTACGTCTCCACCCTCTTTCTTTTTTTTATGACTTTTTAAGCTATATACCTATAGCAAAGGCGTAGCCAGAAATTTTTCATGTCGGGGGGAGGTTACGACTACTTGAACTCATATATATGTATACGTGTGTGTGATAATATAGTGAAGAATATACATTTTGTATGGCAAAAAAATCCTCATGGGGGTTATGACCCCCCTAACCCCCCTTGGCTACGCCCTCAACCTACAGTTATTAAACATCCAGAGAAATTTCTCAAGCTTAAATTACTTTGCCGAATGCGTGGCGTATAAATCGTGCCAGAGCTGAGC
This sequence comes from Cheiracanthium punctorium, assembly GCA_038373885.1. Classification (NCBI taxonomy): domain Eukaryota; kingdom Metazoa; phylum Arthropoda; class Arachnida; order Araneae; family Cheiracanthiidae; genus Cheiracanthium; species Cheiracanthium punctorium. Next base: position 193,952 of record JAWZYV010018983.1, read on the forward strand.
ACCCATAAAAAGATCTCATTGCTTACTGGTCAGAAATTCCGAAATACACACAAGAAAGATGCTCGTAACAACGCGAAATTTTAATTCAGTATTACATAGGTGCTCAGAGTCGTAAAGAAATATTTCGACGCCCTCTGTCTCAACATTCGAATGAGATTTCTCTAATATCGAAGTATTTCTCCCCGAAACTCAGGGTTTCCTTACGCAACTGCTGCTGTTCAGCACCCATTGTAATTTTTTTACAGGTTCTTCAGTTTCGAAGCATCCACATGCATAGAGTGCCGCCCAGGTGGTATGGTAGCTTAAAAACCATTCTATCACGCATTTGGTCCAGATTCGAACTCCGGCTTGGGCATGGGTGTTAACTTGTTCGTCTCTTCATAAGCGGTAATCCTGACTGCCCACTGGGTACCCCATAATAAATTGGCCACAATACTTTTGGGCAGTTGTAGTGGACAATGCCTAATCGGCAAGTGCCAGCCTGTTAGGAGAAAAAAAAAACCATACTCGCCGTTCTTAAGCTTCATTTTCAAACAAAAAAGTTCCAAAAAGTTGCAAACAAAATAATTTGGAAAGCAAAACTCTCTCTCGATATCGATTCTAAGATTTACGATTATTTTATCCCACCAAGTAATTAGTTAAAAGTTATTTAAATTACCAACTTGTGCTAACACATATAGTAACTTCCAATTATTATTCGAAATTTGTTTCACATGCCTTGAAAGACGCATCCGTCACTTACTTAATTTTCGTTTCGAATTATTTGAAGAATAACTCCACAGAGGAGACATGTGCGCACTCGAGTTCGAAGGCACCATGTAACATACATGTTTGTGTTTTGTAGAGGATCCATGTATCGTGCATTCTGCAGTTTAAAAGCACCCACACATACAAGCACGCAAGAACGAAAATTCTCATTTAAAGTTTTTCGAATTATAAATATATGCACTTATCCAAATTATTTTGTAAAAATTGAAAATCAGAAGCACTGTTATTGAAATGACTCATTTAAAATACCAAAAAATTAGTTTCAAACATTTAAGCGTTCTGTAAGCATACAACTTTTTGTCCCTATAGTAAATCTCAGCGGCATTCACATAAAAAATGCCTGAAAACAGTTGAAATTTGATTATCAAATTAAGGAGGCGTTGAATATCGGCAGAAATTTTTATAGGTGTGTTCGGTAGAAAAACCATATACAGAGAGAATAATTATTAAATTTTAAACTTCAACAATGCAAACTAGAAGCTCAGAAAAGTCTTGTGTAGGTGCTCGAGGTTTAAAGAATTACTCACACAAAAATCCGTAACCTTAGTACTTCTGATCCAATATAACTGTCTAAATTATCCGTGTTTACTAAATATCTTAAACATCCAGCAGCCAGTTTTATGGACTCATTCAAAGAGTTCAACATTCATCGGATTTATTCATGGAGCATTCACATAGATGACACCATTTCGAAGTAAAATTTTATTTTAGAATCTTGCACTCCTTGGTTTTGAAGCATCCACGAAAATTTTCTTGGGGTCCCTACTTCCGAAGCACCCATAAGGACAAAACTTAGAAAAAATGAATTTAGCATTATTTTAAACAAAAGCGTTCATTTTTCTTTTCAACAGTTACGATTCCTTGTCCTCATCTGGAATCGGTACAAAATCAGGGACCAACAAGTAGACGTCCAACCCCCACGGGGCACTGGCACCCCTCTTTCCATGGGTAGTGTCGTCTATCCATGGACACGACGACGACAACAACAACAACAACAACGATTCCGTGTCTTCCGCAAGAATGATATATAGCCGTAACTGAGTGAGAAGGTTTTGTTAATGACCGTTTTCCGAAACCAAAAATCTTTCTGGTTTTCTGAATTTCATTTTTTTTTACAAAGTAATTAATTCTGCTCCTTATATTTTTGTGGGTGCTCCGCTCCCTCAATTTTTCCAGTACGTGCGTGAGCCCCGAAGCGCCCACCTAATAGGCGTCACTGTTTCTAAGTCGTTGAGGACTTCGAAATAACGTCAGCGGGCGCCATTTCGAACAACTCTTCTAATTATTAATCAAACAAATATTTTTGTTGTTGTCTCTTCACCACTGACGTTCCACCTTGAACGTCAAAACCCGCATGCGTTTTCTGCGATTCTCAAACTCTCAAGATGGTTTGCGACCCAACGTTCTATGGTAAGTTTCCACCTTCTTTTACCAATCTGAATTTTTCAGTGGGACTTCAGAATATCCTGCATATCATTATTAATGTATTTTAGAGACTTATAGATCTGTAATCAGTTTAAAATTAATTTTAAGAAACCTGGATTTGATTTAAATCTTCCTCTCCAAAAAAAGGCATGCTCTTTATTACTCAAAAATGTTTGAGCCCAACCAGTACTTATCAAATCTTGCCGCAACTGGTTAGAGCACGAACGGACAGACAAACAAACCGAAATCATAAACATTTTTTAATTTTGCTGAAAGTGTTAATAGAAACAAAGAGGGAAATCGTGAATATTTAGATGCTAGGTATTTATATATTTAAAGCCTAAAAAAATCTTTTAAAATTTAACCCTGTTCTATTTCTGATAGAAGTTATATCCTGAATGCCTTTTTTGTTACCTTCGGAAAAAAAATGAGACAAAATCTAGAACTAATAGAAAATGAGGAAGCAAGTACCACCTATTTTGGGACGTGACTGGAGTTTGCGGCTGTTTTTTAAGACTACTTACTAAAGGGAGAAATTTTTATTTTCTCCTTTCTTTCCTGAGTGATAAGTTTTTCTTGGAAGTAACCCTTTAAAGACTCAGTTCTTTTCTACTTACGGTATATTGTGGTTTTTGGTATTGATATTGATTTTAAAAAATCATTTTTATTTAGAAATAAATTAAATATTGGTTACTAATTCAAAGGGATTTCACATCCTTGCTTTTTAAATGTAAAACTGCACTTAAAAAATAAACTTTTAAAGATAGAATTGCTCCTTAATTTCAATAACTGAAATGTGTATTTACTAATGTATGAGCAGTTTAAGGTCAATTCAGCAAATATTCTTCACTTGCTATTCTATTTGAAAGATATTCTAAAATTGAAAAGAATCATGGAAGTTGTACAACATTACATTCGAAGCTTTCCTAAACTTATATTTGATATAAAAAAATTTAATATAACAAAAGAATTCTGGTTTTTTATTTTTAAAAGTATTATAAATTTGATTAGGCACAAATATTTATACACACGGTTGCTAAAGCCTTTGAATTTAGCTCAGAAGTGCTTTGGATCATAAAGTAGATGGGGATTACTTAACAGAAAATGGATAATTTAATTTCAGAACTTTCTGAAAGAATTAAATCAATTGGATTTTCTTAGAGAGAAAATTCCTGGAAAGCCGTCTATTGACGTATCGAAGAACCGTAAGTGCGCATGTATTTGCTCAATAAATGCATAATGCAAACTTTAATCTATTGGGATAATTTGAAATATTTGTTCTAAGAGAAAATTCTGTGAAGAAGGAAATGGGTAATTTAATAACATATGTTAAATGAGATGTACAGAGGGAATAGTAAAGACATGTGCAGAGGTCATATATACAAATGCAAAACGTGCGAAGCACACAGTGGCAGTTCCGAATGAGTTGTCTAATAGTTTTCAAAGGACATAATTATTTGCAAAGAAAATTGGTCCCATCAGTTAAGTTTTGTAAAAGTAGGCGTTTGACGTTTCACCCTATGATTACCTTGCGCTTAATGATAGTATCTGACGAGTATTTTAATTTGTATTTTTGCCATCTGATGTCAGCTACTCATAATAACTGTCTTTAAAGTTGATTTTATTCTAAATTTTATCTTAATAATTCACTTTAAAATATTTAAAATACATAGAAAAATATCACACGTGTTTATTACAGGATCTTGTATTTATCATACGCAGTTTGATCAGTAGAATAGAAATTTGTTTTATCGATCATCTGATACACATTATACTTAATGTACTAATTATGCAATGCTTTAAAATTATACTTTTTATGATCTTGATTCTAGGGATTCTGCTAAACATGTTCCAATTGAAATCAGAATACACACTGGAAACGTTTTGAGATCATACAATGACAATATACCAAATAAAGATTTATTAATCAAGTCACATTTTATTAAGGACCTGAGTTACGTATCTAAATCTGAAAACGAAAGTTTTAAAATTAAGATAAAAGCATAAAACATTAGTATATGGTATCATTAAATATGCTTCTGACATTAAAATAACACATAAAATTAGTCAAACGAACGATGAGAGACAAAGGCTGTCCTGGTGGTGAAGTGGCTAATGAACTATTCGATAACGCCTAGAGTCCGGGTTCGATTCCCGGCTTGATCATGGGTGTTAATTTATCTATCCCTTCATAGGGAGAAATATTGGCTGTTAACTAGATGTCTCCATAATAAACTGTCCAATACCTCGGGTCTTAAGAATGGAGAATACCTCATGGGAAAGTGCCCGCCCTAAGAAAAAAAGAAAATAAGAGGCAAACTGCATGTCAGCACATTACAGTCATATTACAAAAATGTTATTTTAATGTATTTGAAATGTTTATTAAAGATATTTGCTGATTATAGTTTAATATTTATATAGATTTTATGAAAAAGCTAATGACCCTCAAGAACGGGACACAGGTGGTAGAAACACTCAACTAAAAATTAAATGCTCATTATACTTTTCAATTCCGCTTCGTTTTAATTTGTGTGAAAGAAAACTCTCGTATAAGTTCTCTACTAATCATCGCTGATTAAGACCTAGAACGATTCAAGCGGTTTCTTCCTATATCTCAAGAATATATTAAAGTTTATGTACCACTTTCTCGCACGCAATAATTTATATATTTCTCCCCTTTAAATGTCCCAGAGAATTTCGGTTAAACATAATGGATATCAGTGCTTATTTTATACTGCTGGAGTTCATTATTATAATCCACTTTGAAGATACGGCTGCAGCATTTCTAAAGAGCTTATCGTATGTGTAAATAGAATTGCACAAATTTATGTAGGAAATGTTTAAAATTAGCTAGCGGTGCATAGATACTGATAATAATGCAACAGTCAATGTCTGAATTTATTCAGAAATAAAACTTTAATTTTCTAACATCTACTGCAGCTCATTTAAATTGCGTCAATAAAGAGACTTAACTTATGCAAATTAGTTTGCATTCTTAAAGTAAATAATTTATAAGTAAATCTTTCATCGAAGAATTTAAGATTGCGCATGGATTAATAAAGAATACTGTTTAGGGGCGTCATGATATTTTAACTGTTAATGGTTTTCAAAATCTTTTGAAACATAAGCATAATTTTTTTAAGCAGGATATTTTTTAGATCTTATTATTAGTTTATCTTTATAATACTCGGTTTTGTCTAACTATAGAAGATAAAATAAAATTAATTTGTCAAAACGTAAAATAAGAAGATTTATTTCTTTTGTTAAAATAAGCATAGAATAAATAACGTAAAAAAACAAAAACTGCAGATTAATGAAAGAATATAAGTTATTTCATGTTTAAAGAATGTTTACGGAGGCAAAAGTTTCACGAGATTAAATATTTATCGGTAAAATTATCACTGAAAATAATTGATTCTATTTAAATCCGTAGCTAATCTTATACACGCATGAATGATTTATTTTAATAAATTATACATTTAAAAAGGCTTCAAGTATGTTTAATAACACATTTACAGAAAATTATTTTTAAAAAGTTTTATTTGTGTAATTTAAATATCATTATATTTTCAGTTTAAATTATTTATACTTTCACTGTAATACTATATTTGTTTCACTTTATACAAAATTGCTTTCTTTTGCTTAAACATTTAATAGTTTTTTTATTGCACATTACTCCAAAAGGTACTGTTCTACTTCGACAGATGTAATCTATTGTACAAAGGACATTCCATAAAAACTGAGAGTAAAATCATAAAAAATCAAGAAATATATTTACAGCGAAAAATACACCATTCTTTTTCAAAATAATTTCCGTCAAATGCTATGCAACGGTCCCATCGTTCAACCCACTTTTCAAAATAAGTAGAGAAGCCCTTTTCTGGAAGCTGCTTAAAAGAACCCTCCACTGCTGAAATAACTACAGAATCTGTGTTAAATTTTCTACCACGGAGCTTTTCCTTCAACGTCGGAAACAGACAGAAATCGCATGGTGCGAGATCTGGACTGTAAGGGGATGTGGCATGATTTTATTATTGCATTTACTAAGATATTGCTGAACAGAAGTATCGACATGTGGGCGAGCATTATCGTGATGTAATGTCCAATTCCCTACCAGCTCATCTCCATTTCTGTAGGGCAAATAAAACAGTTCTTTAAACAACCATGGAACTAGGCAAATAAAATCGTCTGCTTCGTTTAGAATTTCGTATAAACGTACAGTTAACAGTTTGAAAAAATCGCCTGCACTTCTATTTTTTTAGTTTCGCGGTGTTGCCACTATGTCAAAAAATAACTCTCAGTTTTTATGGAATGCCCTTTGAAGTATATTTATTTTAAGGGGAGTCATTTACACATAAAAAAATCAAAACTGAAGATTTGAAAATTCAGTGACGACCCTACCTTTCAGTTTGATATGTACGTGATATGAAATCAACAGGTTTAAAAAAAAGAAAAACCCTCAGAATACAAAATTTCATTCATTTTCAAAGAACACGAGTGTTCGAGTGTTGAACAAAGAGTGTTTGAGTTACAAAGAGCTGAGAAATGATCTCTGTGATGTTAAAGAGAATTTTTAAACTCTCAGTCATACCTTCTAAAGTATTGAATGCACTTCTTTATAGTTTATTTCAAAATATAATTTATAAATACACTGAAATAATTCAAAAACAATTTATGAATTATAAAATTTTTCACATCTATTATGAGTTATTAAATCATATTTGAAAAATCATAGACAGGAGCGTTTATAAAGTTTAATGTCATTAGAAACTGCATTTCAAAATATTTGAAAATAAATTTTTGTTCCATTTGGATCAGTATTTTCTAAATGTCGGATTATATGATTACAGGCGAACTTTATAAGGGACCGTATTCTACCATGCTACTGTTTAGTAGCTTAATATTGGAGTAGAATATTGATACAGTCTATATTTGAAAACTAGCTCAATTTTTTATTTAACCCTTTGCCTACAGAATTAACAATTGCCAAGAATACTAACTTCATTGAAGAAGAAACGATTTCTTCTCTGTGGTTTTAGTTAGACAGTGAAAAATCAATACCCAGCAAACACAGCCCTATCGGATAAGTTTTGGGCCGACATCGGCATGCCGACGCAGAATGTGCCGGGGCGATATCGCTCAGCCGGTGCTGAAAACGACAAATTTGCGTCCGCCTGGGCGTGTGTCGGGCCGGAAGGATGGGGTGGTTTTGGATCGGTGTCGGCTATAACGACAACGATATCGGCCCAGCTTTACGCCGGCCTTAAAGTGATAACTTTCCGCAAATGGTATGGTACCGGCAACGATAAAATAACGAAAAAAAAATCGCTGTCCCATTGAATTCTCAAATAAGCTTATAATTAGTTTCCAGGGGCAAAAACTATATATATATATATATATATAACTAAATTAACGACTGTATGCCCCTAGGACTGATTTTGCTGAAAGTACTTATGAAATAATAAAAATTTTCTTTAAATAAACTGTTTTGATTAATTTAAAAAGTGTTTCATTTATTTACTAAATTATTTTGTCAAATCAACCACTTAATTAGACATTTTTCATATTTAACCAAATATTTAATTGCTTTTAAGCAAGGTTTTCGTAACTGACCAAATATTTGTTTATTTCATTCGTTTTGATAGTAATATACATATATTTTTAATATTTTAGAGTCCAAGAAAATAGTACATGCAATCAAACACATTAAAAAAGATAAATAAATAAGTTTACATTAATTATATTGCAAGTTATGCCATAATACAAGAATAAAGTGGACTTATATCATTATGCATTGAAATAATGAAACTAGGTTTCTTATGAGAAAATATACAGTATGTTTCTGATATGTGTCTATATTTATGTTCTTCTACCTATATCACCTACTGTAGAGAGTTTTTTTTAAACTTTTTAACAATATACATTATAATTTTTTGCGTATTATTAGCAAGATCCTTTTCAATACAATATTGATGTTTATTTGCGCAAAAGAATAAAAAATACTATCCTATTTATATTTATGCATGTTCCTCCTTTTGTATAATAATCAAGCTTAATATGCTTATTAGTAATAGGATATACAGACATGAAAGTACATTGCTAAATTTTTAAATCGTTCAAAGATATGAAAAAAATTAAAGTAACAATTAAACTAGGAATTCATCTGAGTAAAAATATAAACAAGCATAATTTACAAGAAAATTAAAAAAGTTGAAAGTTGTTACCCAATATACTTTACAAAGAAAAGGCAAAACAATATTTTATACAATAGTTAAGTAAATATTTAACTTACCATTTTTTTCCTTACTTTTTGGATCTTCAGCATTATAAGACAACCAAACAGATTAAAACATTGTTAATGAACTTAATTATGTCATTTAACAAATATTTTAATCCAGCTGGTCTATAGCAAAAATATTTATTCTAATCTTTTCAGAAATAATCACACCCTGGCATCTCACTAGTATCCGTGCAAATAAAGCTTTTCAACGTATTTTTCAGTGAAAACACACGAAGCGCCGAAGTCTTTTTTTTTTCTTTCTTTTTTCCCCAACAGGCTGTGGGTACGCACTAGTATAATAGGAGAGTTTTGAAAGGCACTCGCCCCGATGAATCACTCCGCCCCTCAAAGATAGTGTATTGGCGGGAATTTAGTTTAGAACAACCCTTCCCCTTTCGCCAACGGAGCAAACAATATATGCCTTTCCCATGCTTTTCTGCTGACCCTCAGGCTGTGTGCATTTTTTAAGATACTGGCATCTGGATTAAGATGGGGCGAAATAAGCAAAAATATTTGGATTTCGGAATCAATTTTGGAACAGTACGGAAAACTTGCAAAATGGGATAGTTAGAAAGTTAGAATTCGCAAACAGCTCCAACAATATTATTCACTATTTAGCCCTCCCCCCCATCCCCCCAATTTGCGACACCGTAAAACAGAAATAAGAGGGGGGGGGGAATCAAATTTTATGAAAAAATATCTTTGGAAAAAAATGTGAATTTTTATACTGGCATACCACGAAAATGTTACATAATAGGTCAGTTAGAGCCTACCAAAAATAAATAAATTTCTCTCAATATTTTACCTCACCACTCTGACCTGAAAAATTTGAGAAAAGTGAAAATTTCGAATTTTCTAAAAAGCTGTAGTACGAAAGTTATTTTTCGAAATTACCATCGATATTATTTGATTGATTAAATAGTACTTAAAATAATAAGAACGCATAATTTTTAGACAATTTAATCTATTTTTTTACCAAATTAGTACTAATATGTTGTTTTTAAATACACGCAGATAGAAAACAGATTAAAACAAAAGTCTACAGATGCTTAACCTGTTCGCTTTTATAATTGAAAAGACGCAACGGAGAAGACTCTCCTTCTGTGACCAGTATTGCTTCCTAGACCAGGTCTTTCAATGTCCAGTCGAGCATTGAAAGAAATTCCCGTTCTGGGAAGCTTAGTCACAGAGACAGTGTCATATTACTGGCAGGGCAAACGGGGCAACTGCACAGAGCCCCAAGATTTTAGGGGCCCAAAAATGTTATATGTTACACTTTTTATAATTTCACAATAAGATAACAAAGGAAAAAAGCGTCAAAAGTTTGTATTGTTTTTCAATTATAAACTATGAACAATGAAAATAATTCAAATTTACATCTGTATAAATTAATTTAAACTTCTTTTCAATTCGTCAAAAGGCTTAGTCGATATATAGCATAGCTGACAACATGGGCGCCGGCAGAATATTTCCCAGCGGGGGGGGGTGCAAAGACTACTCAAGGGGGGCCAAAGACTACTTTAACGTATGGTTACCATGTTGGAAAGAGCAAAAAAGCAAGGGAAATCACTGCATACAAAAATCTAGGGGGAGGGCATTGCCCCCCCCTTGCCCTATGCTGCCGGCGCCCATGGCTGCCAACATTTGTAGAATCTGATTAACTACCTTTTCGTAAACAGTATTTTTAAAGTTTGAAAGTAACAAAATTTTTGTAATTAAATCTGTTGGTTAACTGTTATTAAAAAAAATATTTTTTTTTTAAATGTGGTTTATTATATCCCGTACATTTTGGCAACTATGATATAGCAGTTGCAGTTAGACGTAGCGTTTCCCTGACGTTATCTGTTTCATTGATATCATATATATTCGTTCATCATGTTTATATTCGTTTATTTCACTTTACTTAAAATAAAATTTCTCGTGTTTGGAGAGAGGGGGAAGATATTTAAAATTTTTCAGAATAAACCAATCGTAATTGGTTTTTTAGAAGGGGGAAAGTTATCGCGTGGGGCCCAATATTTTTCTTTTGCCCAGGACCCACAGATGCCTTGATCGTAATCTGCGCAGAGAGAGACTTTAATTTGTGTTAAATTCCCACAAGAATATCGAATAAATACATTAACCCTTTAACGCGCAGTGTTCCCTCTCTGAGACCACCAAACTTTGACGTTTTGACGGTTGCCAGTCACGAAGAATAGATTGGATTTCTATAAAAATAGTTGCGGGTGACATAGCTCCACGAGAATCCTTTACTTTTTAGCACGTCATTTTGCATAAAAAATTGTCACGATTTTTTTTAACAGCTCTGTGCCGGCACAGCCAGCTGTCGTCAAAAAGGGGTCTCTAGATCTGTGGCACGCGATGAACGTTTCGATCGTCCGCCATCTTTCTGGTAGTTAAGTCGAGCGATGGCAACGGCTGCCCTTTTTTCAGCATTGGGAAAGAGTTGCGCCTCAAAGGGTAAAATGAAGCCCCCTTCCAAAAAAAAAAAAAAGGGGCTTTTGTTGATGTAGAAGCATTGTTTTGTATCTGCATTAACTAAGATGTTTGTTTTGCTCGTGCATTATTACAGGTCTGCCACAGGTTTATCTGTCTAGGGAGGCTTCCTGGAGCGGAAGACTTTTTAAGGGGTTATATTTACAGAAGACTCAACCATGACATTGCATTCGGAAGTGATATGAAATGCTCTAAGATAAAATTTAATATGGAAGTTTTAATTCGACGTGCCGTTCGGGTTGTGCAGTGACTAAAGAACCATTCTACCATATCACGGGTCCGGGTTCGATTAATGCTGGTCCACTTAATAGTTGCCTCCGTAATAAAGTGTCCAAGAATTCCGGCCTAGTGGTTCCAATGCTTATACGGCAAGTGGCCACCATTTGAAAAAAAAAAAAATGTTTTAACAGTTGTAATGACCCGATGTTGTAATAACCCGACAGTTTATGCTAACCATATCATCTGTGCTGTTTCAGATAGTCAGTTTTCAATAGCCGGACATTTTTTTTTTCAATTATTGGTCAGTAATCTCAGCAATAACAAAAATATCCAGTACATTTACATTTTGGCTATGAGGAATTTTCTTGAAGAATTATAATGAATGTTAAAAGTCTTGAAAACTATTTAACTAATTTCATCAAAAGTTGCTATGTATTCAAAAATGCACCTCTTTTAATAATCGTCGTCTCGTTAATAAGAGTAATCGTCAGTTCGAGGCCGTGGGCGGTTGCCCACGTCGTTCGCGTCTCTCCCCCTCAAGTATTGCACATGGTCGCAAGTATTGCACATGGTGACGTTTCGAATTTCAAAAAAAAAAAAAAAAAATGTGTTCCTAGTCCACAGCCTTTGAATTCATTAGTCGCCAAATCTGGCAGGTACGATTGTCAGAGCGATACATGGCTAAAACCACTATCTGGACGTGCCTGGCTGTGCCCTTGAGCATGAACTCTGACCCGCAAAACAGAACAGTGACCAATGTGTTGCGTCGAAAAACAGGCTATCGTTTCGGTAGGGACGTTCCGTTTCGGTATGGGATCTTAAGTACTGCAATTTCTTAAGAGCTTCGACGAAATCAAAAATTACATTATACTGAATTAAACTGTATGAGAAAATAATATTTTGAAGACTCAATAGTGTCTGTACAATTATAGAATATTTCGCTGAAAAAACAAACTGTTTTCAAATCTAACATAATGTTACAAAAGAAACACCATAAAGAAAAAATTAATGAACAGTCACGAAGTGATATTTTCATTTACATTTTATAAAAAATTGTTAAGGGACCTTCCAGTAGGGGTGCGGCAATTTATAGGCATAGATTACATTTTAAATCCCCCAATACACAACGTGAAATGTGTACTATTCCATAAGTTTCTTATTTTCGTTTTCTTTTTAAGGCATTCAGATTAAATTAAAGCTCATGTATGAGCACTAATGCTACCCAGCTTAAATTATTCAACGCTCCGTTTGAACCGAAAATCAGAGAAATGTCACACAAAAAAAATTAAACCAGTGCATATTTTCAATGATCAGAGCGATCCAGTTAAACCCGGGTTCAGATGTGGAATAAAATCGGACAGAGCGCAATATGGCGGATCCTAGGAAGGTGTTTGGGAACTTGACACCCAGCCCCCCCCCTCTCAATCCTTCTTTTCACTGTGCATTTTGTTTTAATCAAATGAGCTTTTTCATTAAACTGGCTCCTCCCATTAAATTATTTTGTTTTAATGTGATATTTTTCTTTATTGTACACTTCATTTCAACCAAATTAGCAAGTCTCTTTTTTTGTGACTCGAAGACCAATTTTCTGATTTGATTTCATATGATTTTGTAGTTATGGCAAAGCTACGCGAAGGCTATCTGCTTAAATGGGGATGCCTTAAGCGGAGAAACTTTTAGAATGTTCAAACGCGTATTTACGTTACACCTGGAGAAAATCGCCCTAAACTCCAGACCATTAAATCGACAGCCTCGCGGTATACCAGTAACCTTGACCTTCACTCTTCGGCCATCTACCATGTTGGGTGTCTTATCCACTCGGACATGGTCGGCAACCAATTTTTCTGTATCCGCCACAGGAGGGTTGGGGTAAAATAAGTAAATTAAGCTTTAAAAAAAAACTATAAATTCCAAACTATAAAACAATTAATAAACAATAAAATTGGGGTTGCACATTAGTTATAGTAATTATTTATTCCCTAATTTTATAAAAATCAATCATATTTCTTTCATTTTATGAATATTAGATAATCTTTTGAATTTATAAAAATTTTATAAAATTCCCCCAAATTCTGTTCTAGAATTGGGGATACAACGGTGATTTATCCTCAATTATATGTTCAAAAATCTGTTTACGTTGTCTAACGCACATTCACATTACATTTGGAGAAAATCCTCCAAAATCCAAACTGTAGATTGACAGATACGCGGTAGACCAGACCCTTGGACCTTCACATTTCAACCATGTTCAGTGCCTTATCCTCTCGGCCATGGTGGGATAAATAGTAAGTATCGAAACATAAATTAAAAAGTATTACTATAACAATATATATGTGCTGCTTGCTGGTTTTATACCGTTAAGTTTAGAAATTACACTTCTGGGCCGATATCGGTTATGCGGTACAACGCCGAAATCGCATGTTAACCCTAAAAGACTTGCCGCAATCGGAGCGTTGCATGACCGAAATCACCTTTCTTTTGCCTACGCCAACGCATTTTGCCGACACAGAACCGACACCGCTCCAGTTACCATCATGCCAATGCCGACATCGAAACGGCACTGCCGATGTCGGCCCATCCCTTACCCGATACGGCTGTGTTTGCTGGGTACTGATTAATGTAATAAAAAATAAAATTAAGGTAATAAATAATAAACAGTATTTATACTGATGACAAGCCCGTCTGATGACGGTTTCATAAGAAATCAATCAGTCTTTTTCAAAAGAGTATAGCACAAAAAAAAACCCTGAAGAAGTCAAGTAATGCTTTGACTGATGTACTTTTGGGAAATTTTATTTAATCCTTTAATCTCAAAACCGACATCTGAATATTCACTAATGCTCTTTTTAAATCTGGCTCGACATGATTATAAAGTGAGGGTAAAGATGTTCATTTAAAACTATCTTACTTTAATAAAACATGCAGTTGTGATTTAAGCTGATTATATAAAGTATTTGGTACTGATTTTTCAAAGAAAGGGTTACAATGAATCAATGACATTTAAAAAAAAAAGAATGTCATTTCTTCGGTATTTCTAAGTACCTTAAAGGGTTAAAGTAGAGCAATATGTATGTGGGGGTAAATGAGACTTAAAATAGAAGCAAAAACAAAATTCAGAAAATTATCTTGATGAACAAACAAAAAATTGAAAATTATTATAGCGTAACTCAGAAAAATTTAAATTACAAGGATAGGTTCAAACAGCTCATTCCCGTAACATTGGAACTCAAGATATGACTCAATGTTCGTATTTTATTTTGTGTTCTGTTCTTTTGCATTCAACATTAATATTCTTTTCTTGTTCCGACTTCTAGTCGATAATGTAGTATTTATTCATTAACACTCTTATCAAACAGAGCTACTAACAGGCCCCTTAAAGTAAAAACGGTGATTATTCATTAGACAAACATTTCTTTGAAGATCATCAAAACGAAAATAAGCCTCAGATAAACGGGTCTTTGAAACATAGTTGCTAAATACTGTTGCTTTTCCCCGTGAGTAAACTGAAAGCTCTCTCACTTTATCTATAAGCTTATTACGAAGTATGTTATTTTTTCCGCAACAAACTTGCTGATGTTGCATAGATTCTAATGAAGTACTTTGATTTTAGCACAATTAAATCACACTTTTAGACTTGTTGTGTTGACTAATTTAATTTAACCATAATGAATGCAGATTATCACAAAAGAATTCAACGTGGAAGGCCAAGCAAATAAAAGAGCTATTTTAATGAGTTATTCTGAAGAACTTAATGTGTTAATGAAGAGGAAGTTAATTAACTAAAGAGGTTATTTAAACAGTCGTGTAATTTTTAATACCATTCTTCTCTTGGTAAATAAGCCGTATGAATTTCCTAAGTGCGTCATATTTAATACAAAATCATGTGCAATTTCTCTGAAATCCAACGGGATTTTCTGTACACTAAAGCGAGCCATTTAGGGTTAATTAAGGTAAACTGTGATATGAGGAGCTTGAATAGTTCTGACTTACATTTACATCTCTGTTCTTTTGTTGCCTAGAAAGTTTTAAAAAGCTGAGAATGCAGTAAAGTCTAATTAAAATTCTCAGTTCATGTTATATTAATAATGGATGTTACTTTTGTCAGCTGAGCAGAATTAAACATATAGATAGATTTAGGAGAACGCGAGCATAATTAACATTTATTTTTAAAAACTAACAAAATATAAACAAATAAAACCTCAGACCTGCTCAGATTACATATAGTATATACCTTTATTTCAAATGGTACACGAGGAATTTAATGTACGTATTAGACAACTAGAAACATAAAGATGACTGTTGAAATCTACAATGTGTCCATCTTGTTCATATACGGGGAAGATAGGCACATTATGCTCACGTACTAAAGCTTAAAGCCAAAATTTATGACAAAAATCGACACTTTTGAGCATGCTCGTATTACGACTGTTCTATAAGACATGTAGAAAGGTTAACTCCTTTGGCTTTGTGGATTGATAGATTAAGTCGTCTGCACAGAAGTGTAAGTGTTCGATCTTGGATTGGTACAGCAAACTTTTTAATCTAAAGATCTCTTCTAAATATCAGGGGTTCCCAAACTTCTACAAGTCGTGACAGTCTTAAGAAAATTATAATTTTCTCACAGCACCCTCATCATACAATATTTAATATAGTGCTCTTATATATACATATATTCATAATATATATTTTATATTTTTACGATTTTGAAGAACAAATTAGAGAAGCAAAGTAGTAAGAATATAAACATAATTTAAAACTCAAGCAAGTATTTGAATGAGATCATGAGCGCTTCAAGGTATTCCTCAGCCCTTTGTTTGGCAACCAGTTGTGCCGCGGCGCACCCTTTAGGAACCCCTGCTTTATATTTTTTGAATTATTTTTTCCATTCTCTGTTATTTTTACGCTTTCCTGTTTTCTGTTTTTCTTTGGCACCCAACGTCCAATGAGAAGGAACAAGGATAGACAGAAGGATAACAGGCGGGAGAATCTGTGCCGTTAAATTTCTTCAACGATGGGAGAGAACAGGTTAGCTAACGTGCAAATAAAACTGAGTGTAAAGTGTTTTACAATGATTTTACCATGATTCATACTTTGTGCTAAGGAATAAGCAGAAATGGGCATCGCAATGCTGCTGCATGCATCATGAACTCATCTAAATGATCTTCGAATGCACTTTTGTAGGGTTTAACTACGCCTGTGTAGAGGATTATTATACTCGTGTTAAGATATTTTGTAGTCAATGCATACTTTATGCAAGGCATGCTAAGTTTTTAATTTATTGAAAATTATAAACTCATTATGCGAATGAAGAAAAATTAAAAATATATTTTATTAAATAGTCTTCGTTTTCCAAATGTTAAACGTGCTTTTAACAAAATCTTCCTATTTTTCTATCTCTTCAGAATTTGAGCTAATAAAAATATTTTAATGCTAAAAATAGCATTTTTGGAGTTTGATAGCAAAATGTAAAAATATATTGTACAGTATAAAGTTGTTTACAAAGTATAAAGATGTTTACAAGTAAAACATATTCTAAACATATGTTTATTTTTTGTTAAATATCTTGCACCAGTGGAGATACATGTGATGTGAAAAAAAATTTCACAATAAAGAAAATTACATGAGAAACATTTCCTGTTCTTTAGATACTTAGAAGGAAAAATAATTCTTTAATATAAATCTTTGTTATCTCTTCAAATGCAGTTCTCTATAAGATTCTTCCTCTTATTTTTCGGAAAAAGATGCCACATCTTAGAAAACATTAATTAAAAATTTTTCAGTTCATACTTTAATGGTTCATCTGTGTAAATAAAAAAAAATGACTTTTTAATTTCTGGAAAACAACGTATCATTATGTTTGTTGCGATAGGAACTCATTATTTAGGGATTTACATATAGAAAACATTTCAAAATCATTTTATTGCGCAAACAGTATATGTTTTACTATTTACAATAATTAAATTAGAAATTATTTAGATATGTTTTTACGGACACATAAATTTTCTGTTTTATACAATCATGAATTATTTGGTTCTTGAATTACTTAAAATCAATATTCAAGTAAAATAAAATGAAGATAAAATAATGGCTTATTTTATGTATCAAATATAATTTTTTTCTTAGAAACTTTACTTCGATAAAAGATTATTGATATTATTTTTTTAATCAAGTTTTTCGTTGTTCAAAGATGGACTAAAAGGTATAAAATAATTTTAAAGAAAATTTTTAAGGAAATTCTACCGCTTTTGAGCAAAAATTAACAAAAATAAAATGTATTAATTTTTAAAGGATTTAGAAAAGGACACTTCGTATTCAGTAAAGTTTTCGAATACTTAAAATACATAATTTTTTTCGAGAAACGATGTAAGAAATTGAAAGCAATAGTTGATCATCATTTCGAAAAATCATTAAAAATTTAACAATCGAACTGCCTTTAACTTTTTCAGAATTGAGGGAGCTGTCCTATGATGTAAACATAAGAAGTGCCCGATCAATAGTTAAGAAAATATGATCTGATATGTGCGAAAAAACACTATTTTTGGAACAAAATATTTAATAATTGAAAAAAGGCGTATCGAAAAATTAAAAACCGCGGTATTCAGTATCATTGGAGTTGCACGCGTATGCAGTTTTAGCTCAATGAGACAATTGATTAGTGTTTCTTGGCTAAGGTAGAATGAAGCATACACCACAAAAGGAAAAAAATGACTAAAAAGAGAAGCACAATTTTACACTTTTCTCTCTGAAACTAAGAAACTCTCTTTCTACTTTGAATCATTTTAGCTCCATTGTTAAATTAGCATAGATAACACGTTTTATTACTAAACAACCTTAAAAGCAACGTTAAAACGTATAAAAAATCTCGGTTAAAAATTAATAATAGGCCATTTAAAGAAAGTTACGAAAATATGACATTAACAGCATTTGCATTGTACAGTAGGGCGGAGCGTAAAAAAAAAAAAAAAATTCGATTTTGTTTTTGCCCTAGTGCTAAAAAGTTGTGTACTGGTGGGTAGGTCACATGTGCAAAATTTTAAGGAAAACAAAAAATATCTTCCGGTTCAAAAATGACCATGTTTTTTAACAGATTTTTATTACAAATGCTTTTTTCTATTGTTTTGTATGCAGCTCGTCATTTTGTTTATAAATAAAACTCAGACTGAAAAACAAAAGAAATTTACCACAGAGAGATTGTAGTTAGTGAAATGCGTGAGCAAATTGATGTTCCGCTGTTTTCACTGTCCAGTCGCAATCAAGGTCTCCTTCATTTAAAAGGGGAATTCCATTTCGTATTTTCATTCAAGAGTGTTTCCCTTTGCTTTTGTTCTCGAGCTAGTGATTACTTTATAATCGTGCATTCTAAATTAGTTAAAACTAGTTAAATATTAATAACACTGTATGATTCGTATGATTTAGCAATTATTTGAAAGAAAACAATAATGCAGAATAGAAGCAGTGTATTTTGTCCAGTGTTTGGCGCTCCAACAGAGTTAAGTTGTCATATTTTGCCAACATATAGGGATGTAATGAAATATTATTTGTTGGTGCGAATTGATTTTAAAGAAAAGTTGAAGAAAGCCAATTCAGGTACTTCAGAAATCGCAGATAAAGTTGCAGAGAGAATTGAAGAAATTTGTCTCACAGCATCTCTACCATTTATTTCACGCCAACGTATAGTACACATGATTCGATCATACAATGAAAAATACAAGAACATAAAGAAATATTTTGGTGTGAAAAAACTGACAACCTCAACTATAGAAACGAAGCTTATAACCTTCCAGAAAGACTCTTGAGAAGCTGTTCGACATTTCTTCCTGTAAATGTGTTTCATTTGATAAATGTTCTTGCCCAAATTCTAAAAGAGTTCCTGAAATTGAAAAACCTTGTCTTATAGACCAAAGAACACTTAGGCAAATGTTCACAGGTGCAGTTAATTTAAAAGAAACTTTAAAAATGAGAAAGCGAGCCGATAGAAACCAGAAAGAGACAGAACGAATGATTCTTAAAAGAAACGTTTCTTCATCTTCTACTCAGTCTAGGATCGCTACTACTGATCAAGATTCTGATGAAGATTATCGCAATTCTGGTGATAATGACGTGGATTATTTCAAGCCTTCCTCACATAGAGCCAGTTTGATATAATCTGAAAGGAAAAAGATGCCACTATCAAACCGATACGCAGCAGTAGCTATAGCTTGTGATAGAACTGGAGTTTCAGATGGGGCTGGAGCTATTATTACAAGTGCTGTTTTAGAAGATTTGGGAATGATTACTGAAAATGACACGTCAAATGTAGTTGACCGACATAAAGTAAGGAAAGAAAGTAAAAGAATTCGGACAGATTATCAACAGGAAAATGAAAGAGATATGGAAACACTAAAGGGACTTTATTTTGACGGACGGAAGAACTAAACTCTAATTCAAGAAAACATAAGAGGAAAAATGTATGAGAAAACAGTGCTGGAAGAGCACATTACACTGATTAAGGAACCAGGAAGCAAATACCTTGGACACACAGCATCAACGTCTTCGTCGGCTTTAAACATTTTTCAAATGATCTTGCAGTTCTTGTAGAGTAAGAGTATTAATATTCATCAGTTAGTGGATATAGGGTGTATACAGCTGTTAATACTGGTTACAAAAAAGACATAATTCACCGTTTTGAGGAAGCTATTGAGAAACCCGTACACTGGTTTATCTGCCAGTTACATAGCAATGAGTTGCCACTCCGTCATTTAATGGTGGCATTTAGATGGTGGAACGAGTGGCCCTAATGCATTTTCTGGGCCAATTGGGAAAGCTCTGGCAAGTTGTGAAAACCGCCCAGTTGTAAGATTTGTAGCCATTTCGAGTGAATTACAAGAAAATAGATATAAAGGATCTTAGCACAGACCAGCAATATCTATGGAATATTTGTCAAGCTGTCTTAAATGGAAGCTGCTCATCAAGTTTGTCACAAAAGCATCCTGGAAAATTATCTCATGCACGCTGGCTAACAACTGCAAATCACATTATGCGTTTGTACATTACCTGTTCAAAGACTTCAACTTCAAACTCTGGTAGAATTCGTTATGAAAGTTTACGCCCCTACATGGTTTACAATCAAACTAAACCCCATTTTGCACCGATGGTCCCAGAAACTTGTCGTCGATCCAAAGAAATGGCTATTTCGGCCATCCAGAAGCGATAATACTGTCGATGATCACAAACAATAGAAAGCCCATTCGAGAACCTGGCCTATGTAGGATTTTACGGGCGAGAAGAGAAAAAAAGAAAGGAATCCGACCCTACATCATTCCGTCACTTAACTTCAATGCAGTTTCATACATAGATCCAATTGATTGGCAGAAATGTTTGTTGATGGAACCTCAATAACAACACATTTAACAGAAGATGATTTGAAAGTTGCGATTTTGAGTGGAGTATCTGTAGATAAACACCTGGAAAGTCTAAAATTTCCATGCCACACCCAAAATGTTGAACATTTTGTGAAACTCGTAACTGAAGTTTCTGCGGCTGTGTGTGGAGAAGATATGGAGACGGGTTAGTTAGAACGCGATTAGAGTCCAGAAAGGATATGCCCTCACTTGGAACCAAATGTGAGTATCGCGTAAAACCTAAATAACTGCAAGACAAGATACTTAAATGCCCATGTGGTTGGGTGGGCACGGGTGGAACTCGCAATGCAGCCACCTCCTCCTTGTGAGTTCTAGGTTTTTTTCGAATTTTAATTCAGAAAAAAGCGAAGAGCTGCATAGAAAAAAAAAGAAAATTAATATTTTTTACAATTTTATTAAAATCTGCCAAACTTCACAGGCATTTTGGAACCGGAAGATATTTTTTGTTTTCCTTATAATTTTACACACATGACCTACCCACCAGTACACAACTTTTCAGCACTAGGGCAGAAACAAAATCGAAAACTTTTTTTTACGCTCCGCCCTATTGTACAGGTGACTCGCGCTACAAAGCAATCTGAGTTACGTGAATTGGACTTTACATCAGTTTTTCCCGAGTACATAGCTTCGAGCCATAACGAACTCTTCTCCTGCAAATGCTACTTTTCGGCAACAGCAAGAAGTGCAAATATTCATTTATACATTACTTTTTATTGAAAATGATAATATAAAATTATGAAATAGTTTATAACAGTTAGAGGAGTGTGTATACTGTCCTATTTTCTTTAAATTTTTCTTCTGACTTTGACCACGCTCCCTAATCCACGAAAACGATGTTTATCTGGTTTCTTTTTTCTTCCCGTCGCCTATCCTTAAATGCACAATCAACTTTTTTCTTAATTAATGTCATTAATTTAATAATTATCATTTATTTCATTCAAAATGAATACTGCATATTGATTAATTCTTCTCTTTTTTATTTCATTTAATTTAAATATATTTCATAATTTAAAATTAATTTGATCGACATTTATTTAATTCAAAATGAACAACTCATATTCATTAATTTTTCTCCTTTCTATTTTTTTAATTTAAATATTTACTTTCATTAATTGCTTTTCAATTATGGAAAAAACAAATATATATATGTGCAAATTAGTAACTGTGCCGCTGGAATATACATGAGTTGTTAATATACTTAAGCCGCTGGAATATACTTAACTGCTCTGTACAGATTTTGATGTTAATCAAATATTGGAGGCTGACATTAACAGTTGTACACCCTCTTATAGGGTCGACTCTCAGCTAGTTCTCCATGAACCTGAACCTGAACATGCCTAACACAATTGCTCATGTGTTTCGAAAACTTGTGTATACAGGGTGTCCCAGTCTCAGGATTATTGGGACAAACTTTAAGGAGAGGTAGTGCTCATAGAAAGGAATCAATGTGGGGTCGAAAACGTCGATTTCACTTACCTTAATAATAATCACTTTGTGAAAAGTGTCGCGGTATCCATCTGTTTTTTTAACCAGGATTCATAAACAATGAGGTTGTCCTCCAAAAATTTCATCAGTAAAAGGAAACAGCATTTTTGAACAATTAATTTTAGTCACATGTTTTCTGTGAGATACGTTAGTTTTTGTTGAACAGCGGTCGGAAAGTTCACTAACATATCACCGCATGTACGAAAGTGATTTTTAACAGCGATATGAAAAAGACGTTTAGGACCCCAATTTGATATATTATTCTGAATACTTATTATATGCCCTACCTCTCATTAATCTTTGTCTCAATCATTATAGCACATTCTGTATATCCTATTCCACAAAGCGATACTTACGCGAGAGTTTTTGGGACGCGTAAGTGAAGACTCCACTTATATTACAATTGGTGTTTAATCGAGTAGCCACGATATAAATGAATGAGGAAAGAACAATGTTAAACTTAATTATTTACTACTTGTACAGCATTTCTAAACCGCAGTTAAAATTTTCGAGTTAAAATTTTGCAAAGAAGTTGCAATTAGAGGCATGTGCTGTATTATCTCGTCGGACAGTCATATTTGTATGTTTATCTTATACAGCATGTTTTGAACGAACTAATTTACTTAGCAAAACTTTCATATTTAAACGAATGCTTTCTTAGTTAAAAATGGATCGCTATACTTATAAAAGTACCATGTACAACAAACAGTATTACACGGTTCTTAATGTTTAATTTTACAATTATTTGTATTAAGGTTTATTATTAGTTTTAATGCTATTATTATTCTATGTTTCAATGTTTTAATAGCCCGATTAAATTAACTTAATTTCATCGCATGTTCGCATTAAATTAATCTATAAATGTTATAAAAAGTTTTATTATTTGTATTTTATGATTTGTAATCTTTACACGTTATCTCTTGCACTAGGCATTTTCTTACTGTTTTGACTTTTTCTGTGTAAAAATACTTAAAATATGAGGAAGCATTTATATATTAATGTCAGAAACGAACTCCTTTTAATGAAAATATTTATTGATTATTTTATATATAGACAATTGAAGTTATACATCCATTTTATGGAAGTAAAATAGGATCTTTTACATTAATTTATTTTTTCTCAATTTTGGCGGTCGCCCCCCCCCCCATAATTCGCCCTTGTTTCGTGATGCGGCAGATATCAAGGCTAATGTCCAATTCTTCCTTTCTAAAGTCCAAGTCTTCTTCGAGGGTGTGTCACAATTCCCTCCCAGGTTTGGGATGCTTATAAAAAAATTACATTACCAATAGGGTAACAAAGTTTACTTTCCTGGGGAAAGAAACATTACAAGTTTTGTTTCACAAATCTCACAATCTTCTAACTAACCACCCGCACCGACAAACTAACTGCCCTTCCCCTACTCCCACACATGACAAAATTGCATTAATCCGTCGCTGTTACGAAAGGTTCACATATTGGACTTTTGTGATATAAAACTTGTAACATTTCTTATTTTTTATAAGCCTTCCAAACCCGGGCGGGAATTGTTAAACACCCTGTGTTGCGTTCAATCCAAAATGCACTAAGCGCAAATTTTAAGTTAGACGACACATGTTTGCACATGTCACTTTGCGAATGAGTAACAACTAATTGGCTTGTGTTGCTAGCTGGAAAATGTTTCAACGGTCAAGGTACCGAAATAAACATAAGTCAGCACTAATTGAAAAATAATAGCTTAAGAGCAAGTTAGGTATAACAAACTTCTGATTTAAAAAAGAAAAAAAAACCTTACTTTTTTTTCTTTGGCATAACAATTTGACCAGTTACTGTTCTTCGGAAAATCTTTTAGAGTATCGGGATATATGAGCTACCCTGATGTCTTTATGGTAGTATTTGCAGTCGGTTTTTCTTTTACTTTTTCAAATCATACTTGTTCCAATATGCATTACATAATCAAGTTCATTTTCACTACTTGTATAAAATTTACTGACTTGAAAGCTGTAGTCATTAAATAGCAAACATTAATATTGTTTTAGTTGTTAAATTACAATCTCCTTTGATATTGGAGTAACGATAGTTGTGTGTTTGCATCCTGTTTACGAGTTTCATATCAGTAATTTAATTAAAGGAAGTATTAATTGCAGCACACAGCGAACATGCAAGGCTTTATTTAATCATCTTTATCCACCTTTGCCTCACGAAAGAAACATCTGAAATAGGAACAACATAAAACTAAAATGTAAATGCTTTCCTAATTAGGTTGAAATCTACTTGATGTTGTTATGGCTCATGTTAAACTAATTTTAGTTATGGTGAGAACGATGCGAGATAAGTTTATGCAAATTTAATTGGGGTGGTAAATTTTAATTTTTATCTGTTAAACGATTAAAAGAGCAATTTTAATTTGGTGTTGGTGTTAAGTTATCAGTATCACGCAACAAGTTTTAAGTTATTAACATACATTTAATTGATTTGTTAAAAGAAAACTACTCAACTATTTTTAAAGCGGCAACAGTGATTTAAGCCATATGAATACGATGAGAAATGAAAAATTTAAATAAACATTCACCTCAAGTCAATATACTATTAATCTTTAAATAATAACCAACCTTAATAAATAATTTTTTGTACTATGACAAATACATAAATGTGTTTTTTTGTATTATTATTTTAAAAAGCATTCCCGATCCCGGTATGCTTTTCAGACTCTACTCTAGAATTTACTATTGATCTTAAGTTTTATAAGCCCACTAACCAAGGCTACTTCACTTAAACAGAGGAAGTATTCAGGGTGGGAACCGCAGGGGTCTGTGCCCCTTCTCAAATTCGGATTTTTGTTAATATAATGTAAACAGTAATTTTTTCGTGAAAATTTCTAATCTTTCTATATTTTGGGTCTTGTTCGATAATTTTTCTTGAATTATAATAATAATTCAACCTTGACAAATATACATCAGGGTTAAAAATGTTTTCGCAGAAAGTATGTTTATTTCTGTGAATAGAAGTACTGAGAGCTTGTAAAAACTTTTTCATAGCTCAAGGTTAATAGTTTTCATACGAAAGGACTTCTGTATTTGTAAATAAAAGAAGATTAATAGTCTTGTATTGAAGCTTGATGAAATCATAACTTTATTGAAATCTTCATTACTTTATTACTAAGCAAAGACAATTTTGATAAGTATCTGGCATAGTCAGACTTGGACGATTACTTTGCAAAGCTCTATTTACGGATTTCGCCTTGAAGCATGAGACTGCTTTGTATTTGTAATTCAGCTTTGTGGTGCAAGCGTACCCACTTTATTAATTGCTTTTAAATGAATAAATCTGTTTAATTGGTTTTATTACTCCATGCTTAGTTTTGCTCCATGTTGACTAATTAGATTAAGACTAACGAAGAAGTATATCTGCAGACTCTTTTATGATCATTTTGCCACTGAATTTCACACTGGCTTTCAATATATATATATATATTTAAATGAGAGAAAATTTCTATAATCCTGCTGTTTATTTAAATGAGTGGGCTTGGATGAATAAGGTGCACTGATGAATAAACTTTCTTTCAAAACCTGCGTGCAGATTCATTACGCAAAATCAGAATTAGAATGAAAACTTGATGCAACATCTTCACCGTTCTTTTTCCAATGAATTTTCATTCGATATCCAGTCTGTTGTATTATTTCTTTCACTCCCTCTAGCACAGCTTCTAACAAGTGCAATAAAAGTGATGTCAGCACATCTGAAATTTCCGTTGAGCTATTATTTGTTGAGCGAACAAAAAGAGAAGAGGGTGTGGTGAAGTGAAACAGCAGTAAAATATAATTTTGAGACGGTTCCCATGGGAAGACCACACAAGTAGACCGTAAATTAGAAGAGGCGCCAGGCAATGGACAGTCTGGACACTATAGCACAATGAACTGTCAACGTTAAAATATTTATGGCCGAAAATATTTATGGCCGAAAATGATATGCAAATTTGGCGGGGTATAGTCCCGAATGATCCACCTACATGTATGGGATTCGACGAGAGGATGCATTAATTCCCCGAGACGAACAAATCAGAAACTCCAGCCAATGATGTAAGAGGGGGTAAGAAAAGAGGAATCAACCCCGTGGGAGAAGAAAAAAAGACGACAGAACGAGTGTGCTAAAAAAAAAAAGAAGCAGAGCAGAGTTTGAAAAAGGTGTGAACGGACTTAAAAAATCAGTGTGTGCTTCGAATCAATATGATCAAGTTGTGTTCAAAAGAAACATGGAATCAGAGGCCAGATGAGGGCTTAAGAGAAAGACAGCGGTGCCAAGAGGACACGCGTCGATCGTGTCTTGTGTAAAGACGGCTACCTCATCAGAATGGTGAATATTAACAGTAATCTATTTATTATTTGCGTCTCAAAACTTTTGTGGATACCCCTTATCCTCCAAAACCACATCTCCCCCAGACATGTTTAAGTTTAAAATTATGTCAATATCGTCTGTTAATTAATATTAGTGGAATGACTAAGAATAAATGGTATTTAGTTGCAATTCATAGAGTCTTTAGTTTTTTTAGTGTTTTGGTGTATGTCAATCATTTTTCAATTTTTTCAGCGTAATACTAGGAGTACTTGCCAGGCAGGTTATGCGCGGCATAATACCACTGTACGATCATCTTAGGCTTTAGTTTTCCTCAAATTTTAACCACTGCTGCAAAAAACCACCACAGAGGGCCTCAGACACATAAGGCGAATAAGGGGAAAAATATACAACCCTCTTACATTATTTTCATTGTCAAGAACGCTATCTCTTCCATCACGAGTACCTTACAAATGGCACAGTCGTCCCATTAAGTTATTGCTACATTGCATAATGTAGTTCTTCTTTGAGCCCTAGAAAAATAAGAAAAAAATATATTTGGAATTAGATTTGCTTTAAGACCAAATAACTGCGCTGTGTATTTGATCTTCAGAGGTTTATATTTTGATCTAATCTTGTTTCCGAAATGGCAGTTTGTAATTTAACGAAAATTGATATCGATGCGTCGGAAATACGAAAATCTTGTTTAAACATTTGTTGTTAAAAATAGTTTTCAGTGAGTCTTTGATAGGTGTTTCTGTTTGTATTAATTCAGACTTACAGAACAACTGCTCATTATCTTTAGCTCTTAAAAATGCATAATTGCTAAAAAGAAAATTTAGTAAAAGACATAGAATTTTTTTAATGATAAAATATTTTTCAGAAGCTTGATCTAAGTATTTTTACAATCTAATAATAAATATTAATTTAGAAAATTTCGGCTCCACAGCCCACTCCACTTTTATAATAAAATTTCTTCTCTCTTTTTCTATACATACAGATACTATATATATATATATATATATATATATATAGTATCTGTATAGGGGAAGGTGGCCCAAAATAATCCCTTTAAGGGGAAAATATGCATAAAATAATATAAATGTTAAATAAAACATTGGCTCTTTGCCACAATAGTTTATACTATATCTTGCATCATAAATATACTTTAATAATAGTTTAAAATTAAGCAGAGTAACGAAAAGAAAATAGAATTTTGAAAAAGAGTCCAAAGGATCATTTTATGTTCACCGAATAGCAAAATGATTATTCATTTGAAAATAATTTTAAACTGTTTTTTATTGGCAAAATAAAGAAGCAAAAGTAGTTATGATAATACATAATTAGATAAAATAAGTTTTACAATCATATAGTGGCATAATTTATTTTATGAAGATTTTAAAATAAAAAAGTGTCACAAATAATAAAATGGAATACTTCAAAATTATATTTAAAAAATTATGGCCTTCAATAAATGCAGAAATAAATTACATAGTGTAATTGGAAGTCACGCATTTTGAGAACGTCTGAAGGGCTGCCAAGATGACTAGGATTCGTTACTGGAGTTTCTTCAGTCGATGGATCATTTTACCCGACAGTTTGGCTCCCACTTTAGGTCATATTACTGGA
Source organism: Cheiracanthium punctorium (assembly GCA_038373885.1). Taxonomy (NCBI): domain Eukaryota; kingdom Metazoa; phylum Arthropoda; class Arachnida; order Araneae; family Cheiracanthiidae; genus Cheiracanthium; species Cheiracanthium punctorium. Next base: position 221,963 of record JAWZYV010018983.1, read on the forward strand.
ACACACTGAGAAACGTATCAAACTAAACAAGTGTAATTCACATCTAAAAACATATTCTATTCAGTGAACCAAGTCATATTTCTGTGCATTAAAGACTGATTTCTAAATAAATAGGACAGTTAGTGCTTACCTTATAAGAGATATAATAAAACCAGTTTTTTGAAGAATTCTACTCAGACACGTAATCCACTGATGGCTTATATATCGCTGTTGCTTTTTCTTGACTTCACAAATAGATTATGTGTTACCTAGTACATAGGCCTGTCTTTAAGAAAAATGTTTGGATCATTTTGCCCGATAGGATCATTTTGGAGCATCTTCCCTGTAAGCTTTTGGTTTTATTAAAATATTTTTTCCTTTCCCCTTCCAAGTACTGGCCATGCCGGTGCTGCTTCACTTTCCGTGTTTTCACGGGAACGGAGCTTAGCGAGTAGTCCACTGTGGGACTTTATTAAAATATGTGAAAAAATTATTATAAATGTGGACAAGTAATGAACTTTTTATGTTATATTTTCGTTTCCGATATTTTAATATTTTTGTAAGCTTTTTTTTCACTCGTCTTAAGAGGAAAAAAAGCTATGTGTCAGGCGAGATCGGCAACTAACGTCAACAAATACGTTTTTGGTAAGACTTTTGGAAAGGCGGGTTTAGATTGTTTTCTGAGGCAAGCTGGAAATTAAACTTCCAGTCTTTCAATTACCAACCCCAAGCAAGACAAAAATCAGTCATCGAATTCTAATGCCATCATGCTGCATTTATGTCTAAGGCAAAAGTGCGGCTGAGTAGTTAAGGCAATTAACTAGGAACGTGTTGTGTATTACTCAGGTAGGTTTAAAAACTGATGACTGCGATTTTAAGATTTTGCTATTTACTAATGACTACGAGCATTTTTTTCCGAGATTTGTTGTGTTGCGGTCGAACAATGACGTTTTTAAGTAATTAAGTAACAAAAAAGTAATTATTAAACTATAAACAATCAATTTTGAGTCTGTTTTTTTAAGTGCCCGAATGCCGTTTCGAATTTACCTGAATTTGGAGGAGTATGCACATTAGTTATATTGCTCCCATGATCTATGTGGGATTTTAAGCACTAAATATATGGTAATAAATAACATAGAATAATACAGTATAACTTACCTCACTCAATTTCATAATATCAATAGATAAAATTATTTGCTAAACAATTTTCAGAGTAAAAAGAATTTAATTAAATGTAAGTAAATACCTTTTTAAATCAAACTTATTTTGTTTAAAGATATGGACTAAAAGTAGAAAATGCTTATTGAGAGAAGATCAAGCTGAAACACTTATACAAACTCAGCTCATGGATTAGCGACAGAGGTACTAAAAATTATCTTAATTTGAACGTAAAAAAACATCTTCATCTAGTATCATCTCATTTCATCTACTCATTGCATCTAGTATTTGAAATGCTTTCACTCTGAATGGGAGAGAGTACTTCTATTTGCCCATACGTCTGAGCATTTGCAGTGTTTAGAAAACTGAAACAAGAATGAGTTGTTTATAGATATTATTGCTGTTTATAAAAGACCAGGAATTGATTAAATTTTTTTTCTGATTTCCTATATCTAGGCTCAAATGCTTTTTTTAATAATTATAGTTCATGACAATTTAAGTACCCGAATTTCTACAAACCAAGCAATTAAAGAAATATCACAAAATACCAATTTTAGGATGTGTGGCATCAACAGTTTTGTATTTTGCACATGAAAGCAAAGTTAAGAAAATTCTATTGATTCAATTTAAAGAAAACATTTTTAGAAGTTATGAACATCTTGACGAATTGTTATTGGAAATATCAGCATCACAGGGGATTACATTAAGCTATTTGAAAACCGGCGCGAGAATTTCCTGTTAACGTTAAAAAAATCTTAATGTGCATTATGAACAGTCATTTTACAAAGCTTGTCTTTGACTGCCTTATTTTATTTAACATAATTAAAACAACCTGTAATTACTATAAAATCAATCATTACTAAATGTCATAATGTCCGTCATTATCATGAATGTTAAATCTAAAAATAACCTTTTAAACATAATATAAATTACGCAAATATGAAATTTGATTCACAATCTTCTAATTACACGACTTTTAACATTCACGCACTGCTTATGACAGGCATTTGCATGTATTACTCCCTATACACTCATGCACGTAGTAAACTGTGCCTTCGAGACCTTTGTCTTTAATGCTTTTCATTCCGAAAAGTTATGGAAAATTGTTAATCATTTCTGTTATCCTAATGTGAAACGGATCATTTATGATTCCAGATGATAGCTGATTTTAAAGCCTTTATTAGCTGTATATGAATGGTGATATTTTACAAAACATATCAAATGGTTTTGCAATATAATTAAGCAGTCCGATTAAATTTAACATTTCTAAGCGGGCACGCGTATGTACTTATTTCTATCAATGAAAGGGAGTATTTATGGCCACTATTATACCTGACTGTTTATCTGGATTTATATGCATTAATATTCATTGATATGCATAAAATTTTCTGTTTATTGCATAAATGTTTCCCAAAAATACCTTGAAAGTTTATTTGGTCACAATACTTGATGCTGTAAACTTTAAACATTATAGAAGACCATCCTTTCAAATCTAATCTATATTCATTAATCATTGAGAAAGAAATTTCAGTACATTGGTATGTTTGCAAATATTTTATTCATTAAAAAATTTTGATTACCGAATGAGGATTTTATTTAATTGAAGCGAAATAAATATATTCTACAGAGTGTAAGCAATCGACATTTTCATTTTGTATAAGGTTGATAATAGTGTGATCTAATGATTTACTAATACGTGCACATAACATTTATAATTTTTGAAATCCATTTACTGTTGATTTTGTCAAGCGAAATTCAATCTTTGATTAAATTCCCTTCTATAGTAATGAAAACGCAATATAAATGTAAGTTATATTGCGTGTTATTAGAGATACCTATAAAATGTTCTTCTGTTTACTATACACACCTAATTTTGTAAACCAAATTGCGACGAAATTTCTGATTCTTAAAATAAATTGGGTGTTTCTTATAGATATCAAGGTGCTGAAAAATATGTTGGTAAAAAGTTTCTGTCACCGTCCCGTTTTATGGGAATTCTTTTATAAGTTTTAGATTATATTGTCTTTCTCATAGTAGTTATTTCTATGTTACATTTTTCTTCAATATGAGCTTGATCAAACATTTTTCATTACTAGATAATAAAAAAAGAGAGTAGAATTAGAATTTATTTCCATAACTTTCATTTGTATGCGGCCTTAAGATATCAAGATTGCAAGATCAGTATCTCCTATATAAGAACATTAACATGTCCACGGTCGACATAAGATATATGCTGTACCTTTCCCCAACGAAAGGCGATTTATGTAATGATATAAGCGGTTCCATTTCTGCTTTAAATTTTCGGTTTAACTTGAACAATGACTGTGTGTTGTTCATCCATGACTTAAAAAAACCAGCTTAAAAGCTGTGCTACTTCAGAATGGAAATCCTACCGTGTAATTTGCACTACATTCGGGAAACCGGGCTGCAGAAACCGAATATGATGCTCATAGCCTGGAACCTAGGCATAGGATGACCGAAAATATTGGGGCGTCACAAATTGCAAACAAGAGTGGAAAGGGAATATTTTCTTATATTTAGAAATAAATGTTTTAAATAAAAATGATTTTTAGATTAAGTTGGGGATGAGGAATGTGTCTATGACCAGGTATAGGGTGATGAATCTGGTACTTGAATTACTTACCTTGCGAGCAGCAAGTGGAGGATTCAAAAAAGTTCCAAGAAAAGGACGATACTTATGGCAAAGCATTTTATCAAATTTAGGACAATCTTTTTGTTTTCCATTTGTTCTTGAAGCCACTGAGACTTCTTCGATCTGATATTTGCAAAAGTGCAACTAAAAATACTTGTTTTTTTTTTTACCAGTGTTGCTTCCAAGCTTGGGTTTTGAATGGTCCGCTAGGGTCCCATTTTTGCGTTTTCTCAATCTTAAGGTTCCAACTTTCATGATGAAATGTCGATACAGAATACGCGAAATTCCTTTCAAGTAAACAGAATACCTGAATGTTTGCTAAAACTATCTTGAAGTTCAAAAACTCCAAGCTAACAAATGTGATGTCTACTAGTGATCTGAGCACAGTAACTACGTAAAAATTAAACCATATTTCTGGGTAATTCAACAATATAACAGTAGTGTATTGTTGAGAGGTAATTAAACTAATCCTGGTTCTTTTATAGTCGTTAATGCAAATATAGTAATACAAAATATTTTTTTAACAAATCACATTTAAAATATTTAAGTATAGGCTACTTTTTACTCGATACAATTTTATTTCTATAAAAATGGATAACAGTTGATAGCTGAAAGTTAAATATATGAACTGACATGAAAATTAAATATATAAATATATGAACTGAAATTTCTGATACAAACAAGACCTGTAAAGAGGGCTTTATGAATAATAAAAATATAGTTTAAAAAAACAAAAAACACGCTTTAGTTATAAATTGAACTAACTAAAAAGCGAAGAATAATTCTTAATATAGAAATAAATGAATGAACGAAAAATAGTATTATTGTGAAAAAGCGTGGGGTGCTTTGTGCTATATTTTTTGTATCATTTTTGTACTAATCGTACCGATCGAATATTCACAAGCACTGATCTATTGAGCACCCCACGCTTTTTTCACAATAATACTATTTTTCGTTCATTAATTTATTTCTATATTAGGAATTATTTTTCGCTTTTTAGTTAGTTTAATTTACACTAGAGCGTGTTTTTGGGTTTTTAAACTATATTTTTATTTTTCCCTTTTTAGTTCGATTTGCTATAAAAGCGTGTTTTTTAGTCCTTTATAAACTGTATGTATTTAAAATTTATTTTTAATTTTCGATATCTCTCATAAGACACTAAGGAACACTAAGTTGGAAAGTGCAAACTGTGAGATAATTTATTTTCACTGTGCACCAGTGGCGTAACCAGGATTTTATTTCGGGGTGGGCTGGGTATCAAATTTAAAGCGTAAGATCATTTGTAAGCTAAACATAAAATTGTAAGCAAAGTAAAGGGTCCCATTTCGGGAGGAGGCAGCTACGCCCCCCCCCCCGAAATGGGGGCTACGCCCCTGCTGTGCACTTGTATTAATCAACCTTGATACGCCCCTGCTGTGCACCAAAGTATTAATCAACCTGTAGTTAAATGCTACCTTCCTCACTAAAAAAGAAAAATAGGTCTCTAATCAACAAATAAATGCGTGTTAAAAAGAATGGCCTTAACATATTCTTCTACTCAACTCTTCCATAATGTGGTGGATGACGATATTTTGTAAAAATAAAAATATTGCCGTGACCAGGATTCGAACCTGGGTTATTGCGGCCACAACGCAATGTACTAACCACTATACGATCACGGCCACAGTAAGAAAGGGTTTTCTTAAGATTGTAATATTTCGAAGTGTTCTACTTTCAATCAGGATAAGAAATGAGGAAATTATTTAATCCTGACGATCCTGATCAGGATAATGAGATAAACTTATAAAATTATTGTATTGTCACCGGTTCTTGATAAATGTACAAAGTTTGAATTAAATCTGTCCGTTTAAAGTGGGTCAAAATCGAGTCTAAAGGAGTAGGTTACAAACATACAAGCATATTTACAGATGAAGCTATTAAAAGCGTGTTAAAATCAGGATAATGGGATAAACTTATCTAATTATTGTACACGCTTAAATCTACTGAGTAGAATAATAATCAAACGGAGTATATTTTGACTCAATTTTTGACTTCAAACAGCCATTCTCCCGATTGAGTAAAATTTGCTCCATTAATCGACAAAAATCAATGGAGCGAAAAATTCTAATTTTTTTTAGCATTATACAACAGCTCCATTTAGGCATACTCACTAGGTTCACTCCATTTAGACTAAATAATAATCAAAAAAGAGGAGTGTCTGTCCGTTTTTGATTAATATAACTGTACTCAATTATGATTATTATTTAAGCTATAGAATGAGCATTTTTACAAAATCTGTCCTTTTTTAATTAATATATCTGTACTCAATAAGATTATTATTTTAAGCTAGTAAAAGGGTGTTTTATGAAAATTCGCTGTTTTTGATTAATATATTGAATTATTCGTTTTCTTCATTTTTTATTACCAGAGCTGTAATCTATGATTGTAAGCCCGAGAAAATAAATTTTAAATCGAGGCAAATACATTACATATATCTTAATACACTATAACAAAGTATTTTTTTTAATAAATAGAATATAATTTCACTATAGTCTCTAGTTATAAAACGAATTCACAGTACAGTCAGAATACAGAAATGCAATCATGGTTAAACCAGCTGTGAGATTTAATTAAAGCAGCAACCAAATTTATTTACATGAAAAAGGTAAAATAGTACTTACTCACTTCACTGAAGATATCATAACTTCATTTGTACAACAGTGACGAGATTTTTATAATCCAATCGTAAGAAACTATGCCCATTAAAACAAAATTTTTACCGAAAGCATCCTCTCCACATTTAGTTTGAATTTATTTCACAACTCTGAATATGTAAAAGATGCATTTGGTATTCGGATATAACATAAAATTATCACCAGCGAATACATCGAGAAGTAATCACCCACAACAAAAGGCAAAGTAGAGCACAGCAAAGTACATCCGGTATCCTCTTTAGAATCTCTTTTAATTCATATTTTTAATAACGACATGTTTGTTCTTTGATCCCGCCGCAAGCCACAGCCAGGATTCCCGCGTTGTGCCTATGTGCCGTTTTCCGTTCAAGAGCGTTGGTCACGTGATAGTAATAGGATATCTCACAAGCACCTTTTCGTGGGGGAGAGACAGAATTCTCAAATAGACACGATTTTCGTGAAAAATGGAGTTAAATAGAATCTAGGGGCAGATGGGGCTAGATTGGGAGCATTGAAGCAAATGGAGGAGATTACAAATTGTCTTTAAGGAGAAATTTTTAGCGTAAAAGGATTTAAATCAGCCGATAAGAAAGGAGTGTTAGTTTTAATCAATCGATTTAAGCGCGTATTGTCATCGATCCTTGATATATCTACAAAGTTTAAATTGAATCTGACCGTTTAAAGTGGGTCAAAATCGAGTTCAAAGGAGTCGGTTACAAACATACAAACATACATACAGGTGAAGCTAATGAAAGCGTGTTAAAAAGTAAACCTCTCAACGGATTTAAACCTTCTAAACATTATAAAAAGGCATTATGTTACTAAAGCGATAATTAAATTGTACATTTTCTAAGAATTAATACAGTGGTTGATTCCTGAAAAGTTGACTTGATACGCATTTTAAAACTGTAGGATTATTGTTTTTGTTTTAATTTTTTTAAATAAATGAATAAAAAGTAGAAACAGGAGAATGAACTTGATGGTAAAAATAAGTGTAACAAAAGATTTATATATTGTTGTAAGTTAAACAGATTAATATGGAAACAAATTTAAACAATGTTATTGTATTTGGAACTAGCGATTTGCTAAACAGAAGAAGAAATCAAGGTATATTTATTTAATACAAATAAATAAAATTTAAATAATAAAATTTGTTTCCCAGCTTTGTTGAAGGTTGACGAAAATTCTACGCCTAGGAAAATTAAAATGTTTGTTTCATCCGAAACTTAAATAGATTTTATTTTTTTATATATATTTTACAAAATTATTTATTTCAATTTTTAAAAACAAATTTTTAATTTACTTTGAAATTCAAGCATTAACTAATCGCAATTAATTTAATTTCTATGAGACTTTAACATGCTTATTACTTGTCAGTCATAATTTTATATATGGCCTTAAAGTTTTTGATTTAAAAAATACTTCGTGCATTCTTTTCACACTACATTTTAAATTTAAATGCCTCTCCTAGCTCATCATGAATAAAGATTAATCCACAGCGAAAAATTTTCTCCATGCAGTGTATTAGCATTTTATGAAAACTCAGCTTTATATAAATCATGTTTGACAGGATTTGGAGTCTGTCTATGTGTTGATAAATTTGTTAAAATATTCCAAGATTCGAAAAAGTTGTATTTGAGTTCATGACGTCAAAATAGTTTTTAGAACCACTCTGAAAGATTTATTAGATTAATGTCAAGTTTTCTTGAAAAATTAAATTTATATAATGGATAAAGTTATAAAGCAAAAGTACTTTGACCAATTGTTTGAATTGTTGTACAAATGTTCAAATTAACACAGGAAAATTGCACAAGCCACTTTAGAAATCTAAAAATCTACTTGTTCCCCAATATTTAGCTATTTTGAGTTTTAGAAATCTTCCCAAATATCTAGTAGAGTACAAAAGTGCAGCTTTTTTTCAATAACTTAAGTTAGATATTGGATATGAGGCTATCATCAATTAGATGTCATAAGTTTAAAAATGAAGTAGAAATTAAATTACATAGAGTGGAAGGTGTTAGTGTAAAATTTACAGCACAGGTGAAATAATTCTGAAAATCATAATTCCAATAACGTAGAAATAACTTCTGTAATGTTCTTTGTACGTGATCTATACTCATAAGAACTGATAGATGCAAATAGACTACACCGGGTTTCATTAGAAGACATAATTAACTTTTAAATTTCAAATAAGATTACAACTGTCTTTTCATAATTTTAAATCCGCTCTACATTTTTGGACTGAAAAAAAGCATAAAGAATAGCTATTCTGTCTACAATTAAGTAGCTGACGCTAAAATATCGATTACGGAAAATAATTTCCTTAAACATTCATTCATGCTTTATTTCCCTTAAAATGCTGTACGGCGTGCTGCAGGCACGCATATTTTTAGTTTAGCTGGAATCGGACAACCAAAAAATATTTTTATTTTATGAGTGTAAGAATTCTTTAAATGACTTTATTTTTTGTTTATAGCAGATTAATGGCATCGATGATTAAGTAGAATTACTTAAATGCTGTCACACGACAGAACACAATTTATGAATAAAACACTGATAGTAAATCAGTTAGATGTAATACCCGGCCAAGACAATGAACTTCTGCCATTTAGTTGGGAGTCCCGGAGGACTTTGCTAACCATCCGTGGAAGTATTTCTGCACCACCTATGGACAATCGCATACAACTCCGCAGAAGACGGAATGTGTTGGCCCCTAACATTGTCCTACATCTTGTCAAAGAAGTTCTTTGCGTATATAGACGCACTGCGCTTCTGTTGTGGTATGAGTGCATCAAACACCTACTGTGCGTATGCCTTCGTCAGTTCCAAACTGCCATGTACAATCGCGTACAATGTTCCTCGTGAAAACTCTTCTCTTCATGCAAATCAATAATGTTTGCTGGCCGTCCTGTGCTGGCACATTTTTTTTTTCTTTTCAACGGGCGGGAACTTGCCGATTAGGCATTGTTTACTACGGTATTGCGGTCATTTTGTTATGGGGGCACCCAGTGAGCAGTCACCATTACCCCCTATGAAGGGAAGTACAAGTTAACATCCACAACCAAGACGGTATTCGAACCTGTTTCCGAGGCATGTAGAATGGTTTTTAAGCCACTACACCCCATGGGCGTTTGCTGACACATTTGGCTGCACTCGCTACTCCGTTACTGAAGTGTGCCAACCCTTCAGTACTCCTCCCTGTTCAGTACCCCCCCCCCCTGTCAACCCCATAGATATCTTCAGGGTTGATAATACGCCTTGAGGGTGTTTCTTTCCCGCATACAGTCACTATGCGACAGTGGATCTCACTACTCTGTATCTCCTCCTTCCATAGGAACCACGCTGTCCAACGCTGACCGAGATAGTCACCTTCCATCACTGATGTCCACTCTCTAAATTGCGGCTACGAAAGATCGGTGATTTGGCAATAAGCTGCCTATCCCTATTTCTATAATTAGTCGAGTCGAGTCATCAATATGTGTTGGATGTTATCTGCCGGCAAAATCAGCCACTCAAAACTGAGATTTCCTGGAGATGTCGAGTCCAGTTGAGTCTAGCTTCAGAATTCACCGAATTTAGCTTAAAGTCTCGCTATTTTTTGGCGCGAATCGAGTTGAGATATCAGCCCACTCAGATTATTCTTGTTCTCTCACTTAGTCCGTACTCATACCGTTCACCAGCCGCCAGCTGCTATGTATTCCAAGTAGCTCACGCCCTTTTGTGCTTATGTCACTGGTTTTCCCTGTTGCTTCATACGACAATAATAGTAACTATTATATTAAAAAAGAACATGAAATTATTTATTTTAAGTGAAAAAAGGAGAAATGTATTGAGTGTTGGTTTTATTAATAGAAATAAAAGTTATTTTCATGTCAGAAGATTGTTTTTTACTCTGCTAAGATTCCGGGTGAATGTGAAGTGAATAAAGAACAAGCACAGTTCAGAAAACACTACTAGCTGTAAAAGCATCCTCTGATTTGGGAATACTAGGAAACAAAGAGTAAAACAGAGATATTTTGATGCTGTTTATGATACATATTCTTTGATTTTAATCTAGGATCACACTGCATGGAAAAATAAAAAATGGCGAATGGTCCGTAGGCTAATACAACTGTAAATAAACAGTTAAGCATAACTTTACAGCCCACGACATTTCAAGCACTTCGAGAAGAAAGATACTGCACAGGTTTAGAAGAAAGTGAAGCTTATTCTTTTTCGATTTAGGTTAGTTATTGTGATGCAATTGTTGCGTTACCAGTGAAAACAGAAATAATAAGTTTCGCAATTTTTGCTGATCGAATAAACTCCAGCTATGTGTATAAAAGAATGCCTCATTCCTCCAGTACGAAGAACTGAGATTCAGCTAGTTGCTTATAAGAGCATTAATATGTAGTAATAATACATTATTCAATTATTACAATTTAATTAATTTTTCTCTTCAAAAATATTTTATTAAAAACATGCTTAAAAATACAAAGCTAAATTGCTCTGACGGATTTAAATTATGCTCCTTGTATTAACGTACGGTTTTTAAACAATAAGCATTTTGATGTATTAACTACGAGCAATTATTTTATTTCAGCTACAGAACTAAGTTAAAAACATTTAAGATCCATCAGTCATTTTACTACTTATTAAAAATATGATAGCTCTGGATTTTACTCCTAAAAACTAAAAAAAAAAAAAAAAAAAGATAATGTCCATATTTAGGTTAGCTAGAAATAATTCCCATGATGACTTTTCTTCATAGAGAGATATGTAGCTAATGTTTACAAAAAATGTTAAGCGTTACAAGAATTTGCGCAAAGATAGCCATTATTTAAAAAGAAGTATCGGAGCTGAGTCCCGGTGAGCTGCTATGCAAATTAAGCCCTGTCTCTGTTGGCTGCAATCTTCCTAAGACATTGTAAATCATAACGTTTTTCAAACAAGCCTATTGAAGTTCAGTTCTGTCGAAATGTGCAGCTCTTGATGTAAAAACTGGGAATTAATCTTTTAATATGCCATACCAAAATATAATTGCATCAAAAATTATTGCGTGTTTTGACTCTTGCCTGTACATGCTTGAACACTATTACATACATGTATTAGTAAGCTTAGACTACACATATGTAGTAATTAAAAAAAATAATTTAAAAAACCTTAGACATTTCCAAAATGAATTATAAAGATATTTTCATCTTTTACTTTAACATTTCCTTTCCCGTTGTAAATTTAAAAAGTCTATTTATGTGTTTTTATCCATTTTTGAATATACTTTTATGCATCAAGACTCAAAGTTTTCTGATTAGTTAAATTTTCAGAGTTATTCATCATTAAACAGAGTTATTCATCAAATCCTAAAAGCAAATTTCTGAAAAATAATAAAACCGTTTTAAAATAATAAATCACCTTTTGATAATAGTGAGTACATCAAACTGTTCCCGCATCAGAAATACAGGAGATAATGGAAACGGAAAATCACAAACAAGTGCTTAATTTAAAAATTTATGCAATGCATTTACTTGATACACTGATAATTTTAATGAAGCCGTTAAATGCATCAGTTCGACAGAATTTACAACTTTTAAAAGGAATCAGTGAATTTGATTAATGAACTCTGTTTCAAACAGCACACACAAATACATAACGTCGAAGGTATTTAAATGAGCTTAATCATTTTTAACGCACATCTTATTAACAAATTCTCAGTTAGAAGGAAAATAATAATATATTTATATACATACATATTTAGTTACAATTTATGAAGTAAAAATGTTTATTGACAAACGGAATCAAGCATATCATGTTTTTCTTGAAATAAAATTTAAAATGCTGATTAATATTGTTTAAGTGTTTTGTTAGAAAGTTCTGTATGATAAGAAAAAGGTAGAAAAGAATGATTAATACAGGGAGTAGTAAAACTAAGTTCGTTGGACATTGAGACCGCGAACAGATTTTACGTTCACCAGCTCTCATTAGCGTGCACGGTACTACAGCAGCCCAACCGAGAGAGGGTTTTACCCTCCCAAGCACTGGCCAAGCCAATGCTGCTTCACTTTCCGTGTTTGTATGGGAACGGAGGCGAGAAAATTCGTGGATTGAGTCAAATATCTTATAGCTGTGATTGCATACCTTATGAGCAACATTTCCATTGTTCGAGTGTGTGTTACTTAGTGTAACTTTCGAACGCTATTAGTACAATAAATCATCTAGTCGCGAAGCAGTGCATTTAGTCAGAAATATGGTAGTTTTTAAATAAATTTCAAATAAAACCATACGAATATGGCATAATTTTCACCTTTGCATTGAAATGGAAATTCTTGTATTTTTTTTTATAATTAAGTTCATTTATAATTTAAAAAGACACATTAAACAGATTCCTTTTTATTTAAAAAACAAATGCTTTGTACATTAACTAAAAATAAATACTTGGGTTTGCGATACAGTTAAGTGCATTCAAAGATGGGAGCGAATAATGTTAAAGCTAAAAAGAAGAATGGATAGGAAAGGACTTTTATCTTCATTCTTGTCTCTTCGAGAATAATCTCTGAAAAACCATTTTTATTGGAGTGCATATTTTCACAAACTACATACCGATTATGTTTAAGCTCAAACAGATTAACATTAAAAAAAAGTACACTCAATACAAATACTATCTAAGGATCATTATGAGGAGAAATTCTTTTAAATGATCCAGTGAAATGCATCTCAATACTGCACCTAGCCGTTTTTATATGGACCATACGATTATAATAAGTAATAAAACTAGATTTCGCGTAGAAGATTATGCATATTCATAGTTGTTAAAGATCGAATTAAAAAAAGAAAAAAAACATGGATAAACTGAAATCATGAGTACTTTTCAACTTGAAAAATGCTATAAGTGTGATGGAGATCACATATCTAATTTAATAATCGTTTACTTTGGCTTTATTTAATGTAATCTATCCAAAATCAAGAATTCTAAATCACTTCTGTTTTTCATTTTTCTGCCATTTCGGTTTTTAAATCTATATATTTGCTTTTCCCCGTATGCACTATTCTTACTTGTTTTTCGTCTCTTCAGACCGGTGTGCTAAAAATAGATTATATTTGTGTCCGTTTGCAAAATCAACGTACTTTTGGATTCCCCCTCCTTTGGCTTGGTGTTGGCGTGTTTATTATTTGTTGCTCTTCCGACGTCTTTAAGATTATTTGCTCGCGATTACGTCATTTTAATTTTATTGGATTAACTGTTAGGGTGGCTCTGGAATTGGCGTTATAAATCTCAGCCAGGTGTTTGTTCTCGCCAATATGTAATTCTGTGCTGGCGTAATTTTTAAGTCATTCCACCTTAATTTCATTGTCTATATAGGACGTATTTTGTATTTCGCTGAGCCACCACCGTCCGTTGTATCCGTTAAACTAAGTGTATCGAACCTGGATTTTCATGTGTCACAACGCAAGTCTTAATAATTTAAAACAGCCCTACTAATTAGCTTCTTTACAATAAGCTATATCATTTTCATAAATTTACATTAATAAAGCAAAATATTTTTACGAGGATAACACTATCCGTAAGCAATCAAGTTTCAGAAAAAGATACTCTATACGTACAAAAAAACTTAAAAATAAAATATTCATTTGAAATATATGAAACTTGTCACTTTATTAAGCTCAAAACCCACTACTCTTATAGTGTATGAACAGCTGAGTACAAGGACACTTAATACAGCTACGAGATTAAATTTAGTGTATGTTTGTGGATTACATCATTAGACTTTCCTAACATAACTAGTACGTAACTCAAACAAAATGTCAGAGAACAGAGCACCTATCTTGATGCAAGGGTTTTATCCCGTCTTGGTGCTGGAGAATAAACTTAAGGGCACCGGGTAAGCCCTATCTCCGCCATATCAAATTCATCAACTTTATGTACCTTTTAATCAGAAATGGTAAAAGATAATGGTACAAAATTTTAACGGCAGTTAGAATAACATATTTTACATACTTTAACACAGTTTTTTCTGAATAAAAAATCATTATTAATTTTTTTACTGATAATCACTTTTGAATTTCCATTTTTGATAGCATCCTGCTGCCTAAAATGATAAAACGGAACACAAACCTGTAAAATCCACGTTTTGGGAAAACCCGATTTAAAGATTTCACATATACGTATAAAATATGCGGTGCATTGGGAAAACTGAAAAATATATCACATTTTCACATAAACAAGTGTAATATATCGTTAAAAAGACAAACGTTTAAAGTATTTAATATAATAAAAAAGTAAAAATCGCTTTTTTGAACGAATTTTGCTTAACTGGTAATAACATATAATTCGTAAGTCTGAAGAAATGACGTTTCCTAGTAAACAGTGACAGCTTCTCTATTCCTCAACTAACAAAAAGTAATTGATGTTTTCTTTGAACTCTGTTCAACAAGCTTACTTCTGAACATTGTTACATCCTGAACTAACCTTTAATTGGGACAAAGAGAAGCCTATCAATACCTAGAGACTTAGTCATAGCTTTTAGTATGATAATCGTCTGTCTAAATTCAGCTTATCCAGATCATAAAAGAGGAATTTTAATGATCGAAATATGAAATTTCGTCTGTGAAATCCAGAATATCGTCTAGTTTTAATTTAGCTTTTATAAATTACTAGCTGCGTGCCCGTTCTTCAAACGGTAGGAAACGAAAATTTTCCTTACATGTGTAATTCGAAATTATTCGTGATGTGGAATAAAAAAAAAAAAAAAAAAAAAAAAAAAAAAAGAGCAAAATTATTTGACTCTTAATTGTGTCATGAGTACTAACCTGATCATTGCAGTATAATGACTCAAAAAAAAAAATACGTCAGTGTCATTCACTATCAAAAAAGTGGAAAGCTTAATGGTTTGCAGAGAACTCCTGGCTTTCAAAATGTCTTATTTCTACATAATACTGTTTTTTAGGCTCAAGTTGTAGCATTAAATACCTAAGACACTACATGAAATGGAGCACCATTTATTTCTTTCCGAACATGTACCACATAGGCGCACCCACGGAGGGGGCTATGGGGGCTGAAGCCCCCCCTAAAGGTTGAAAGTTAGAAGTGAAAAGCTTTAAAAATATGAAAATTGTCGCTAATGAATTAATTTTTTTTAGTTCTTTCTTTTTTTAATTGTCTTCAAATTATTTCTAACCAAAAAAGACATTTATTTAAAAAAATTTTAAAGAAATGCTTACTTACAGTTAGTTGAAACACTGTTACACGCGGTTACAACGTCGCTCAAAAGATCAGATAATTATTTATGACTTTATAATGAGTTACATTGCTCGTGTTCTTTGGGACAGTCAAATGGTACCGAATATTTTGACGTCATAAGAGAGTTGTAACTAACCGAGGTCACTATGACCGAGTTCAGCAGTATTTGTATGTAGCCCAGCCCCCCCTAAACTAAAATCCTGGGTGCGTCACTGATGTACCATATAAGGAAAGTATTGTAATCATGAAAAAATTCGACTTCGAGATTTTGGTGTATTTACACGTTTTGAGGTCTTCTGAATTCATTCATGCTATTTTCAAGAGATGTTTTTAAAATAGCTGCGCACCCGCTCTTCATATGGGAAGAAGGGAATATTTTACTACTAAAATCATATCTGCATGTGACAAAACAGAATTTCATTTTTAAAAAAGTTCAAGTAATCTCCTCTGTTGAAATTACTGCGGGATATATTAACGCAAATTAGAATTACTTTTCATTTAGTTGGTTGTAAGACAACCGTTGAAAAAGGATAAACACTTTTAATTTCATGAAATATTTATTAACGTGGTACATTGCGATTTATTCATATTATCCTGACAAATCTAATAATACTACCTATTACGTACATTAATACTATCTATACTCGCTTCTCCCTCTTCAAGGCTCCCTTAAAAGAAACAGCTTAGATTATTTGGCCTCAATGGGATCTTGTGATTCTGTGGCGATTCCTTGCAATTTACGCATTAGCATAAATAATAATCATTTCACATAATGGTTGCCATTAAGGAAACTCTCCATATATATTTAATTTATACATAGTTTTATAAGATTGGCGTATTTAGCGCCGCAAACCATTTCATCTTACAGTGGGGAGAAAATATCCAAGGGGTGCCATTTGAAATATCCATGTATCTAATATAGCGATATCTTTTATATCCTCCATAGTCCTGTCTCCTGAAAAACATGAAACTGTGTAATCTCGAGGAGCTACTTATTCCCATTTTAATTGTGACAGGGCGTTAGAGTTGCAGAGTTTACAAATTTCACGCATTTTTTTAAATTTATGACGTCACTGTTTGACTGCCGTAAAGGATACCCCGGTAGATTGAGGGAGTTAATTTCGATATTTCGCATAATTGTTTTCAAACGGTATCATTAAAACTTTGCGTTGGACCTTTATGGAGGAACGTAATTCAACGTTAAAATAAAACTATACTCGCAACTTGCATGCGTATGTTAGGCAACGCCTACGCTAAATTAAATGCCAAAAATAAAAATAGTAAATAGAAAAATTTTAATATATCGCGCTTTGAAACGAACTTTGTAACTTTTAAAATGAACATTTTCAGCGCCGTGAAAACATTTCAATTTTTAAATAAGCACCGGATTAAAATACCACTTCTAATAATAATAATCGCGAATTTCTTAGTTCATTTCTACAGTAAATTTTAATCAAAATATCGTCTCCCTGTGTTGAAAACAGAGCTGGAATAAATGAGTTAAAATTATGGCGTAATTTTTACGTATCTTGAAGCATTTGACGTCATAGATCCTCACTTGCGAATTCAAATTCTGATATCCCATTTAAAAACTCGATTGGTTGAAAAAACCCTTTTTTTAATCCTTTCTGTGGCAACAACCGAACATAAATTCTCGTGCCGTGATCGCAATGTAATGAATGGCGTAAGATCGCGTTGATGCTATTAAATTCTAAACATTAGGCTGCATTAAAATTCGTAAAAAATCAACTAATTTACATAATTTTTTCGTTTTTTTTTAAAAGAGGGAGAAAAGAATGTTTCACGATTTGTCAAAATATCTAAAAGTTATGACGGATAGAATTCAAGATGCGACAGTTTTAAAATTATTTTACGAAAAAATATCGCGAAGCAGATGCTTAGTAAAAAAATTCCTAAAAATCGGTAAATCATGTTACGTATTCAGAACAAACTGTCTTTAAAAGAAAATTTCCTCCTCTATCCGATTATACAAATGCCGTTTTGCTGCGAGCGTAATTTCCGCCGTTATTACGAATTAGGTGAGAAAAAATGCCAAAAATCGCATAAAACATAAAATAAAAAAAAATCTAGATCGAATTTTGAAAAAATCGCTTCGAGGTGCACAACTACATATTTACATCTTCCCGAGTACCAAATTTGGTGTTTCTAGGTGTAGCCGTTTGTCCGTAACGCTGCCGACAGACCCCCTCCCCCCCCCCACACACACACAGACACCTTCTTTTATAATAAGTAGAGATAACAAAGGCATTTTATTAATAGTAATATAAAATTCTTCTGTGAATTCCAGAATATCATCTGTCCAAGTTCAGCTTATCCAGATCATAACAGGAAATTTTAATGATTGAAATATGAAATTTCTTCTGTGAAATCCAGACTATCATCTGGTTTTAATTTAGCTTTTATAAATTATAACAAAGGCATTTTAATGATTAAATGATCTTCTTTGAAATGTTAAAAACGTATAGTTCCATGTTCGGGTGCTGCTAATTTTCGATAATTTATCTGGAACTTATCCAGTTTAATCTAAAAATCTATAAAAATGTCTTTTATTGAATGATTAATTTGATCGAGATTTATAATTTTTATTTACAAGAATTTATATGAACACGAAATATCATTTATCAATTTAGTTTTTTGTATTAGTACTCTATTATCATTTCCGTGTTTTTTATTCTTCTGTGGTTGCTGCAGAAATTGGGGAAGTTTGATGATTAAAAAATTTATATATTTAATAATATTTTTTGATAGTTAAAAACTTTATATTTTTAATAATATTTTTGAATATGTCACAGAGGATAATGAAATGTTAAAAACGTATAGTTCCATATTCGGGTGCTGCTAATTTTTGATAATTGATCTGTGAATATCACCTGGAACTTATCCAGTTTAATCTAAAATCTATAAAAAATGTCTTTTATTGAATGATTAATTTGATCGAGATTTATAATTTTTTATTTACAAGAATGTATATGAACACGAAATCTCATTTATCAATTTAGTTTTTTTGCATTAGTACTCTGTTATCATTTACGTGTTTATTATTAAATGATTAAAACGTATAGTTCCAATGTTAGGTGCTGCAAAAACTATGGAAGTTTGATAATTAAAAACGAGGAATTTTAATAATTAAATATTAAAAACATATAGTTCCATGGTCGGGTGCTGCAGAAACTGGAAAAGTTTGATAATTAAAAACAAGGAATTTTAATAATTAAATATTAAAACGTATAGTTCCATGGTCGGGTGCTGCAGAAACTGGGAAAGTTTGATAATTAAAAACGAGGAATTTTAATAATTAAATATTAAAAACGTATAGTTCCATGGTCGGTTGCTGCAATTTTTTAATTATTGAAATATGAAATTTATCTGGAACAGATTAATCTAAAATCCATAAAATGTCTTTTATTTATTGAATTTGATCAGTTAATCTCGAAATTAATCTATAATTTTTATTTAAAAGAATGTATATGAACACGAAATCTCATTTATCAATTTAGTTTTTTGCATTAGTACTCTATTATCATTTACGTGTTTTTTATTAAATGATTAAAACATGAAATTTAATGTTTAAAACATGAAGTTTAATGTTTAAAACATGAAATTTAATGTTTAAAACATGAAGTTTAATGTTTAAAACATGAAATTTAATGTTTAAAACATGAAGTTTAATGTTTAAAAACATGAAATTTAATGTTTAAAACATGAAGTTTAATGTTTAAAACATGAAACTTCATGTTTTCGTGGATTAGAAAAAATATATATATAATTCCATGGTCGGGTGCTGCTAATTTTTGATAAAATTTTCAAAAATCAAAGTTAGCTGGGTTTTTAAAAAAATGTCCCAACAATTGTATTTTTGATGAAGGGCTCCGACATTTGGCTATTTAATGGACAGACTGTATAAAAATATATATATGATGTTTTAAAATTCCTTTATTTAATTTTTAGACTTTAAAGTGTAAAAAAAAATCCAGTAAATATGCAAATAGAATTCCTAATTATAGTTTTCTGAGTGTTACATGCAAATAATCATTTGCAATGTTTCTAAAATATATACATTTTGAAAAAAAAAAAAAACAAACATTGAACAGTAGACCTGTTAAAACAACATTACAATACTATAATATAGTTTTGAATTTTTTTAGATACCGTTTACTGCTATCTTATTGATATACTATAATATCACGTTCAAATGGTATCAAAGCTTACAGTACGTTAAAAATCTACTTTCAGTATGAATGAACCGTATAAAACTATTTTTAAGCAGTGATTACTAATTTACTTTACTAAATAAGACTTGTCCAGTTTTAAAGATTACATCGATATAGTTCCTGTTTAAAAAAAAATAGCTTTAAACAACTGACAGTTAATTAGGCTGTAAGAAATACCTCTAGTGCCTTATATTTAGTAGACTCTGTTAATGTTCTCTAACATAATTTGGAATGTTTCCGATTACACGAAAAAAACTTCTAAACTTGGTTAGCAAAAAACATAATATTCGAAAACTGACTATATTATAAAGATACACGTGTGTTTTCTTGCCAAAGAATTTCTCTCTCTTTTAAATGAAGTATAAAATTTCTGAACACATTTTCATTTCCATTGATGCTAATTTGATCTCTGTTACTTAGTGGAAGAAATTTAATCAGAATTTGTTTTTTGAAGCATGAAAAGCCGAAATTAAACTGTAAATAAGGCTGCTGGTTAAAATTACTGGTATTTTAATGTCATACCGAATACTTTTTGTTCTTTTAAAATATTGAATATTTATACAGACCTTTATCTTGAACTTTTCATTTTGAAGGGATTCTTAAACTCCTGTGAAAGAAAGAAAAAAGAAATTAAAAGTTTTATAAGTCAATTTAAGAATGAACTCCACGATGGAAAACTTCAGAAAATAAATTTATGACGTACTCTGGATGTTTCGCAATATGTTAAAAGAGGCACTTTATAAATATAAATAAGTAATAACATAAAATTTCAAGACAGCAAATAAGTACTAAACGAAGAGTTAATGGATGTTTGTCTTTAGGGACTAGTTTAGTTTAGATGGATTACCGTAAACACATTTTTTTTTCAATAAATTTTCCAAAGTTTACTTACATAGGACAGACATCATTGCATCTTGATAGATCAAAAATTCGGTAAGTAATGAATTTGTGATTTTTGTTGAAAGACACACGGCATTTTCTGATGTTTTCTATATCGAAAAACCATGGATAAAAATTACTAAGTAAATGTACTCACAAAAATGTTGATAAGAAAAAAAAATTATAATAAAATGTCTTAATTGACGATTAAAAAATTGGAGTAGTTTAATATTTAATTTTAATTTCTTGAACACTTCCAAAGTGTTTTACAAATTTTAACTGATTTGTATATTTTAATCCAAAGCAAAAACTTCATTTGATAATAATTTAAAAAAATTAAAATAAAATGTAAATTGCAATCACAGTTCGTTAATATTAAATATAAAGGCTATTATTGCTGATTATTTGCCGGAGAGACAAGAAATGACATTTTATTACCAAAATAGGTTATGTGTATTAAAGTGTCTAAATCGGTATCTTAATTACATCCGAGTTAATATCTGAGACTATCAAAGAACAAGAAATATATATCTAACTCCATTTTTTAACAAACAGCGCTGTTTTTAAAAGTTCATTTAATTTAATTGGCTAGCATTGATAAATAAATGGAAATCCCAGAATTACGACTTTAGGGATGTTGACTATAGAACTTGATCTTAGGCTCTCCTCCTCTTCGAAGATTTAGACTAAATGCTTAACTTAAACTGAAATCGCCCCCCAAAAATTAAAACAAATTCACACTGATCACTCTCACTAGACTGTGCTAATCTCCTACACAAAGAAACCCAAACAACTTTGATGTCACCAAGCTTTGACGTCCAGTGGCGGCTCGTGGGTTATTTAAATGTAGGTTCTCAAAATTAATTTCGAAAATTAAATATGCAGATACAACGCACCTTACAATTTAAAATATATTTGCATTTCCAGCAGTTAAACGAAACAATGCACGCAACTGAAAGAAAACAAGTCATCTTTGATCTTACATTTCGTCGCTAAGATAAATTTTAGCAAAAATATTGTCTTTTTTTTTTCTTTCAATTTTTTTTTCAAAGGATGATATTGAAAAATGTCATTGCTGTAGCTCCGAAACACTTATTTGACGCCCATCTTAATTATTTACACTAGTTCGTAAAAAATACTGTAGTGAAAAATCATAAAAATTATGAAAATAATAAAAATATGAAAAAAAATGGATTCATTAACCGAACACAACAAGCCAAGAGAGAATCCAGAGGAGATAACGGCAAAAAAATCTGCTGAGAGCACAATAAAATTGTGCGAAGGAAAGCGCCTCGCTTCCCCCGCAACTCTCTCGGCGTCTTTCCTCAGAGACCGGTTGCAAGGGCCATCCGGGGCGATCGCACGTGCGAGCGACGAAAGCCTATGCTGTAGTAACTTACGATACAGTGCGTTAGCAAGGACGTACCCAGGGGGGTGGTCCAGGGGGTCCGGACTCCCCCCCCCGAACTTTCAGTTTTTGTTAACAAAATAATAATGATGAAATCTTTTTGTAAAAAAATCCGCCTTTTTCACGGTTTGGACTCCCCCTCCCCCCCGAAATTTTTTTCTGGGTACGTCCCTGTGCGTTAGCTATAATAAACACATTTAATAATAGTGGGGGGTGAGTGAGAGTAAAACATGTTTTAAATTCACCAAAATCTAGAAGTGTACTTAATATATATATATATATATATATATATATATATATATATATATATATATATATAAATTTAATTTGTTAATGTGTTTATTCTTAAGTTTTTCCTCTGAGGATTCACGTGTTCATGTACTCAAATGGAGGAGCTGCCACTGTTGACGTCATCATTAGGCCTACATATAAAAGTTTTATTTTCCCAAAGAATAAATATTTAAAATTCTGCTGAGTTTACTCACATATAAAATCAATTAAGTGATTTGTAACAGAAAATTTACTTGACGACAAATGGCAGTTTTTAACCATCACTAATTATATAATGGGATAAGGAAATAGATTAAAATAAATTATTTTTTATCAGAAATGTATTTTCTAATTTTATATTAAGATATTTTCTAATATTTTTAGTATTCACCAGGAATTTTAAGTAGTTACTTTGCGAAAATAAAACACTGACGCCTTCGTTCTTGAGGCCTAGAATGTCAGAGGTTCATTTGTTTGGCTTTTTTAATCTCGGAGGGTTTGGCTATAAACTTTGGGAATTAAGGTAGTATCTGAGTCTGTACCCTTACTGGTGTGTTGTGGTTATGCGACGTGATGCCGTAACCCCTTACCTGAATAGATCTGATTCTCCATAAATTTATGGCACGTATTTGCATTGTTCTAACTTAGTTTGCAAACTATGTAAATAATTGTAAATAGCTTTCTTCATTATCATTTTGATAGCTATTATTATTTTGATAATAGCTTACTATGTGTTGTATTAACGCACATGCAAATATTACTGCTTCTTCCTCTTTTTTACTTTTTATGACATAATGCGACATGCGTAGCTCCCAAAAGTGTGGCACAACCTGAACAACAAAAAGTTGGACTCTCACATATAGATTGAAAAAATGTTTTGTTGAATCAATAAAATTATCCGGTTGAAATAGTATCAACAAATTTTTGTCAACTTAACAAAATAATTCTGTTAAAATAATTTTGTTATTTCAAGAAAATATTTTGCCAGTTTAAACAAAGAATTTTGTTAAAATAAACAAATGCTGTGTTAATTTAAACAAAATATTTGTTTAAAAGGTTTATTGTGTTAAAATTAACCATTTAATTTGTTTGAATAAACAAAATTTCTTTGTTTACTGGTATGTTCATCGCTCATACAACAAAATTATTAAATTGTTTTGTTGATTTTGCTATGATATTTTTTTAACCCACAAACCGTTTGTTGAAAGTTTCATAGGTAAAACTAATTAATTATCTATTCATCAAAATTCAGACTTTTATTTTATTGTTTTTATATATCTACCAGTTTAATTTAACAACTTCAACGTCATTTCCCCCCTCCCCGTATAAGACAAACTTTGTAGGACAATCAGATTATTCAAAATTCATGATGAGTGCATTTGTCTGTTATGTAACCACATTCAAAATAATTTAATGCCAAAATTTGGGTGAATATTTTTCACTTACACATGAAAACAACCAATATACCTTGATAAAAGAAGCATTTCTGGTGAGACAATAAACAGCTAACGGTCAAAACAACCGTTAGCTGTAAATATAGGTAGGTATGCACACAAATAACCGTTGAATTATTTTAAATGAGCTAAACATTGTTTTTGCATTCTGAATACATAATTAGATAACTTAAGCAATGTAAAATTACTTTGTACGAATATGAAAAATGTGTAATATGTTGACAGTAGCATTATTTAAATACAATAGCTTTCCTAATTCTTTTGTTAATAATAATGATATAAACTGTGTCGAACTTATTCCATGTCATCGTATAATGCTGTTTGGAATACCTTATAAACTATTACTTGGTTTCGGTGTTTAACTTAAGATTTAATACTAATTACAATTGCAACGAATCACGAAACCATGACAAAACACGAAACAGTTTTTATTCTAACAAGATATACGCTGAGTAAGCAACAGGCGCCATTTTTGGGGAGAAGTATGCAAACAACCTAGAGCTAAAATCGAAACAAAAAGTAAAACAGATCACTCGTGATAAACGCAAAACGAATGAAGTATATAATAGTTCAAACATTGAAAACGCTCATTCAAATAAGCATTTCCTTTTCTGAGCTATCAATTTTGAAAATAGTATATTTATTTTATCGAGAAGACAGATTGATTCTGACACTTTACTTTCTGACAAATCTGACATTGAATTGTTTAAAACTATGTAGATACAGATAAAAGAATTAAAACAAAAATGTAAATTTTAATGAGTAGCTAAAATAATGACTAACTTCAGAAACTTTCGACTAACTCAATAAACCCTCAGTCGATTAGTATTATTTACTATTTGTTGTTTTTGGTCTGGTATAAGGTTTCTAGCTTCGTTCAGGCGAATGGCTGTGTGCTCCTGAATATCCGTGGCATGGTGGAACTAGCCTGCTTGAACTGCAGAAAACATTGCTACGGCGTTAAATCTATACATCAGTTAAAAGTATTGAGGGCACAAAACAATAAGGGGGGGTGGGACGATGCTCGGTAAAAAACACCTAGGCTGAGAAGCGAACTATGTCCATCATGATTCACGAAGGAAATTTTATTTAACCCATAGTTCAACGTATTGATAAAATGGACGCTACTAACTGTTTTTAAAAAAATTTGATCTTCCGCTTGCCCCGCACCACCCACTGACGCATGCTTCAATTAATTGTTGAAAGATTCTGATTGGTTCAATTTCCACCAAACGTTTTTGTTAATTTAGAAAGCATTTTGTTAAATAAATTAGGTTGAATCAAAAAACACTTGTCAATTCGACAAAACAAAACTAAGGAACTGTTTAAATAAACATTCTGCTAAATTAAAAGAAAAAACACTTTTTAGCTTGTATAATTAAAGTTACATTCCATGGAAGAGCCACTCTATGCCCTCCAATTTTGTCATGTCTTGTCGTTTATAAATAAAGATTTAAAATCAGCGAAAATTTAATTTTTATTATTTGACAGCTAGAGTTTTTATTTATTGAAAATGAATTTAGAGTTGAATGTTACAAATAATCAACCATACTACTAAGCGTTTAAAAATTATATAAACACTTTTTATAATTTACTTTCCAATACATTTGTTGAGATCAGATACTTTTACACAAGCGACAGTCTATTTCTTCTTTAAAACATTATTGAGGTACCAAAATCACACATCTCCCACTTCCAAGTCACACAAAATTTCGGGGAGTATATATCAGCGACAATGCCGATGACAGTGAAACTTCCAAATTTAAGTGAAGTGTCAACCCAGAAAGCTTTTAAATAAATAATCTTCTCACATGATTGAATTCATCCAGTTTTCGCCTGAATAATCCGGATAAGCAAATGGCTGCTCCTCCATAGTTAAATGAATGAAAGGGCCATAGCATATACGACGATGAAGATTACTGACAGTTCGATCAATTTACTCTGGCATTACTTGATTGAAAGCGTTGGTGCATATGCGGTTACTCTTTAATGTGATGAATTCACTCTGTCGTTAGTATAATTTGATAAATAGCCTGTGGATGGGAGAATGGGAAGATTTGTTGGAATACCTAAAAGTACTAGGCACGTTTCTTGCCTACAGGAATGATAAAACTGTCTCTTTCTCAACGAAAAAACACCACTCTGAATGAATCAGCAAACCGTTGCAAAATTAGAAGAATGAAATGCTGCTGATCACACAATACGGCTGCATAAATGCGATCGGGCGTTCACTATTATAAAAAATCTGAATTTCACAGGCAGTTTCAACCTGGTTTTCACGGGATAATCACCCGTAATGCATAATAAAGCACTTTTTCTGTTCTCTAACAGAAATTGTGTTAAAAAAACGGAAAATTATCAGTAAATCTTCTGAACTTAGTTCTAAAGGGCATTTTCCATTCTCCTTCTGGCATCTCCGAGCTTAGAAAAATGAAATGTCTCGAGTTACTTCCGCTTGTAATCAAAGCAATATCCACAAAGCTGATTTTAGCAATTTTGTATGCAAACTGTTCTTTGTTCATTTTGCTTGCAGTTGGAGTGAAGATCTCTAACGTACAGGAATACTGTCGCGTTATGCATGTAACAGACGACTGCATTTGGAGTAGCAGTCGTCTGTTACAAGTCCTTTGCGGTGGGTTAATGCAGTTGGAACGATGAAGAATATTTCTCAATGTATTCGCTTGTGATAATTTTATTTTGTACCCGGAAACCAAATGCATCTTTTTCATATTCAGAGTTGCAAAATAAATTCAACTTTTATACAGAGGGGATGTTTTAGGTAAAGATTTTGCTTTAATGGACATAGTTTCTTACGATTGGATAAAAAACCTCGTAGCTGTTGTAAAACAAATGAAGTTATGATTAATTCGACTCACGGAAGTTTACGGTAAAAACTGTTTTACCTTTCTTGCATGTGGCAGAGCAGAGTGTGTAAGTACTGTTTTACTTTTCATGCATGTTTAATTAATCAAACAAAGTTTGCTGCTTTAATTAAATCTCACAGCTGGTTTAACCATGAATGCATTTTTGCATTGAGGCTGTACTGTGAATTCGCTTTACAGCTAACTGGCGGAACAGTTTCCTATGATAAATTCACTCATACAATTTTTTTTTTTTTTAATACATTAAACTGTTTTCATTTATCAAATGAGAAACGCTTTCTAGGCTTAGTTTTCCTAGACGCATATTTTACAAAAAGTAATCCAGTTACTATCGTGTAGCTTCAGAACAAAAAGTTTCCGATTGGTTGTTAGCGAAGAGTTAGCAATATAAAAACTAGAGTTTTGATTGTGAGTAACACATAGGACTTTGGTAACGGAAATTTAGCTAAAGTATGGCTAATGTAAATAATTATTTTAAAGAAAAAATAAAAATTATTTAGACTTCATATCTTTAAGTATAGATGCGATTCGCCATTAAACTTTATTCCAGAATACAAATGACCAATAAGATTTATGATGAACCACTTCTTTTTCCGTTAATGCAGCGTAAAAAATAATGGAGATTTAACTTTGAAACATAAAATGGTAATTTGCACTTTGAAAGCAGTACTAAATCGATGCCTTCTACTAGTTGAAGCTAATTTGTTTACTGCACATAAAATATCGCACACAGTTCTTTAAGAACTTTGCAGAAAAATCTTTTCAAGATTAAAATTTAATGAGGGTGCACTGCACAGTTTAAGACGCAGATTGTTTCAACACTTTATTATTTATCCACTTAAGAACGTTCTAAATTTTATCACTTGGCTAGGACAATGCCGGAGTTTCAGAAAGGGAGAAATTAAATCTTTTCTGCTTTTACGAGATCGAAAAATGAAAGTTGAAAAAAGGAAAAGCTTTTACATTTTGCTTTGAGTTAAAACTATACTTTGAATATTTTAATGTTCTTTTGTTACGCTAATTATGTTTCATATTTAGTCCAATGTCGATAAAAATATTCATTACTTTCATCCAGATAACTAAATATTTTTTGACGAAAATATTACTCCTTGTTCTCGTTTTACAGTACTTTGTTACTTAGCATATTTAATTCTCACACAACTAAAGAGTTAGGTTTTTAATGCAGTAAGTTAAATATTAAGGCTTGCATGTTTGTAATTTTAAAAACGGTTTTTATGAAAAATTTACAATAAAAAATTCTTCCATTAAATATAGAGTAATGTAGTAGTGGATGGCTTAAAAATTCTGTTTAGGAAGACATTACTGAAGTTATCTTCTACAAACGAAAAATAAATGGTATTAAAAGAAGCATAAAATTAAAATAAATCATGCATAATGCAAAACTGCTTATAAATTGACCTAAGGACGTAAAGTAAAATCACTAGTCAGGGTCAAAGTCAATACCAAGTAATTAAATTTGAGTGTTTTTCTATGTTGCTATTAAGAAGCCGAGACATTTCTGTAATGAATTAAAAAGGTAAGTAATCTCAAGTAGCTTATTTTGGTCCCTTTCTGTTTTGCCTAAACTGAATATACCCCAAGCAGCAAGAAATCCCCGGCTGTATCTCGGGCAGCATCTGTGCTAGTGGTCTTCACCCGACTCCCTTTTCATCCGTCCGACCTCGGCGGGCGACTTCTATTCAACGGTGGGCGTGGGGATCTTGGGAAATAGTTTTTGGACTGTCCGCGTCGAAGCCATCCTGTGCTTCTTCGGGCGATTTCCCAAGGATTCCTTCCCCGACAATTTGCTGGCATACCGTAATTTAGCCGAGATTATACCTATTGCTTTAGGATGTTCTTAAGGAGCTATTCAGCCACTATATATCGATTTCTATATACTTAACTCATTTTATTTTCCCCTTCATTTTTATAGCCTTAAGCAATATAAAATTTGTTTTTATTAAATGCGAAGTAAATATCTAATATTTACAATCATGCGTTAAGTCTGATTAAAATGTTTATGTGATAGCTAGAGAAACCAGACGAGCAAGTTATTTCTGGGTTTATATCCTGAAACTTGTGATGAACATAACTGAATCCTTACGTACAACCTTAATAATAGATAAGTTAAAAATATATAATCATATTTTGTATAATTTGTAGGAAAAACTGTTATTGGATAAATTAAAAGCATTCTAGTTTATTTCAACAACATTCAGCACAGTTATGTAATTAAATTATAGTAAAACTTACCTTTAATGCTATACAAAGAAACATAATTTTCTGTGAGGAAATACTTTGACTATTAATAGATTTATATTTTAGTATTTTTTGAAATGCTCAAAAAATTATTCAAAGAAAGATTTAAACTAGATCATTTTCAATCTCATATTTTCCTTCTCTATTATAAAAAGAAATACACTTCGAAGTAAATAAACAAATCATGAATATTTTAAAAACAAACAATGTTCCATCGCTCATTTTTAAACAAGGTTGCAAACCCAAGGTTGAGTTCTGAATTTCTGACTTCATTAGATCCAGTTATTCTTATAATGTCACCTACCGTTTAGCACACATTTCAACAAGTAACAAAAAATTTATATGCTTTAGTTAACTAACATAGAAATAATTTACGTACTTGGTTGTGCGTGAGTTTATTTTTGTATGTCTAGCGATCCTTGCTTGTAATCCATTGAACTTTCGGAAATCTAACAACTGAACAACAATACAGCGGCACTTAAACTTCTCCAGGTCGCATTGAGATCCATTTATTTTTTTAAATTAGTTTTTCGCATATTTTGTTTTCTAATGTATTAGTTTAAGGATAATAGTAATTTAAATGGTAATTTTTTAAATCTAAAAATGATTTCAAAACCTAAGTATACTGATGGGTAATTTAAATAAGTGAAACATTAATAATTAATAAAAGACTTATTTTTAAATTTAAGTAAATATATGTTTTAAATTTGAAAGGGGGGGGGGTGTATCAAGATACACCCTCGGCCAATTTGTGAATATGGATATTTTCATCTTTTTTTTAAAAATCAGTTTCCGAAAAATGATAGAAATGCAAATTCCATCTGTAAAAATCAAGTCATCTTTCAATTTTATCTGCTAATTTTTTCAACTGAATATTCATAAAATTTCATTTTAAAAATCCATTTTAATTTACTGTTCCTAGCTGGGAACATTGGCGTGTAAAAGATTAACACTGAGAAAAAGTCTTCGGAATATAGCAGATTGCCTTCAGGGGAAAAAAGTGGGAGAATCATTGCAGTTTCTGATTGGATGAATGACAAAGCATGTACGTATGTTGCATTCGATTTGAAGGGTTGGGAACGATGATTTCTATGTTTTGACCCGGCTCAAGACCTTCGCTAAATCTCGCCCGAGCATTTACTACCGATTTCTAAGGTTGACTAATGCCCCGTTTCCACTAGGCTTTTATTTTCCCTAATTCGCTTTCCGCCGCTAAAAACTCGACCCCAAGCTGTCTTTTTCGCCTCTACGGACGGTTTTCATCGGAATAAAAACGTTTCATTCCCAACCTCTAAAGTCGTAAGAATCTCGTTACCCCATTGGCTGGTTTCACGCTCTCTCAAAGAAAGGATTCCAATATGGCGCGGTCGCGAAAGTGAGAAGTACGAGAGTTACATATTTTTGAAGGATAGGTAGGCTCTTAATTTTTTTTTTTTGGTTCAATTAATCATCAATTTTCAGCACAGTATTCCAAATTGTTATAAATCTGCTCTGGACAAAATTCATGCAATCAATTGACCTAAAAAATCTAAGGGAAAAAAAAGACTCTGCGCTCAATCTCTCTCTCCATGATTTCATGCACACATAATAATAATTCTGTCATCCTTCCCTTTGAGTATTTTTATCCCTTATGTTTTAATCAGTCACTCTTTTAATAATATTTCTATTTCCTTTTGCTTTTGGCTCTCTGTGTCACGTAGATCTGTGACAAGATTTGTACAACTTAACTAATAACATAAGACAGGTTATACCCTGCGTGGCTAGGAGGTATCGCTCGTGACTCTTGTCCGGACGTCCTGGGTTCGATTCTAGCCGCCGCTCTTTTGGACTTTGTTTTACTATCGTTTTTGATTTATTTCAGTTTAAAAAAAAATAACACATTATTATATACTTTGCTAATTTTTTCGATAATATATTTTGCGATAATTAATAATTAAAAATAGTAATGACTTTGAATTAAAAAATAGTTAATTTCAGTATTTTTTGTAAAGCTCCTTCTTAACGTTTTTTTTTAGGTATTTCATGTGATATTCTGATGATCTCTAGTATGTTGACATCTATTTCTCATTAAAATTAAGTCTTTATTCTTCTAATATTATTGACTGTATGGGGGAAAATTCAATATATGTAATTAATATTTCAATGCATTTTTTTTCTCTTCAGAAAGCTTACATAATTAATTAATAATAGTTATTATTTAGTATTCAAAGGAAAAAAATAGTAGTTTTACATACTAACTGGTTTTAATGATAATGCTTTTACTCTTCATGTATAAATAAAATTTATTGTAATTATTGAATTTTAATTTTAAGACCAATATTTTTTCCATGTCATAGGTTTTCTCATTTTTATTTTGAATTTCTTTAAATACTAGATTAAAAATTTTGTTCAGTACTTTTCAAATAGAAATTTGATTAATAAATCTAAATTTATACGTTTTATTACTAAATTTATCTTTTGTATTAGACATTTAAAAGCCGGGGATGGCATCTAAAACAAGATGTTGTGCCCACCCGAGCCGAGTTGATAATATACTGAAGATGGTAGATAACTGAAGTATAAAGGTCCAGGGTTCTGATCTAGCGGACGGCTGATTATCTAAAAATTCGGAGTTTTGGACGGTTTTTTTTCACGATGTAACGTAAATATGCTTCAGAAGCACTAAGAAAGTCAACCGCGCAAGGCACCCTCCCTTTCGATAGGCTACTCCTCGTGTAGGTTTATCATGACAAAATACAATACAACCTTTTCAGAAATAGTTATATGCTTTTAGTGTATGTTAGAGATAACTAAAATTAAATTAATAGCATAATGTACTTCTTAAATTTACAAAACACACAAAAAGCAGATATCAATATTCTGTTAATTACTTATTTGGTGAAAGACAGCATGTAGTACTTAAATTTATCGAAAATGTGGCTGCCTTTTCAATCTATCAAAACAGCTCAATTAACTTAGTACATTTTAAAGCCTCTAATTTATGGGAATCATTGACACCCAGGTTTTTTTTTTTTTAAGCATCCTAAAATTAGTATAATATGCGCTAACTAAAAAAGTCCCTTAAGTAAATACAGTAGAATTTTTCAAATTCAAAGTCGACAGGACTTAACGATTCTGCAAAACACAAATTTCCAGAATATAAAAAATCCTGCAGTATTATAAAAAAAAAATCGTTGTAATCAGGTAAAGTTAAAAAAAAGACTTACATTTTTTAAAATAGAAAAATGTATTAAAAATAAAATACATTTACTGAGAAATTGCTCATTAGAAAGATTCTATTCTTTTAAACATTTTAAATAAAATCTAAAACGTTTTCTTTCGAATACTGAATTATTGTTATTTTAAGGTCTAATTTCGTAAATTGGAATTGCAAATTTAAGAAATTCTTCTGTATTTAAAAATAAAAAATTTGGATATATTTAAAAGAAAAACGGGAAACAGATAAAAGTTTAAACACGCACGCGCGAAATCGCTAATAGCCATTGGAAGAAATGTACGGTTCTTAAAGGAGATAACGAAGCTAGTGGAAACGGAATTCTACTTTAGCGTTACGACTTTTGAGTATGTAAACACATTTGGGGCATTAACGACACAAGTGGAAACGCGCCTTAAGACTTTTTTTACCAACGTTCGGAGGGGAGAGTGAGTCACATACTCGGAAAGCGTATTTCTCTGTGACGTTATAGGAGTGCCGGAAGAAAACTGCTGAGTACTGGCTAATAAAATATATACTCGACCAACTTTTTACGGAGTGCTCTTGCTGCCTGGGACTATCACTTAGTATATCGGCTTGGTAATATATTATCACAATAAACACTGAAGATTTTATGTCTCACGAAAAAACATTATATCAAATTTTTTTTTTTCAGATTGCTGTTGTAGTTTCGTCTTATCACAAATAAAACGATGCAATGAGAAAACCATTCACTTAATATCAATTCGGAACATTATAACTTGAAAAACATAAATAAGAAATGCTACAATGGGATCGTTTCGAATTTATCAAAATGTCCCCACTGTCTCAGTTGCAAAAGTTCCACCATCCACTCTGGTACGAAAGTTGCAACTCATAGTAAACGTAAGACAAACTGTCATTCGGAAGAAATAAAAAGTAAGAAAACCAATGGTTATGAAAGTGAAACAAGGGTGGAGGAAGTAAAAATTATCAGAAAGAGGGTTTTTTATTAGTGAACAGTCCGAAATACAATAATAAGATTTTCAGTTATGAGTAGTAGCACATAGGATTTTGGTTATAGAAATTTACAAAAATGACTAATTTAGATCATTAAAAAATGTTTAAAAAATAGTAAATAAAATAAAATACTAAAATGTACAATAGTAAAAAATAAAGTAATAATACGAGTAAATAAGAAAAAACAAAAAATATTAAAATAGTGTTATATTTAATTGTATTTTAATTAATCTTTTTTTAGTGCGTGCGGGCGTGTGTGTGTGTGTATGTGTGTGTGTGTGTGTGTGTGTGTATGTGTATGTGTATACAGTAAAGTATACACATATACACAAAGAGAAGAGAAAAGAAGGACGACGGCAGAAGAATAAAGTAAGCCTGAAAGTAGAACAGGATTCCTATAGCCCACTTTACCAAAAATAATTACTAAATTGTCAGAAATCAAGGTAAGTTGCAACACCTGTTTTCGAGAGAATGAATGAAAAGAATAGAAGAACCATCCTTCGCAGGAAAATTTTCTTTAGAAAATTACAATCGATTGTTAGAATTACAACAATGAGAGTCAACTGAATGTTTGAAAAACTCCTTAGAAAAATCTCTCTCATATTCTTTGAGCTTGAGTCTGAAAGCTCTTTTGGTTTAACCAATGTAACTCAAATTCTCTTCACAAGAAATATAATAAACTTCAACGTGGTTCTCATAACAAATTCAATTTTTTAGAGAAGATAAGTCAAGTTTGCTGACGAGCTTAAAGATGATTCTGAAACCGAAATGTTGTCGTTCTTATTCACAGAAGGTGTCCGACAACTTAAGTTTTACAGCCTCGTACCCTCCTAGAAAGAACCTACAATTTAGAGCATCTCGGAGAAGGGGGATGCCTGGATTCGCTCCTCTTCCACCTTCCGAATGTATCTACATCTACTAGATCTACCGATCTATCCATCGAGAGGACATACGGTTCCAGAGATTAAATGTGCATATTCACCGCATGTACACGGTGAACTTTGGTCAGCCGGGAAACGAACGCGAGATACCGATTCGACCCGGAGTTCAGCACCTGATGACCTGGTTACCACAGACCTCAACCGATGTTTGAAAAGTTTAAAGCTGCACTACAATTATAAAGGCAAAAATATTCGGAGAGTTAAGTACTTGAAAGAATTAAACTTGGTAAGTTTAGTAAGAGCCTTATCAAAAATAAAGGGACAACTCCACGAGTGAGAGCTAAGGATTTTAGGTAATTGATCAAAAAGTTAAGAGAAGTTGAATCGGAAGGATTTTTTTTTTTTTTTTTTTACGGAATAAGTAAGTGTAAAAGCTGAAAGTTTTTACAGGTGAGGATCATTAGACATAGCATGAGAAGGTGACGAAATGGAAAAGGGTTACGGAAAGCAGAAGTAGAGAAACAAGGACATCAAGAAAATGAAAGAATTCTTAAAATTTTCTTCTGAGGTAAACTGGATACATGGATCAACAGAGTAGACAATAGAAAATAAATTAGAAATATCACAATTGGAATCTTAATCCAACACGAAATATTAGACATTGAAAGATATAGACATTGAAATGCTTTTCAAAACACTGCATGTATAAGTATCCCATGAAAGTATTGAAAGGCGATTACCCTCAGCTAATTCCTTTTTTTTCCGCAGAACGAATCTACTAAAGCGGAACCCGTTTGTTTAACACAAATTTGTAGGAAAGAACATTAGTAAATAGAGATTTGACATCAAGAGAGTACATTTTTACAATTGAGTTGATCACAATTATAGGGGACCAAGTGCGTATTTTTTAAAAATGGGGATGGTTCATGTTGGAGTAACCTAAAGACATGTTCTATTCACTGCCATAGTGAATGAAGTGATTAATACGTCATCTCTCCCACAGATGTCATTTATTACTTGGCAGTGTAAGTCCACTATACTATAATGTGCAACTTACCTTCATTTATTCAATTTAGTAATTATTTTTGGTAAAGTGGGCTATAGGAATCCTGTTCTACTTTCAGGTGATTTAAAATTATGAAAATGCATTTTAAACAAATACAATAATCCAGTTGTACAACACAAACTGAAATTTTAACAGACTTTATTAAGTATGTTTAAAAAGGATAACACATTTCTGCTGTGTGCATTTTTTTTCTTCAAGAAAACTAAGTCTAATTTTTTTTTTTTTCAGTTTTACCATGTATTTTTTAAAATTCATATTTCTATATTTCCATAATTCGGAAATTTTTGAACTCTGTACTCAGTAAAGTCGTATTTTGAATTTGAGAAGCTTTTATGAGCACCCTTTAAAACTTAAATAATTTTATTAAAATTTTTCAATTATTATCATAATTTTCACATTAGTGATTTAAAGCAATAATAAAAATTTC
Organism: Cheiracanthium punctorium; assembly: GCA_038373885.1. Classification (NCBI taxonomy): domain Eukaryota; kingdom Metazoa; phylum Arthropoda; class Arachnida; order Araneae; family Cheiracanthiidae; genus Cheiracanthium; species Cheiracanthium punctorium. The sequence goes on from JAWZYV010018983.1 coordinate 257,589, forward strand.
CTATAATTTATGATGACTTAAATGCTACTAAATACAATATGTAATGTAGAGCTTTAAGTTTAATCTTTTGACAGTAATACTTTTGTTTTCGACAGATTACGAGAGTAGACTTTACACGAGTGACCGCCCTTTCCGTAGAACATCTGTTATCTGTTTAGTTACGGTCTTCTAATCCTTACAATTTGTTTGCAACACTGTTTTAATAGTGTTCTAAACTTTATAACATTGTAAATGATGCAAGCTTTTAAAATGACAGAGACAGAGGGAAAATGAGATTATTAAAATTTTGACGAAATTGAGTGATTTTGTTTCATGAAGGTTTAGTATAAATATAATAGGAAAAGTACAATATCTTCACTTGGAATTAAAATAAATTTATACGAATATTAGTAGTAAATTGAATCTTCCATTGTATTTTGTTTGTTCTTTTATTAGTCTTTTTATTTATTGTGGGCATCAACGTATAAATATAAAAATGTTAGGTAACTGATTTGTTCCGTTAAATATAATAATGAATTTGCTGGACGGAATTTATTAAGGACATCAAAGACTTTTATGGAAAAAAATAAAGTAGCTTGTTCATTCAAAATGTATATGTTTATTAACACGCTTTTATTAGCTTCACCTTCATGTATGTTTGTATGTTTGTAACCGACTCCTTTAGACTCGATTTTGACCCACTTTAAACGGATTTAATTCAAACTTTGTACATTTATCAAGAACCGGTGACAATACAATAATCTTATAAGATTATCCTGATCAGGATTGCCAGGATTAAATAATTTCCTCATTTCTTATCCTGATTGAAAGTAGAACACTTCCAAACATTGCAATCTTAAGAAAACCCTTTCTGTGGCCTTGATCGTAGAGTGGTTATTACATTGCGCTGTGGCCGCAATAACCCAGGTTCGAATCCTGGTCAGGACAATTTTTTTTTTTTTTTTAACAAAATACTGTCATCCATCACATTATGGAAGAGTTGAGTACAAGAACATGTTAAGGCCATTCTTTTTAACACGCTTTTATTTGTTGATTAGATACCTATTTTTCCTTTTTAGTGAGGAAGGTAGCATTTAACTGCAGGTTGATTTTGGTGATTAGAGACCTATTTTTCCTTTTTAGTGAGAAGGTAGCATTTAACTGCAGGTTGATTTTGGTGCACAGCAGGGGCGTAGACAGGAGGGAGGGGGGCTCAGGGGGCTACTCCCCTCCCCGAAATGGTGCCCTTTACTTAGCTTACAATTGAACTTTAGCTTTAAGTTTAATACCCAGCTCACCAATAAAATCCTGGCTACGCCACTGGTGCACAGTGAAAATAAATTATCTCTTTGTACTTTCCAACTTAGTGCTCCTTTGTGTCTTATGAGAGATATCGAAAATTAAAAATAAATTTTAAATACATACAGTTAAAAATAACTAAAAAACACGCTTTTATAGCAAATCAAACAAAAAAGTGAAAAATAAATATAGAGGAGAGGAGGTGATTATGGAATAGTCGAGAAATATGGAATACCGAGTTTTTGGCTCTGTTAGTTGCTATTGCCACAAAGGAATACCATGAACAACTCAAGAAAGATTCCCTTCTTACAATGCAGTAAGAGTTGACCGCTCTCTGTTGCCGTACCACTCGCTACAGAACAAAGTATGTTTTGTGATTTTCAAGAGATTTTGTAGGTAAGTTTTCAAACATTTTAACTTACTAGTAAACACGTGACATGAACATTGATGTTACGCATAATGTGCACTAATAGAATGGTAGTTTGTTGAACTGTGGTTATTTTTTAGATGACCAGTGTTTTGCCAATTAGTTTTAAAGGTTCTTTTTCCGAGATGGCGTGTCGGGTATTATGGAATACTGGGTAATATTGTAATGGGTTTCATGCCATCTACTAAAGACCCGGAAAACAAAGACGCTGAATGCATCTTTTGTCACGAAAAATTCTCTAATGATCAACGACGATAAGTTTGGATTCAAAGATCCAGCTGTTCTCTGTGGGCTCACCATGACTGTCTCGGAGCAAAGAAAGAAAATTATATCTACAACTTTTCTAAATCGACTCGAAGCAGAAATGACTCCAGTATAATGATTTAAACTACAAAACATAAAAATTTGTTTTATAGTAACAAATAACTATATATGAAGCAATATAAATTGCTTTTCATCGGTTTAAACCATCTATTCCATATTACCCGACTATTCCCTATTATACTCCATTCGTAACTTTTTTTAAAAAATATTTTTTTCTATAACAACAAAATAAATTGTGTATTTCTTTGCAAATGACATTTCATTACGATTAATTATAGCATGTACTCATGCTGTTTTGGGGGATTTTATTTAAAAATCTATGAAGTTACAGTTAGAAATGTAAATGGTATTCCATAATCACCTCCTCTCCTCTATAGTTTAAAAAACCAAAAAACACGCTTTAGTGATAAATTGAACTAACTAAAAGGCGAAAAATAATTCTTAATATAGAAATAAATTAATGAACGAAAACTAATATTATTGTGAAAAAAGCGTGGGGTGCTCGATATATCAGTTCTTGAGAATATTCGATCGGTACCATTAGTACAAAAATGATACAAAAAATATAGCACAAAGCACCCCATGCTTTTTTCACAATAATATTAGTTTTCGTTCATTGATTTATTTCTGTATTAAGAATTATTTTTCGCCTTTTAGTTAGTTCAATTTATCACTAAAGCGTGTTTTTTGGTTTTTTAAACTATGTATTTGTATTACATTAAGTTATTTTGTTTTGGATTGCGTAAGACATGAGTATTTTGTCTCTGAGATGGCATTATAAAGCTTGTAGACAAAGTACCCCCTACCATGAACATTTTCTACTTTTAGCGGAGGGCACATCTTATACCTTCAAACAGTTTCGTACTAAAATATTGCAAAAAACTACAGTGTGTTTTAAAAATGTTCACTATCCTGACATCTAAGGGGAGGCTCCAGCACCATTCTGACCCCTACATGAGCACCCATGTCTCAAGCATTTAGAAAAAAGTAAAAATACCCCCCCCCCCAAAAAAAAAAAAAAAAAATCGCGCGCGAGAATCCATCACATCTTCTTAATAATATCAGGGACTAAAAGGTGTTATTAGTTGCTAAATATGCATCTTTTTTATATCTATCCTGTAAAATATGTATTTTTTGTGTATGCTGTATCACAAAATATAGTTATTTTTCATAGCATAAATAACGTGAATGTTATAATGTTGATAGTTGGTATAATAACCGATGTTTGTTTCTGAGCAATCTTTAAATGATATTTGCGAACTGTAACTAACTCTCTAACATGCACCTTATAAAAGAAATAAATAAATAAACCAGAATAACCAAAATTATTTTCAATAATGGCGATTTCAAACGAGTTGCTTTCTAAAGTAAAATAGTTATTCTGCAAGAAAAATGTATTGCAAACACCCAACTGTTTATTAAAATTTGTATTTTTCAGAAATCACGTATTGATGTGTGTGCATGTGTGTGTGTGTGCGTGCGCTTGAGTGTGTTTCCTCAACATGTGTTTCATTCTTGAAGAAATTTAATAGAATTAAATATAAATTATTTGATATCTGTATCTTCCATTTAATTTTCATTCCAGAAAATTCTAGGTCTGTCCAAATTCTATTTTTCATAAACTTTCATTTTTTGCTCATTGAAAAATGAAAATGGGACTATTTATTCCGATACGATGTCCTTACTGTGAAAATATCTAAAGAATTTACATCTGAAAACATAGTTTATCCATTATTAATAGTATCGAAATGATAACATTGCATCGAGGAAGGAGGAAAAAATTGGATGAACTTCCATCGGCCCGTGGAAAGGATAAAGACTCTGTTTTAAAATCTGAATAGATTCACCGGATATTTATTTGAAGATAGTGGAAATTTATTGATTCAGGCGCCATAAAATATTGTCTGAAGCGGTTGAAGACAAGCTGTGTTTGGAGAATGTTTTATGTTATAGGCAGTCTTTAATGCTTTTCCCGTAGGGTGCACAGCTTACGAAAGTTATGATAAGGGCGTTTTATGCTATGTGAGATTGTATTAATATCGGAAATGCATTCAGTAATTTAATGCTAGAAAAACGAATGTAATAAAAGTCTGAAATTGCATGTTACTTTTGACGGTATTTATTTATACGATAATTGATGTTGAGGGAAATGGCAATTAATTCATGTGTACAAAACGATCAATTAATAGAATGTGTCTTAGGTTTATAAAAAAGAATCGATAACTAATTTAAAAAAATTAAAGTTGACCAATCCGCATTCTTTTGCTAGGTATGTTCAGTTTTAATACAACTGATTTAATTTTAGATGTAATTTCACATCAAATAAATAAATAGATTATGCATCTGACTTTAAAATAAAAATGATAAAAATTATGCATAAACCATCTTATTCTTGACAATTCTGATTTGGATAATTTTTGCATTTATAGAACTGTTTGCTTTAAGAATATATTAGTAAGAGAATATACAAATTTCAGTTCTTTGTGAAAGCTGCAAAATAATTTGCCATAACCCTTCACTTTTAAACCAAATACACATTATACATTTTAGCGTGTAACTTTTTAATTTGAGATTAAGAAATTTCCTTTAAGTCATAATTTTTTATTGTGTTTTTTATATTAATGAGTTAATCTGTTTTGTAAAGATCGCACTACTAAAGTTGCTATTTTTAAAATTGTTTTTTGTGCTGAATGACGTACATTTTGAAGAACAATAGTTTTTTTTTTTAAAGAAACATTGTCGAAAAATTATAGCAAAACATTGACAACCTTTTACATGCACACACATACAAAAAAAAGTAGTAATTACAATAGTATTCATAATAAAGTAATTAACTATTGATTTCCAGTTCCGGTGTATCAATATCTGGAAATATATGAAAATTTCCCCACTGATTTCAATTTTATTTTATTTATTTTTGTAAGTAAAGTACCATGTTTTAAATCAACGGTACGAAGGAAAAATATATCATCCAAATTAAAGGATAAACACATAAAGAAAAACTCGGTAATTCTCTGTCTGGTTCATACAGAAATTAATCTTTTAAGAACAGATGATAAGCATTTGTAAAAATATATCGTAGCTGGACCAAGAATCATACCTACGAGTGCATCCAGCTATTGAGGGATATTCATTCTTTGTTTCGATTTCACGGTCATCATAAGAAGCTGAAAGTTCGTTTTAGAAAATGGTGTAGAAAGTCTTTCATACTATTAAATGTTAAGCAAAAGACAACATGAGTCCTTATATTGATGAAAAGGTGGAAGAAAATTTCTAAATTTTGCAATTTTAAAAGAATAAAAAAATAAACTCGGCTGCTCGAGCCTCGTCAGGGGGAGATCCCCCTGAACCCCCCTAACTTTTAGTTTCATTATTGCCATATTATAACGATATTAATTGACTTTGTCATTTTATCGCTCATCTTTCGCGTATTTCGCCTGGTAACAGTATGTTGTAATTTTTATGAGTGTAACCCATTTATAGAAAAATACATGTGATGCATATTATACAGCTTACGAAATATTGTAACAATAGATTAAAGCTGTTATGAACTAATAGTATTTAAATACATGTAAAATTATGCCGCATACTTTTATGTCGCTTTTTATGTCACTTTGTTATGTCACATTTTTGGGACACATTTTTCATTAAAGGGTGTTGAGAGATAAAATGACATAGTTATTAATAAAAAAGTTAATCAAATGCATAGGGAAGAAATAACGATTCATAGATTTGATTTTGGTTCACAGTGGTACTTCTTTGTCTATGGTTTTGCTTTCGATCAAAGGGTTTAAGTTTCCATGCCATAGGGGTATAGGGTTAGGATAGGTGAGTATGTTGACTTTGTACATAAAAAAATGTATACAGAAAAGCTATTATTTCAAGTAATTTGAGGTAACGTGATGTTTACTACATACGCATTTTTTAAAGTAAATTTATCTGCTTGAAAAAAATTCTCGGATAAAATTACCCTTATAAATAAATAACTTTGAAAATCGAATTGCTACGTTCTCTTAAAATTTTTTTTTTTCAAAAATGGCGATGATCAAATAAACGAAAATAGTTATAATCGCCTCATGTTTAAAAACACCCACAACTTAATCAATAACAGAAAGTATATGGTTACTGAGCTTTTTTCATAAAATGTTAAACTGTGAATAAAGCATTTAAGAAGTTTTTGTATGTCTGGTACAGTCTTAAGCTTGGGACTTAAGAGTACGCCCCTTGTGTAGGCGTGCCGTAACTCAAAAAACTTTTTTTATATCTGGAATATGTATTTATAATATTTAACTCTTTGAAGCACACCAATTTCCCATTACCGAAATAAAAAGTGCAGCCGCTGCAATTACTCGATTTAACTACCAGCAATATGGCGTTTGATCGAATCTTCCATCGCGTGCCACAGAGCTAAAGGACAGTTTTGGTATTTTGTGGCACGCGATGGACTATCCGATCGACCGCCATATTGCTGGTAGTTAAATCGAGCGATGGTCCCGGCTGAACTTTTTTCGGCATTGGGCAGTCTGTCTAGTTTTTGTAGCAGATGTCGATACTGATAAAAGTAATACTGATATCAATTTTGCAAATAATCGATAATTTTTACGGAAAATTGTGCGCTCAGTAGAAAAGGATTCTCATGTAACTATGTCCTCCATAAGTATTTTATTGAAATCAAATTTGTTCTTCGTGAACTACAGTCGAAACGTCTGAGCCGTATCCTCACGACAAGGCCACCGCGCGTTAGAGTTACGAAATTCTACGTATAATCTAGCAAAATAAGCATTTACTTGGTAGTTATTGAAGCGTAATTTTGCTTAAAACAAGACTAAAAAAAGGTTTAAAATATAAGTAAGAAAATTTCTTGTAAAAATATTCCATGCAAAATCTACAAAAATCGGTTTTTTAAATCAGAGAGAAAATTATGAACGAACAATATTTGATTATTTTGGAGGTATGCACATCAGAAATAAGTCCAAACAATTCCTAGGGATATTAAAATTATTCGAAGCGTAAGGAATATTTTCGTGTAATTTATGTTGAAGTTCACAACATATGAAGCATAATTCCCTATAAAGCACAATTTTCTGGGTAGGAAATATCTCATTAGAAAGGATACCCGAAACTCCGCTGCACACCACACATGAATGAATGCTGAAGGGATTTATAATTTAGTCAGCAAGTTTCATTCTAGTGACGCATATATGAAACGCGATGTACCAAGAAGTTTAATTCAAATGCCTCTCTTGAAGTGTAAAATATGGTACGGCATTTACCCCAGAAAATGCTATTTGAAACAGCTATTTCTTCACGCACTTAACTTTATGTCTTCAAGAAAATGTAAATGAAGTTGGGACTATGAGGACATATAATAATGTATAGATAGAGCGTCTTTAATGGGATGTTGTGTTAAAACTTTTTTTTTTCATTTTAGGCGCAGTGTTTGTGGAAAAGAAAATGAAGACTTTATCACGCATCACCAAGTGTTTCGCAATATGTATAATAATTTAGTGCGGGGTTTCCTTAACTGTACTCCCATTTGTAACTTTGCGCGCAGAATCAGTGGTTCCACGCAAAGGTACCAAATGTTCTAAGCAAAAATATCAAGAAAGCTCTTATCGTACATTCTGATACACTAAAACACAAAGAAGCACTAAATTAGCACGTTCGTATCCTTCGTTGAGGCTTGTTGATTTAATGTTTCTTCTTTAAGGGTTTGAATTGAGCTCTAATGTCTAATATATTCTCTTCCTTTTTGATTTTTAGGATTCCACACATAATACTACTAAATCAATTCCTCAAAAATTTTATATGATATTTAGAGATAATAGTTAGCCTTGTGTGAAAAATTCATCAGAGAGATACTGTTTTTGAACTATTGTACATTTTCATAGTTAAAATTTGCTACAGTAGATTTGGTATGATTCCACAGCCTTTTTTGCTTGGCTGTAATTTCTAGGCGTCGCAAAATTAATTGTTTCTTGTAAAAAATTTGTTCTTTAGTAACCTAGTAGTTAGGATTAACAGTATGAAAAGAGATTTGTTAATGACTAAGATGGATTAACTTCTGAGATTTGTAAAGGCCAATTTTGTTTTATGTTTAGATGCCTATAGTGGCTGATTGTTTGTTTCTTTGTGTTAGGGCAAGCCTATACGAGAGGCATCTGCCTAAGGGGATGCCTTGGGCAGAGGACCTTTTAAGGGCTTCTAAAGTCCACTCATGTTACATCTGGAGAAAATCGCCCAAAATTCCAGACCGTTAGATCGACAGCCGCGTGACAAACCCGAACCCGGCCGCTAGCTAGGTATCGTTAATATAAACGATCAAAATTCCCTGCTTTTGTGCAGAACTTGCTTCGTCATAGACAATCTTCTTGTCATTTATAACAGATACATACATACATGCATGCATTTATGTTTTCTTTTCCGACCACCGTAGTACCAGTTCTACCATTTTTATGGATTTTGAGAATTATGGTCCTAAAACATTTTATTATCACAAAAATAACCTAGTAGTAGTCTCTTAGTATTTTCTTCCCGTTAACACAAAAACAAAAGTATTCAACTAAGCTCAAATTCTGCATAATTTTGTTCTTAAAATTTAAAGCCTTATGATAATAATAAAAGTCTACGCATAGTTTTCTTTGCAATCTAGAGGTGCCTTTCTGTCTCTAATTTCTGCACGCAAACAATTTTATATCGATTGAACTTGAACTACACTGATTTATCCTTGGGCGAAAAACAGATTTGAACTTTTCTGTTTTTGAATTTTTTCCGTTTTCGATTTTTAGTCTTTATTATAATACATGCGTAGTCACGAACATGTCAAAATCACTACGTCTTAAGAATACTCTTTAAAATAGAAGTTAATCAGATATATGGGTTTTCAGAGAATTTTTTTTTTTACCATTGTTTATTTATTTGCACAAAATTACCACTGTTCAAATAATTCTACCGCAAGATAGTGAATTGGCTTCATGTACTTAGTTTAATACGCCAGAAAAACTGCTAAAACTTACTTATCTCCTTTCTTATTTATTTATATTAACTTCAGCGTAGGTTTGACCTTTTATACTTTCCGATTTTCGAAAAGAAAATATAACCCTTCGAGAGGTTTTAAAAACAAGTCTATCACATATAAATTACCATTAAATCCCTTCACCACTCTCCAAATACGTAGATATTTGATTGCAATGGAAGAGGATTTATTTTATTCAATTCTCCAGTGAATACTCATTTTGCAGCCCTCCCGTACCTATCTTATCTCAAGATGTAATCCAGAGGAAAACTTCTTAAATTTTATTCTGTTCGAGACCTTATCGAAAATGACTGTTCTTAAGGCTGAACGTATGTTCGAATTTAATGAATCATATATCGAATTTTATTTGCCGGATAGAAAATCTTTAACGGTTCTAAGACAAGATTTTATTCCAGAATAAAAGTTAAATGAGGAAAAATGCAGCAATAAAAGAATTAAAATCTGAATACATTCAGTGGAGCATATTTACTAGGTAAGTACCTGTCACACGAACGAAAGTACATTTTCTTGAGCTTAAAAATCAGAAGTGAGAGTTAAGGTTTTATTTTGCGAAAACTTGTAAACGTTGAAAGTAGAGGGAAAGGTACTATGCCAGTTAGTTTCCGTCAATTGTAGATACTTTAGAACTCTTTCATGTTTTCATCATTTCTCTTATTAGAAAATATAATGTAGGGGTTTAGGGCGTCTAAATTGAGTTTTATCCGATTAACATAGAATAAAGACGTAAACTGTACTGTTGTAAAAATATATTTTCCTTTTTACTATTCCTTTTTACATTTTTTAAAATCTTTGGACTGAAATAACCCTTGGCTTGGGGCTTTTTTAGTACATTCACTTTATTTCATACAAATTGAATATAACTCACATATTGGACTATTGTAACCCCTAGCTTAAGAATCTGCTAACAAATTGAAACCTCAGGTTTTTTTGTTGTTGTTATGGAAAAACTCTTTTGTCCATAAGAAAAATTAAATTTACCCCCAAACTACTGAATTACTCTCAGATAGAGCGCAAAGTATTTTTCAAGCTCAAATTAAATATCCATGTATCCAATATAGCAATTACTTATAAATCCTCCATGTGTGTGGTTCTGTCACGAAACTAAATATTTAATATCCATATAGCTTGCACATTTACATTTTATTTTCACATTTTAAACTGTTCAATTCTTTTATTTTGTAGCGATTTAGTTTTCTATTATTTCAAGAACTGCGTTTTAATGAATTTGAAATTTAGTATAGTACTTTTAACTTATTAGATAAAAATAATCAAATTAAAATATTAAAATATGACAACAAAAATTAAAGTTTTCAGGAGTAGATAGTGTAAAGAAGCTTATCTCTTTTACATTTAAAATCAAAGTAATCGCATTTAACATAATTTTACTGCTAGAAGAATTTCATAAAAAAATAATTAAAGGACATTATAATGTAAATGTAATGCACCGTTTACACGTTCTTCAAGGGACCGACGTAAAACGACGTATAAATGAGAAGGCGCATAAGTGAAATATTCATGAACTACTTTTATTGTTATAGGCATGACGGTACAAATGGAAACTTATGTGACTTTAATAATTCTAAGTTATTTAGCACTAGGGTCCTATTTCGTTCAGTCCCAGGTTCTTGTTTACGTGACTTTGTAGACAGGTTTTGTAGACATGATCTGCCAGGGTGAAGATCTTTTGTTTTTGCCAGATAACGCAGAGGTGGGGGGGGGATTAAAATCTTGAAGTCGCACAAGGTTTGCAATTTTTGATAATTGATCGCCAAGTTTGCTGCCAAAAACAAATTCAAAACCGAATCAAGCTTGGCGATATCTTCAGAATTTGGCTAGAAACTACGAAAGTATAGTTTAAATATGCCTGGTGAAGATTCTAAAATAGTGTTAGTACACGGTTTTAATGTAGATTTCAATTCCAAATATGTGTTTTATGGAACAAGAAAGACAAACACGGCACACTCATGGATTATGATGCCAGTTCCAGACAGTATTTAAAATTTTGAAGTATAGTTGGAATATGCTTGGCTAAGATTGTAAAACAGTTTCAGTGGACGATTTTACGATAGATTTCGATTCCAAAGATAAGTTTTATGGAACAAGAAAGAGTTGATTCCTATTAAATGTTCCTACTCTCGCCAACCTAAAAAAAATCGCCATACTTTTGCAAGCTTTGTAGTCATGGGTTTCTAGGAGATATGCACAAGTTTCAACACTCCCAAAAGAACTAGATGATTAGCGATAAATGCACCAGTTAAGGAATTTGAAGACGCTTAATTATTAAAACTACTTTAATTAGCAACCCTAAATAAATAAATAATTAATGGAATGCTGCACGTACATGTTGTTCCAAATCTCCATTTTAATTCTAAATTAAGGTTGCTACATAAATACAAAAAATTGTCATGGTAACTGCATGTGTTTAATTATAACTACCTTGGCGGGGAGTTAAAGCAGAAATAAACCGGAGAAAGTCAAACGCGGCACATACCGAATAGTATTTAAAACGGCGAAGTACAGTTGAAATATCCTTGGTGGTATTTGTAAAACAGTTTTAGTAGGTGATTTTAAGATATATTACGATTTCAAAGATGTCTTTTAGGTAACAGAGGAGAAAAATAGGGCACACTCTAGAATAATAAAGCGCTTTCCAACTTAATGGAATAAGGGAAGAAAATAAGGAGCACGCATGATATGCTTTTTGGATTATGATATGTTTTTGGTATTTAAAATCTGAAAGTGTTTCAGATTTTCTTACTTTTCTTTTTCAAAGTTTTTTAAGACTCTATAGCAAATAACTTTATAATAGTTTTTACACTAAAAACAATAACTGAATTTTAAAATAAAATACTTATCATAAAAATGAAATAAATCATACAGTTATTGCACAATGTTATAGTATTAATGCAAATATGCTATTATTCATTCTCCTGCAGACATTAAATAAAAAATTTCTTTCATAATGGTCTGATGTGCTGGTTGTCTTTAAAATCTGAAAGTATTACTGTTTGAATGAAGTTCCTGATTTCATTTTCACTTGTGTTCTGAAAAATAAAATAACTTCAAAGCTTTTCAGTGAGTCTTTAAAATAAGGTGGAGTCACTTCTTCATATTCTTAAAATGAATAGGAATAAATTAGGACTTCACGAAAACGACGTATAAATAAGAAAATAAATGACGTATAAATGAAAAGATGTAAAAGTCGTATGAATGAGAAACGTATAAACGGTGTTTTGTTGTAATTAAAAAGAAATCATTTCACGCACATTATAGTTTTTAAAAGATATAAAGTACCGCTTGTTTTCCGAATAGTACATTGTAATAATGATTAACATACTGCATTAACATATCATCTTCACGTCTCCAAAAATGTAGAAAACTTTTGAAATCTTAGAGAAATTTCTACAGGAAATATTTGAAAGAACTTTAAACTTCAAAAGTCATTGGACTGTGTTTCTGAGCTACTTTATGTCGTAGACTAAAGAGATTTATAAGGATATGCTAAGAATGAAGAAAGATAAAGGCAGAAATTTCACCATTAAAGTATAATATATTTCTTTAAAATGCCGTCGACCGCTTTCTATGTTTTAAGAATGCTATTGAACTCTTCTGGCTTTAGTATCACCATAGCTCTTTTTGTGTACTGAAATTTTTTTATCCTGATTTAAAATTCTAAGCTTATAAATATTATTTTATGGTTTTTGTTTTTTACTTTTTCTTTACAGAAACTAGTCACTATTAATGATGAAGTGACGAATTCTTTAATTGTAAGTTTTAAGTTGGAAGTTTTAATCCGCTCTTACATTAAACGAAGAATGTTTGTGTGTGTGTATGTCCGAGCGATCTCGAAAACTGCTCTAAGGATTCATTTTTAATTTCGTACCTGGTTTTTTTTTGGGCCTCTGAAACGATTGAGATAGCTCACGTCACTGAAAAAACTCTAAAACGCTCAAAATTTAAAATTTAAAATTTTTGGATGGTAGCGCCATCTATTGAGCGTTTGAAAAACACACTTGATGAAATCTTCCTAAAAGGGACGCTCAAATAAGTTTGGGGCGGATTAAAAAATACACGTCATCGATATATAATAGTAAAAATTAATTTCGCAAAGAAACAAAATAAATGGAACTTGATATCCAGTACACAGGCAAATAAATATTTTAGTAACTAGATATATTACACCTTTCAGCTACATAAATTTGTTTAGAATTAAAAAGTTATTTTTATTTCAAAATATCGTCCTGGCAACCAGCGAAAGAAAAAGAGAAAAGAATCTTCGTTGCCATCCCCGCAAGCACCTTGATGGAATATACGTAAATAATTTAATTATTTTTAATTCAAAGTTATTAATACAAAACTATTCGTAAATCTTATGTGAAAAATTGCCTGAATTTATTACAATTATCCTTTTGTAACTAATGTAAAGCTAAATGTATTTTCGCGTATATACTAAAACAATAAAGATTTTTCATGTATTTTATTGATCCATATGATGCGAATTTCAAAAGTGCATAAAAGTTTCAGCTTAGCCGAATAATTTAAATGAAAATGACACCCTTTTCAGTCATCCACAGTAAGAAAAAGATCCTGTGACGTAACATGAAAATTCCATTTATTTTCTTTTTTTTTTTAAATAACGGCACTAGGTAGAATTCTACTTTAACTGCCTTATTCCGACAAGTTGACGATAAATATTTAAATGTAGTTACCCTGACGATTTTTTTTTTTTTTTTTTTTAAGGGACAACCGTTTATAATGAAACGATCTTTGAAACTCCGATGAAAAAACTTATATTGATACAATCGATTCCTAAATTGGGCTCGCAGCCGATATTCAAATTAATTTTGCAGGTGATCAGCCATCAGTTTAGTTTTCATTCACTGCAGCTGATGATTTCAACTCATTTATTTTATCATCGTATGGACAACCTTTGAAAAGTTGCTGGCAGAACTTTACGATATTGGCGAACTCCTGGGCCTGACTTCAGGATGTTAGCGAAATCGCGGGCTGTATAATTCGGATTTATATGGAAGTTTGAATGTTTTATATAGGTTTTATACAGGCTTTTGTCTTGTTCTGCGGGCTGGTCCAAAAGCCATGGCGGGCCCCATCCGGCCGCAGGCTGGAAGTTGCCCATATATGGAAGCAGTAAATTGGGAGGCTGAAATCTGGTTACTAAGATTTTCGCTAATAAATTTTCAATTCTTATTTAGACGTGGATTAGACTGTGTTGTTTTGTGTTGTGTACTATCATTAAACTAAAGGATAAAGGCCTTTGTGGAGACCATTACAGCGGGTGATAGAATGTCTACACTCAGAATATTTAATATTTACCCACTTAAAATCAAATAACTTCATATTCAATTTTTTTTATATATATCGAAATTCGAATTGTATAATCTGCAGAAACATTTCGTATTCGAAACATTTCGTTTCGTATCAACATCTTCTCCTATATCCATGCTTAATGCATAGAAAACCATTTTATTTTTGAAAAAAAAGTTAAACTGAGTAGTAATTTAGAAAAGCTATCTTAAGCGAATTGGAATCGTAATTTTTCCTCCAAAGCCCGATAACCATGACTTCACGTAACGTGAATGTCACTTGCAATAGATAATTCTGACACTCAAATGATTAGCTTTTTTTATTCTCTTAACCCATTTATGCCTAGCGTCCCTTTTTTGGGACGGCACTTTCGCTATCAGTCGGAAACGTTATTTATTTTTCCTAGCCTTTATTTGCGAGTATTGAACCTCGATTCCACAAAATATTTTAATATGGCCAAGTAGGATGTTGAAATTTCAATTTTTATACATAATGATTTTAAATGAAATCACCCCTTGTTCAAAAAGTTGACCTCAGAAATTTATCAATTAATGCTGGTGTCAGCAAAAATCGAAGAAAGTCGCAAAAATATCCAGGCACGAATGGGTTAAATGAAATAGAGCTGAAAATACCAAGGGAAAAAAAACGCTTAAAAATCAGGGAACGGGTGGATTATCAGATTTTTTCTTTTTCTTTTTTTTTACATAATTATGATAATTTTCAGGCTGATCGCACCAACGAACCGTGTAAATTTTAAGTTATTAGACAATACATTTTTAATCTGTTTGGATGAATGATGTAAAAGTTTTATTTTGAGTGGTTGAACTGGAATTGTGACAGAGTCAGGGATCAGCGTAACTATATAGGAACGATGTATTTTTGATTTATTCGAGGTTAGAAGTCCATTTTCTTCAGTCTATCCGTTTGTTCTATTATTGTCAACGTTTAAGTAGTTGTTAGGGTTATTATAAAAGAATATTTTTGATCTATCCTGTTTTTGATTTCATGATTTCGAAGTGTCCTTTTGTACTAATAATTTAAATTGCGTTACACTTTTTCTTTTCTTAGGCGTGAGTTTATAAAATAAAATTATGTTTAAAGCATATTTATGTAAGATTATACTTTTATGGCATCTATATTTATGTATCTATAAGATGGAATTTACGTTTGTAGAATTTGTTTATGCAAGATGTATTTTCTTTGGATTAGAAAAAAATTTAGTATTTTATGTTTGAATTGAAGCACTATAGAGAAATTTACAATTTCAAACGTAAAGAATTATCATCATAGATGTATTATAAAGACGTAAATGCATGAAAGTGTAGCTCAAAAACGAGCTGTGGAAACATTTGATTACCGGCAACAGCACTTGGCCCAAATGTGTGAACGTGCAGTTCAAACAGAAGCAGCTGAAACACATGATTAGTATTTGGAAGGAGAACGACATAGAACAGCTAGACGTCAACAAATACTTCGGGTGAACACTCTAAGTATCTACGAAGCTGCCACAAGTGTGGATACTTACTATCATAGTTGAAAACTTTTTAACATGGATTGCATTCACCGTGGAGCTTTGCATTTTTCTAAAGAGTAAAAACAAAAATTAACCGAAACCATTTTGGGGACTGTAAGATTGATGTAGGACATTCCGAATTTCCTAATGAATTGGTGTGGTTGTTTCTTCGATGTCACCCACATTTCAAAGAATTTCATAAAAGAATTCGAAATTTGAAAGCATACTTTACAATGGCTTTGTTCACAGCATATGACGAGTGAAACTATTAACGATTTTGGTGTGTACTGCTACGTTGCGAACAGTGTATAACAGACTTGATGAATTTTTTTTTATAAACTAATTCATCTGAGAGTTCAACCAACTCAAATTCTTGATGCTGAATTTGAACGTCTTCAATATGGACAGATATATTTCTGAAGTAATGAAGACGCTGTTAGTTAATGTATTGCCCAAGATCTTCGCTGATACCCTCGCTGATCTGCTACAAAAGGAAAGGAGGCACCTTACGTTAAACTACTTTTTGCTCAACTCTGATGGCACCGACCATCGAATATTTAGCATCTCTCTTCAAAACAAAGTATATGCCATTGTAACATTGAATGCTGACCAAAGCTTAACTGATAATGTATGAGTGATCCGACAGCGATGAAAATCTTTGGCAACCATGAAGATTATTGATACGTACCAAGGCATTTACGTACTCTTTATTTTACACTTAAGGAGCCTTTAGATTCTGAGCATGGCTCGGTAACCTGGTACTTGGTACTATGTCATTAATTTGTGATCATTAAAATGAAGTGTTTTTCTTCGAGTAATTTGAAATTCCTTTTTAATTGGTTGGTTGATCATACAGTAGTATTTTAGAAATAATATTGTTGAAATGGGAGGAATTGATACGCATTCAGAATATCAATCGGAACATCTAGTTTTCAATTAATTATTTGTCTAAAATTTAATGCCTAACAAACAATATTTATAGAAAACAAAATTATATTATATGAACTAGAAACAGTTTTTAAACAAAACAATATAAGAGCCAAAAAAATAAATTGGGGTATAAAAGTTTTTCACCGTAGTTTGTATTATTAGAAATGAGCCTTGCAAAAAGAAGGGGAGAAAGAAAAGAAAAAAGAAAAAAACAGCGAAATTGCGAAATCGAAAATTGTATTTTTTAATGACAGTACATTAAAATTATATTTTCATCTAATATATAAAATTCTCCTGTCACAGTGTTAGTCACCTAACTCCTCCGAAACCACTCGACCAATTTTAATGAAATTTTCTATGTATATTCGTTAGGTCTGAGAATAGGTTTTTAACTATGTCTCATACCCCTAAGTCATAAGGGCGGTCCACCCCAAAATGTTTAGCCCCAGAGTGCTATTAATTTCAATCAGGATCTCTGTGTAGACATTAGCGTGTCGAGTCACTTTTAGATTGTGTTTGCCAGATAATGTGGAGAGGGGGGGGAGCGTTAATAAAATGTTGAAAGTCGCACAAGGTTTGCAATTTTTGATAATTGATCGCTAAATGTGGTGCCAAAACGTGATAATTTATTATAAATATATTTCGCGTATAGTTAGAAAACGAGTGGCGTATATTGTAAAAGAGTTTTATTAGGCGATTTTAATATAGATTTCTATTCCGAAGAAGTGCTCTGTGGAACAATAAAGGAAAACACGGCACACTCATGGATTATCATGCCCATTCCAAACAGCATTTAAAATGTCTTTGTTGTCCTGTAGGCAGTTGGAATATGCCTGGCGAAGATTGTAAAACAGTTTCAGTAGGCGATTTTAAGATAGATTTCGATTCCAAAGATGTGTTTTATGGTACAAGAAAGAGTTGATTCCTATTTTAACGCCCCCACTCTCGCCAACCTAAAAAATCCCCGTACTTTGGCGAGCTTTGCATTCATGGGTCTCTGGGAGTTATGCACAAGTTTCAACGGTACTTACGTATTATCCCGGCGGTCCGCCAAGACAAGCAATTTTTCACCAAGATAAATGCCGGCCACATGAAATTGTTGATGGTTTGGAATACGATTGGCAACGTATTTAAAATCTACGAAAAAGTAGTTTGCCGGAAGTGACCGTCGGGATAATACGTAAGTACCGTTTCAAAGCACCCAAAAGAACTAGGTGATAACTAAAACAAACTAGCGATAAACGCGCCAGTTAAGGAATTTGAAGACATTTAATTATTAAAACTACATTAATTGGTAATCCAAAATAAATAAAAATGTAACGGCATGCTGTACTTACATATTGTTCCAAATCGCCATTTTAATTCTAAATTACGATTTCTATATAAATGCAAAAAATCGTCATGGTAACTGCATATGTTTAATCATCGCCTCCTTGGCGAGAGTCGAGGCGTTAAAGTAGGAAACAATATATAAAACGATGAAGTATAGTTGTGATATACTTGGCGAAGATTGTAAAATAGTTTTAGTAGGCGATTTTAAGATAGATTTCGATTCCAAAGATGGGTTTTATGAAATAAGAAAGAAAAATACAGCACAGTCATGAATAATGATAACACTTTCCAACTTAATGGAATAAGGACGAAAAATAGGGACGACGCATAAATTATGATACGATTTTAATATATAGCACTATAGTAAACGTGACCATTTATTTTTTCTTTCAAACGGGACATCTACTCCTTTTTTGGCAATAGTGTATTTATTTTCTTCCTCAAAACGGGACATCTACTGTTTTAAGGTAATAGTGTAGGGAGACAATTGAAAGGTCTTTAGTTATTAAGAAAACGCGCAAAAAGCTTGTGTTAATGTTAATTTCAAAATAAAATGAAAAACAAACTTTGATGAAACACACATTTACTATAAAAAATAGTGCAAGACGTACGTTTCGGGTGGTACAAGGGGTACGCCCTTCTTGGACTTCAAAAACACGAGGCAGGAAGGTAGGAAAGGGAGAAATGTAAACAAAAGGACACACAGAATGAAGGAAGTTGTCATTCGGAAGGAAAAAAATTCTTAGAAAACCAGAGTGAAAAGAGAAAATAAAGTGGAGATCGGGGGAGGGGGAAGTATAAGCAAAAGAGGAACATGATTTTAAAAAAGAAATAAAAATTAAATAAAAATTAAATAAATTGGAATAGTTGACAAAAAAAAGGATATTAAAAGAACAAACACAAAAACAATACATCCCCGTCGTTTTCTTTGCGTCTCGATAGGGGAGGAAGGGAGGTCAGGTTTTCTTTTTACAGACACTGCCGTTGGATGATTTTAGATTTTTAGCGGCCTTTATTGAAATCGTTATCGTGGCTTGTTCTCTACCTAAAAACGAGACATTGCAGGGGACATTTCCTAAAAACGGGACAAGCCACCTGAAAACGGGACGTATGGTCACCTTAACTATAGTGCGTATTTAAAATCTGAAAGTGTTTAAGATTTTCATCCTTTTTTTTTGGGGGGGGGGTTGAAAAATTTTTTATGGAATGACTATCAATAAGTCTCAAGGCCAAACTATGTCTGTTTGTGGATTAGATTTGAGCACACCATGTTTTTCACACGGACAGTTATACGTGGCACGCTCTCGAGTGGTCAAACCATACAGTGGGCATCCAGTTTGTTTGTGTTATCTAAAGCTGGGATAACAAAAAATATTGTATACTCTATTGCGTTAAGGGATTGATATTATTACTTTCCGAACATGTACCATGTAAGGAAAGTATTGTAATCATGAAAAAATTCGACTTCGAGATTTTGGTGTTTTTACACGTTTTGAGGGCTTCTGAATCCATTTATGCTATTTTTACGAGATGTATGTATGTATGTGTGTATGTGTGTGTGTGTGTGTGTATGTGTGTGTGTGTGTGTATGTGTGTTTGTGTGTATGTGAGTGAACACGATAGCTCCTGAACGGAGCATTCGATTGAGCTCAAATTGGATATATATGTCATAAACCACCGTCGCAAGACCGGTATTGATTTTGGTGTGTATAGGACTTATAGTTTTTCTACAGGGCTACGACAAAGATTTCTTTTACATTATGGCCTATGGGGGAATTTCTTGAAAGTGCGCTAGCGTTTAAACGGTAGATTCGATTGAGCTCAAATTGGGTATATATGTTATAAACCACCGTCGCAAGACCGGTATTGATTTTGGTGTGTATAGGACTTATAGTTTTTCTACAGGGCTACGAAAAAGATTTCTTTTACATGGCCTATGGGGGAAATTTATTGAAAGTGCGCTAGCGTTTAAACGGTAGATTCGATTGAGCTCAAATTGGGTATACATGTTATAAACCACCGTTGCAAGACCGGTATTGATTTTGGTGTGTATAGGACTTATAGTCTTTCTACAGGGCTACGACAAAGATTTCTTTTACATTTTGGCCTATGGGGGGAATTTCTTGAAAGTGCGCTAGCGTTTAAACGATACATTCGATTGAGCTCAAATTCGGTATACATGTTATAAACCACCATCCTAAGACCGGTATTGATTTTGGTGTGTATAGGACTTATAGTTCTCCTAAAGGGATACGACAAAACTTTCTTTTATGTTATGGCATAATGGCATATGGGGAGAAATTCTTGAAAGTGCGCAAGCGTTTAAACGGTGATTGAGTTTCAATTTGGTATATATGTTTGAATTATTCATCGATTAAAATTTATTTAAGTGCTTGGTAATGATCTTAATCGTAAGTTTTCGGAAAGTCAAGTGGAGTCACTCCAGATTTTTTTTAGTAAAATTATTGTAATTAGCGATATATATAAATTTAAAGAATAAATTACAATGAATTAAAAATATAAATGTTTGATATTGTGTTATTACTTTCCGAACATGTACCATGTAAGGAAAGTATTGTAATCATGAAAAAACTCGAATCCGAGATTTTGGTGTATTTACACGTTTTGAGGTCTTCTGAATTCATTTATGCTATTTTTACGAGATGTATGTGTGTGTGTGGGGGGGTTGTGTGTATGTGAGTGAACACGATATCTCCTAAACGGGACATTCGATTGAGCTCAAATTTCGTATATATGTTATAAACCACCGTCACAAGACCGGTATTGATTTTGGTGTATATAGGACTTATAGTTTTTCTACAGGGCTACGGCAAAGATTTCTTTTACATTATGGCCTATGGGAGGAAATTATTGAAAGTGCGCTAGCGTTGAAACGGCGCATTCGATTGAGCTTCAGTTTGCTATATATATTTGAATTATTCATCGATTAAAATTTATTTAAATGCTTGGTAATGATCTTATTCGTAAGTGTTCGGAAAGTCGAGTGGAGTCACTCCCGATTTTTTTTATATTCCAGCAGCGTTCAAAGCGCTCCTTTCCTCTTCCACTCATATACCACATCCTCACAAACTTACAATTAGTCATTTCTTTCTACTAAAATAAAACCAGGAATAATTTATATGGTAAAACAACGTTTGCCGGGTCAGCTAGTTTGTAGATAAAATTTAGAAGACTCTTACGCTTGCCTTTGTTCTTATTATATTTTCATCTCTATGGTTAGTTTCTGAAATAATGAGCAAGTAAATGTATTCTACACATTTTTTTCTAATTTATTCATAAAATGAAATCTTAAATTTTTTATAATTCTGTTTTTTAAAGCATGACAACAAATAAGAATGATTTTTTTCAGTTATTTACAAAGTTATCATTAGAAAAAATACAGGATTATTATACACGATAACAGGCGCGTAGCCATGAAAATTTTTCGGGGGGGGGATATGAACTTATATGTGTATAAATAGATGGAATTTCATCACTAATCCAAACATTTCGGGGGGGGATATATCCCGATATCCCCCCCCCCTGGCTACGCTCCTGCACGATAACATTAATCACAAGCATGTAACTAGCGATGCAAGGTAAATTTAATTTTAAAATATATATTTTAGTTGTAAAACAATATTTTAAAATTCCGTTTCCCGTATAAACTCACTTTTCATGTATCTTACTGCAAAAGTACTTTATATTCCTGAGATTTTTGAATTAATTAATTTAGAAAACATATTTAAGACTATCTCAAGACGCAAACTTCTACGCCACGCTAAAGCACTTTAGCTACATCACAGATTATACTATGGTTTTTAACTAGAACATTTCTTTTAATTAAATTTTATGTGTTTTTTAAGACAGAATTTTATACCCAACACTATTTTAGACTTCTTACACTGAAAGTTTAAGAGCAACTTTCACTGTTGCTTAAAAATGCTAGGGGAGAAATTAATCTTACACTAGAGTGTGCAATTTTTTTAAAAGTACATTTTTTAAAACATATCTTTATCTAATTTAGGATTTATCACAGAAAGGTAAAGCAAGAAAATGTAATTACCAACAAAGAGCTATTCTTTTTTTAACTCAAAGTGAAAGGGGCTGTAACTTTTATGAAACAAAAAATATGTTGCACAAAATATTAAAGTAAAAACAAGAGAAAACATTGTTTTCTTTTCATACCACATTAAAAATATAATTAAACGTAAAGACGCATTGCTTTCTAGAGAGCATTAAGAATTTTCTTTTACGGTCTTTTGGTTTTTTTAGATTAAAAAAAAGCTTCAAGATAGATTTACTTGCGAATTACTCAGGAGATATTCTTTTGGCTCGCGTTCTTCAATGTTCTATGAAATAAAATTTGATTCTTTGTTTTCATATTTATATGCTTCTGTAAGTAAGCGTAAACTTGTCTACAAACATTTCAAAAACTTTTTCTTGTGAAGATAGATTATTGAATGGTTTTGTGAACTTCACAGTGCCGTATAATTTGAAATGATGCTATTTTTACTAAAAGCTTTTCTTCTACTTGCTCGTAACTTTGAGACAAACTTTTTCGTATATTTCAAAAAATTGCAAAATCCGACTACTTTGCAAGGGAAACAATTTTTGGTCATGGTGAGTCATCATCACAGCTTGAAATATTCTGCGTTGCTAAACACTTAAAAGAATACTCTGAAAGAACACCTAAAAGAACACTCTGAAAAGTTATATGCATAAGAATATATTGAACAGTTTTTAAATGACAACCATAACGAAAAATAAGTATCGACTGTGCGCATGCATAAATCGTCAAAGAATCACAAGAGAATGAATAGTCAGCGCAATGCAAATATTAAAATGATTTTCTGGAAAATAAATAGTTCTTGAGATGGTCTGATATCTAAGAATTTTGAAAACTTAGAAGTCTTCAAACAACGTTTGCCCAAGACCATAAGAAATTTCCTGAAGTGCTACATATCAAGCGAATAAAAAATCTAAAACTATAGTAGGAAAACTTATAGTTATAATAAAACTCTATTTTGTTCATTCCTTGTCACTTCCTTGTACGGAGAATTAGGAAGCAATATGATCGTGAAAAATCTCGGGAGGCAGATTTCGAAGAAAAAGCCGATTTAGATTAACTCTAAATTTAATTAAAAAAATTTTTGCAATGCATCTCATCCTACGCATGCATGCACGTTCATATAATTGCATGTACAACCCATTTTCACTGATCGCGACTCTATTTTGACCAGTTTATCCATGCCGTTTGTACATACGTCCGTATGCATGTAACTCACATATCTCAAAAACTATTGGTCACAGAATGCCGAAACATTATATTTAGGATTATTATAACATCTACTAGATGTGCACCTCCCCTTTTGGTCCCAGTCGATTGGATAGTTAATCTACAGAGCCGCCCAAAGATTTTAAATACATTACGCTCTATATCCAGAAATTCATTAAAGCAAGTTTTGAAGGTATTATGCTATTTCAGGGATGGGCAAATTACGACCCGCGGGCCAAATCCGGCCCATCGGAAGGTTTTATCTGGCCCGCGGATAGAATTTTAATTTGCCGGTCCGACGGAAATTAAAAGAAAATATATATTTATATATTATATACAGGGTGTCCAGCCTTAATGTGACCCAATAGCTAATTCCCGAACCGTTCGGTTTAGATATGCACTTCCAATTTGAAAAATGTTTTAAAAAAGGTAAAGAATGTTTTTACGTACTTTTCGAACCAAAAAACCCATTTAGAAAAAAATTACAAAAATTAAATTTTTATACGGTCCCCAGGTCCTATCACTTATATTTAGGAAAAAATGCAGTACACAAAAACAAAGTAAACACAAAAAGTTTCATTTTATTACGATAAAAACTGACCAAGTTATGGAACTTTGAAAATCATGCATTTCATCCATTTTCTCGGCCAATTTCAAGAAGCTAGTAAGGGTCCGTCTCCAAAGTGAAATTAATTGGAACTCTGCCAGGAAACTTTCGCTCTTGCACGTCACTCTTATGTAAATCGTTTTTAAATTTAAAAGTACATACATTACCTTAATATTACAATAATTGAGTACTTAAGAAATAAAATTTATTCTGTGTACGTGTAAAACATAGATGAAATAAAATATTTTGGATGAAGAAAACTTTTCAAAAGCAGTTCCAAAAAAATAGACTTATTTGCCTGCGGCTTCAGACTGATTTGCTGCGGTACTGATCATGGCGAACGTTAAAAGTCTGTTGTGTAGTCGCTTGCAATTGCATACAGTCGTATTCTAATATTACGAATTCTAGTACAGGAGAACGAGATGTATACAAATGAAGAATACTGCGAAATGGTACTGTTGTATGGGTAGTGTAATCGAAATAAGAGAGAGGGGGCAAGACTTTATGCCATTAAATTTCCCAGTCGAAGGCATCCATCTTATTGTACAATTGCCCGTGCTGTTCAACGCTTGTATAGAACTGGGAGTTGTCATAGACGTATTCCCTTTTCTCGTGCCACTCCTTCAAGCTTGCGGATACCCGCTGAGGATGTTCTAGGATATGCCCTGGCTCATCCTGAAAGTAGTGTCCAGGATATTAGCAAGGCTTGTTCCTACTCAAAATCGACGGTGTGGAACATATTACATACGCACGGTGCATAATATCCTTATCGTCCAGTACTGGCGCAGGAACTAATGCCTGGAGACCAGAAGCGTCGTTTTGATTTTTGCAATTTCGTGTTAAACACACTGGATGAAAATTCAGATTTTTTGAATGAAGTTTTGTGGTCGGATGAATGCCAGTTCTCGACGCAAGGCACTATTAATACACAGAATACGCATTATTGGTCCCTCGAAAATCCACATCTAATACGACCGAATCGCCACCAAGTGCGTAGGTCGGTGAATGTGTGGTGCGGAATATGGAAGAGCACCTTAATTGGCCCAATTTTTTTCGATGGAACTTTAACATCAGAATCATACACGGAAATTTTATCTGGACCGTTAGCCGATTTTTTAGAAGATGAAGTTTCCTTACGGGATTTGTCACGCATGTGGTACCAGCATGATGGTGCACCCGCACACAAATCTGCGCAACCATGTACATTTTTGGCGCAGACATTTGACACTCGAATAATCGGCTACGGAGGTCAACATGAGTGGCCCCGCGATCACCCGACCTAAGTCCTCTGGATTTCTTTCTCTGGGGCTTCCTGAAAAGCAACGTGTACGAACGTGAATCCACGAGTAAATACGATTTACTCAATCTAATCAGCATGGCATGCAGGTCTGTGACACCAACTATGTTGCAGAAGCTACAGGCGGAGTTTCTGACGCGGGTTCGGTACTGCATTTCTGCGGAAGGCAGTCATTTTGAACATTATTTAAGTTAATTTGGTCATTCTGGTATAATAAAGCCCCTGATTTATGATTGGCGCATCATTCCACATTATGCTATAATTTGAACGACAAATCCTGTATTCCTTTGCTGCTATTTGTTAAAACAAGCTGTTTTAAACTTTTCGGTACAAGTTGTATTTCCTTAATTTAACTTTTATTGTTTGCCATACAACAATACAAATTGTCAATCTATGATGTTTATGTTTTAATATTAATGATGATTAATGTTTATGTTTTAATATTAGTCATTCTGAAGCCGCAGGCAAATAAGTCTATTTTTTTGGAACTGCTTTTGAAAAGTTTTCTTTGTCCAAAATATTTTATTTATGTTTTACACGTACACAGAATAAATTTTATTTCTTAAGTACTCAATTATTGTAATATTAACGTAATGTATGTACTTTTAAATTTAAAAAGCGATTTACATAAGAGTGACGTGCAAGAGCGAAAGTTTCCTGGCAGAGTTCCAATTAATTTCACTTTGGAGACGGACCCTTACTAGCTTCTTGAAATTGGCCGAGAAAATGGATGAAATGTATGATTTTCAAAGTTCCATAACTTGGTCAGTTTTTATCGTAATAAAATGAAACTTTTTGTATTTACTTTGTTTTTGTGTACAGCATCTTTTCCTAAATGTAAGTGATAGGACCTGTGGACCGTATAAAAATTTAATTTTTGTAATTTTTTTCTAAATGGGTTTTTTGGTTCGAAAAGTACGTAAAAACATTCTTTACCTTTTTTAAAACATTTTTCAAATTGGAAGTGCATATCTAAACCGAACTGTTCGGGAATTAGCTATTGGGTCACATTAAGGCTGGACAACCTGTACACATCTCCTTTTCTACTTTGTTTAAATATCAGGTTGTAACGAAAGTTTTCCGCCAGATTTGCTTGAGTCAGCTCATGCGGTACCGAGCGATTGATCTTATATGTTGTCACATAGTGACACCCCTTTATAAAATTTAGGTTCACACCATTTTTCTAAAATTTAACATACTACAAAGAATTGCAAATTTTCTTTTTTTTTCTCTGATTTTCTCATATTCCCCAATGTTTCAGCCATATTTGTTCTTGTAAAATGAAATTTTCCTTCTACTATAAATTTTTTTAATCTTGAGAGCTAAAGGACGATAACTTTAATTTCCCACGTGGAAGTTGCTCCCAGGCCTAGCTAGCCGTCATGCAATGATGTACCGATGTCTCGTCCCCGTAAGTACAAGTGCTACAACCTTCCTGAAAAATGGCGAATGTTCTAGAACATCGTCGACCCTTCCGCCACGTGGAAATTCCGTCCTGCTAGCGTAGGGTTACAAAAAGACGACCGCTACGATGGTGAGCATATCGCCAGGTACGCAGACATTGTGCAGGCTCCTGATTGGCTACAGCAGTCTATCTCGCCACGCTTGGCGAAAATGGCGAGCTCCGAGCCCACGGATCGCAAAGACGTGAGCGTCAGTTCTCTGCTCGTCGGCCTGCTGTGTGTGTATAGTTTTTTTTTATGAGGCATAGTCCTTGGTGGCCCCATGTGCCATTTTCTTTTTAAAATTCTCGTTTGTGTAACTTTATAATTTGTGTTAGTTGACCAGCACCATTTCACCCATATTTATCATGCGTAAATAAAAAAAAAGTTCTTTTTTCTTATATAATTTGGTGTCTTCATAATAAACAACGCATCACAGGAGTTATATATGTGTGTGTTAAATTAGAGCGTTTTTAGCGTACAAGATTTCGGCATCACTGCTCTCCGTTCGTTGTCATCCATAAAAACAGGTATGTGCCCTTTTTTGAAATTTATTGGAGTCGGACCACTCGAGAGAATTTCTTTTTAATTAGAACCTACAAGGGTAGAATTTTTCCTGTACGATCACAAGGTGTTGAAGATTTATTTAGGACCATTACTCTATACAAGTACTTTTCGCATTCCAATGACTCTGGTCATTATATCATAATATGGTACCGTGACGCCTCTCAAAGGTCCGATTGCCGTTAGTATTGTTGTTAATATATGCGTGAAGATCGGCAAAAATGAGCACTAGTAAAATTGTAAATTTTTGAATGATCAAATGAAGAACCTTAATAGAAGTATGAAATAGATATACATATAATTTATCAGGAGATTTTGAAATATAATCGTACATAGTATATAACATAATGATTGTAAAAAAAAAAAAAATGGTGCAAGTACTCTAAAAATAGAAATTGTTTTTGTGTATATATATATGTGATGCTCTTAATTTCATAAATATTAGTAAATAAGCAACCTATAATAATATCTGATAGAATTAAACTATGCCTCCCAAGAAAAAGAGATCGCAGACTGTCGCAAGTGTGTCAGACATGCCACCTACCTTAATACCAGAAGTCCCATGCATTGAAGCCACAGATCGAAATAATACGCATAGCAATAATCTTTTAAGGCCTCACAGCCTCCCTGCCATCCATATTCAGTCGTTTGACGGGGATTCTGATCAACTAAATTTTTTTATTGACCAGCTCCGTGAAGTTGCCACCATTCAGGGGTGGAATGATCAATTCTTATTAGCATATGCAAAATCCAAACTTGGCGGAAATGCCCTAAAGTTAATTCAACAGTCATCGCAAATAAACCAGGTGAAGACATCTGAAGAATTATTCAAATTACTCAGCGATTTTTTTCAAAACAGATCGGAAGCGACGTCAATCTTGGAATTTCATTCTTTCAATATGTTGCCAGGTGAAACTGTTCGAAATTTAGCACATAGACTTGATGTCCTGGCATCAAAAGTTTATTCATCCGTTGCAGACAAAAATGCACTGTCACAAATCAAATTTGTTAAACTCACACAAATTATGCCACCGGAAATTCGTTTACAAATTTTACAGTCCGGTATCAAAACATATGAGGAGGCAGTAAGCAAAGCGATCATGGTACAAGAATGTATCATCCATAATAATATCTTAGCTCAGCAGCCCAGCGTTATAACTCCCGAGAATGAGACTTTGAATTCAATTCAACAAAAATTGGACAAATTAGATCGTAAGATCCCGCAAGATCCAGAAACTTATAGTGCCAGGAGACCCTCCTATAACAGGAGAACAAGAACACACAACGTTCCATTGCATAAGCCACTACCTCAAAGGAACTTTTACAATTTTAAAAGTCACAACAGACTCAATGGCAGAAGAAATTTTCGACGGGGAAATAATCAACGTTCATCTTTTATTCAGCACAGACAATCTCATCCTCATAATGCCAATCACAACAACTACAATTACCTTCATAGCCATATTAGTTGCCAGGTGTGTCATGAACCCGGACATGCTGCTCCTATCTGTCCACATGCCACCCGTTTCTTTGCATCTTTAAACAGACATAACATCCCACCGCTCCCCACATCCTCAACTTCCATAGTACCTATCAGCAATAGTCACCCAAACTTATAAACGAGAGTCTGAAAGATGCCCAGTACTCTCAATCTCAAGATACATCAAGTGCATCGATAAATATCAGTATAGACAAGAACCCTCTACAAGTTTCACAAATACAAGAATTCATTGCAAATGTCAACAAGAAACAACCTCATATTCCAATTATAACTGCAGCCTTCGCTGACCACAATATCCCAGTATTACTCGACACGGGAAGCTCAATATCAATTATTGATAAGGTGTTTTTCCATCAAAACAAACATTGTTTTAATTACAGATACCTCAGCCGTAATGTTGAAATAAGTACCATAAATTCTAAGGTTGATTTTGAGGGATGTGTAGAGGTGTCATTTAAAATAAAGGATAATAATTTTAAACATCCAATGTATATCTTCCAGTTATCAGAATTGTCATCATTCAAAGTCCTGTTAGGGTTTGACTTCATCCATAAATTCAATGTCGTAATCTTCCCCGACTTCAAGATGTGTAAAATAGCTCAAAGTCATATTTTTTTTGAAAATGATAGTGATCAAAAGTTTGCAAACCGTCATATCAATAACATCCTTAAAAATCAGATGCGAGAACAACAAAATGCACCCGATAGTGATTTGAGGAAACATGTACATGCCCCCCCTTTCATTCCTCAGCAGTATAAGCAAGATCATGTTAATTGCAAAGCTCGAGCAACACAAAAGGCTCTTTTAGCCCCTGGTGAGCAGAGATACGTCACAATGTATGCTATAATTCCAGAGGAGCTACTTAGAACCGAATTTTTATTTATACCTAATGACACACATCGAGCTATTTTTTTTGAGTCTATACACTCAATTTCACACGGCACACAGCAGGCAGACCAGCAGAAACTCACACAAGGCCAGGCAGACCAGCAGAAACTCACACAAGACCGGGAGACACAGCACACACAACCACACTTTAAAATCCAATTTGATGTCTATTGTGAAAACCCCAGTGATGAAGCAAAACACATAAAGAAGAATTCTCATGTCGGAGACATCTTTCAGATTGCTGACTTTCGAAGTCCATTCCTGTCTCAGCCCAACAAATTTAACACCGAAATTCCCCCTCCAGGTCATGCAGAAATAGTAAATCTTATTCAGCCTACTCAAGAAATAGTCCAACAAAGATACGTAGAATTCCACAATAGCAAATATGACGTTTCTCACTTGTCCCAAAAGGAACAGCAGGAACTCCACACAGTGTTAGAAGAAAACTTCCAGGCTTTTTCCTCATCTTTAACTACTATGGGCCACACAGATAGAATTGAACCCACTCTACATTTTACGTCAAATTACCCCATAAAATGTCTACCGTTTCCAATACCTCAGGCGTTACAACAGGAAGCACAGCAACAACTTAATGATATGGAAGCTGCTGGTATAATTTCTAAAAATATTGCCACATGGGCATGTCCAATGCTCCTTGTCAAGAAGAGAGCCGTAGAAAAAGATAAACAAACATACAGAATGGCACTCGATCTACGCCTTTTAAATTCTATTGTCCAACACTCATCATACCCGTTACCAAAAATTAGTCAGATAATCAACAGCATTGCCAATTTTCGTTTCTTCACATCTCTTGATATGCCCTCAGCGTACCATCAGCTCGAACTTCCGGAAACATATAGGGAAAGGATTTCGTTCACCACTCCGTGGGGTACATACAAGTTTAATCGCCTCCCATTCGGGCTCAAAACAAGTGCTTCCATCTTTCAAGCTCTCATGGACACCATCAAAGAAGAGTGTAACGTCTCCGGAATAGTCTGTTACCAAGATGATATACTTATTTGTTCCAATAGTTTTACTGAAACAATAGTCAAACTTCAAAAGCTACTCAATCTATTCAAGAAATATAATCTCACACTGAATCTCAAAAAGTGTAGTTTTCACAAAGAAGAAGTTAATTTCCTTGGATTCAGGGTATCTCAATCTAAAATAGCTCCCATAAATTCCAATATCTGCAAGATAACTTCTTTCCCTGTTCCTACAACAAAAAGGCAGGTCAAGAAATTTCTAGGCATTTGCAGCTTTTACAGACAACTTATTCCCAGGTATGCAGAATTAACAGACCCACTTGTCTTACTAACATCACCAAAGGTTTCATTTAAATGGACTCCCACTCATCAAGCTGCTTTTCAGACACTCCAAGATATTTTTTTTAAAACACCCTTCCTTCAACAACCGGATTTTAACAAGCACTTTTATTTAAACACAGATGCCTCGGCGCATGCAATTTCGGCCATATTAATGCAAAAGTCACCAGATAATAATAATCTTTTACCTGTTGCCTATTTCTCTAAAGCACTTCGTAATGCTGAAAAGAACTACCCCGCTATAAAGCTGGAACTTATGGCTATTGTAAAAGGAGTTCATGCATTCAAAAACATTCTGTATGGAAGAGAATTTACCATACTGTCTGATAGCAAACCACTAAAACACTACAAAAAGATCACTTCACCTGCAGATATTATATCAAGATGGTTACTGGAACTGTCAGAGTATACTTTTGTCTTTGAACATGTACCTGGTAAACAGAATGTTCTTGCTGATTTTTTCTCAAGGACATCGTTCAAACATAATTCTGAAGATGTTCAATCGAATCCTAATTTAATACGAAGTAATGACATAATCCCAATACATAATGAAAACATAAATGAATTACATACCTACACTGCAGAAGATGACCACAATATAATTTCTAGACCACCACCAGATCCTTTATGTGAAATTTCAATTCCTACATTGCTATATGAACAGAATAATGATGCAGACTTGAAGAAGATCATCCAAGACATAAGAAAAATTGGCCCAACCAAACACAAAAATTATATTATATGCCTCAGTACTGGACTTTTAAAATTCATGCAACAATGTAAGACGGAAGACCAGATTTCCACACAATTTAAAGTTGTTGTTCCACTATCCTTACAGGCCAAGTGCTTAAGAATCCATCATATAGCACACTTTGGCATCATCAAAACATACAATGCTATCCTGGAAAATTTTTGGTGGAAAGGTTTATTTGCTGATACAGTTAATTTCGTCAAGTCCTGCTCAAGATGCCTCTCCTCAAAACCCATTACAATTCCACCTGCACCTTTTCAAAACACACATATACCAACCAGACCGGGAGAATTTATATCACTGGACTTTGTAGGTCCGTTCAGAAATGGCTATTCTATTCTGACAGTAATTGATCACTTCTCAAAATTCCTATACCTGTATCCGATAAAAAAAATTACTGCTATGAATACTTGTAAACTTCTGTTTGACTATTTTTGCACCTTTGGAAGACCTCAACTAATACTGACCGATCAGGGTTCACAGTTTACCTCAGCTATGATGCATGAGTTTAACAATATGTTGGGCATTAAGATACAACACACTACAGTTGCTCACCCGCAGGCTAACTCAGTCTCGGAAAGAATAAACACCTCTATAAAAGCAACAATTAAAGCACTTATGCAAGATAATCTTTCATTTTTCCACGCCATTAAGATTCATCAAATGTTATATAACTCTTCGGCACACTCAACAATTGGCTTTTCACCTAATAAGGTCCACTTTGGCCGTTCTCTGGCGACAATGTATGACAATTTTACACCTATGAAAACACGTATACTCGATGAAGAAAGCGATTACAATAATATGTTAGAAAACCTTGAAAAAATATACAAGCAAGTCCATGAAAACTTACTAAATTTCCAGCACCTTCAAAATAGTAAACAACACCAAAAGGCAAAAATAAGAAAACCAAGAGTGAATGATACAGTCTACTTAAAAAATAAAGGTGCATTTCACTCATCAAATACAGGACCATACATCGTCAAAACAGTGCATAGTCCAGTCATTGTATCGATTCAGCGAAAAGAAGAATCGCATGCACCTATAAAGAAAGTTCACATAAACAAACTTATTTTTGTCCCTCAACGTAAGCCCCATCTGATTGAGCACTCTCAACCTTCTGCATCAGCGGCACAACCAACAGGTTTAATGTCCCACAATAATATGGATGACGACATAAACGGTGATACCAGTCCCACAGTCTGTGATTTTCCTGATGAATTTGAGCCTCTGCCAAACCAACAACAAGTGCTGCAAGATCCTCCGAGCAGTCCAGACCAAACAACTGATGAAGATGACATCCCCTCACATCTGCCTGTTATCCAACCAGTTCGAGCCAGGAGTCCTTATCCCCTCAGAAGTCGCACAAAGAAGTAGATCTGCATTCCATGTATCCTTTTAACAATGTTGCAACAATTTACCATCTTTTAGATACAGGTTTGTTCTTCTCACAAATGCTTTGTTATTATGCCTGCTGGCGGGTGTAAAGTTGCCTTATACTTCTCTTTCCACCTGGATAACACTCCAAGGACTTTTGAACTGATATACATACAAATACGATAAAACTAAAACTTACCTTAACAGCACAGTTTCTCAGGTATCCAATAGTAAAGTGTATTTAAACATACAAATATTGATCAATTGAAAATGCTCTAAGATGTGATATTTACATACAGTACCTGCATACCAATAATGTTGTGTAACTTCGTGGTAAAACAAGTAAATGCAATTTATATAACATATTGTATACTCATTGATTTACATTTGTCTATTGCAAGAATAATATAACTTCGCAGCCATGTTTTGTTGTGTTTCCTTTGTCAGAACAGAGGGTTCTCATTTGTTTTCAATCTTTGAACAAGGTTTACTTGGCCCTTGCACCATACTGTTCAATTTTGTTCGTTTCCTTCCTTTGTCCATTTCACTTCCTTTCTTGTGACCTATGGTCAGTTTTTGGTTTTTTTTCTCTTTGTACCAGGGATATGGTTATTCTCCATATTTATTTGACTTTTCCTTCATAAACTTGCATTAATGTAGTGAATGTACATAATCTTCCTGCAGTATAAGTCACTCTATACTGGTTCAGCATGTGCACATGCCAACACGTGTATCAGCGTATAACTGTATGTACTGTGTAATACACCTAAGTTTCATTTTAGTTTGCTCCTAAATGTATAAATAAGTGTGTAAATAACAAAAGTTTGTGTTCCCCCATTGGTACCAATGCCCACCTTTTACAGTAAATGTTTTCTTTATAGTGTATTTCTGTATGTTTCTATTATATACTTTCTTTATACTAGTGCCATATATAAAACATTGTCATAATGGATGTATCTTTTCGTGTAACCTAGTTGAAATATGCACATACTGATACGAATAATGTCAATGCTTGTAAAATTTAAACTAATAGGAGAACTGCGAAATTTTACAACACTTTTACCATGTATGTACAAATTTATATGATTTTTTTATTCCCAGGCAACAAATGTGTTCTGAAGTTATACGCACAATTTGTAGGTGCGTCAACTGTTTAACTCTGTATGTATTTTTTTATATATGAAAATGTATTGTATCTGTTCCTTTGGTCGACAGTTGTCCGTCGACATTGTAATTCCCTTTGTAGCCCATGGTGCTGGTTGTGTTTTTTTTTTTCTCTTCCCTGTTTTGCGGGAGGATGTCACATAGTGACACCCCTTTATAAAATTTAGGTTCACACCATTTTTCTAAAATTTAACATACTACAAAGAATTGCAAATTTTCTTTTTTTTTCTCTGATTTTCTCATATTCCCCAATGTTTCAGCCATATTTGTTCTTGTAAAATGAAATTTTCCTTCTACTATAAATTTTTTTAATCTTGAGAGCTAAAGGACGATAACTTTAATTTCCCACGTGGAAGTTGCTCCCAGGCCTAGCTAGCCGTCATGCAATGATGTACCGATGTCTCGTCCCCGTAAGTACAAGTGCTACAACCTTCCTGAAAAATGGCGAATGTTCTAGAACATCGTCGACCCTTCCGCCACGTGTAAATTCCGTCCTGCTAGCGTAGGGTTACAAAAAGACGACCGCTACGATGGTGAGCATATCGCCAGGTACGCAGACATTGTGCAGGCTCCTGATTGGCTACAGCAGTCTATCTCGCCACGCTTGGCGAAAATGGCGAGCTCCGAGCCCACGGATCGCAAAGACGTGAGCGTCAGTTCTCTGCTCGTCGGCCTGCTGTGTGTGTATAGTTTTTTTTTATGAGGCATAGTCCTTGGTGGCCCCATGTGCCATTTTCTTTTTAAAATTCTCGTTTGTGTAACTTTATAATTTGTGTTAGTTGACCAGCACCATTTCACCCATATTTATCATGCGTAAATAAAAAAAAAGTTCTTTTTTCTTATATAATTTGGTGTCTTCATAATAAACAACGCATCACAGGAGTTATATATGTGTGTGTTAAATTAGAGCGTTTTTAGCGTACAAGATTTCGGCATCACTGCTCTCCGTTCGTTGTCATCCATAAAAACAGGTATGTGCCCTTTTTTGAAATTTATTGGAGTCGGACCACTCGAGAGAATTTCTTTTTAATTAGAACCTACAAGGGTAGAATTTTTCCTGTACGATCACAAGGTGTTGAAGATTTATTTAGGACCATTACTCTATACAAGTACTTTTCGCATTCCAATGACTCTGGTCATTATATCATATATGTCAAGTTTATACGATGCCTTGCGCGACCAATGGACATGGTACTAAAGTCTAACTCTTTTAGCTAGCTCTGGAGTGGATGAATATTTTAGCTTCTTCCACACTTTCTTCTAGGCGGGCCTCATCAGCAACAGTATGCCGGCTAGAGCGCTCTGCTTCTGAAATGTCCTAGTCCTCGTTTTTGAACTTTCGGTACCAAATCTTCACAATATCGTATGATACAACAGTAGTACCTTAAGCTGTACACATGATTCGCATTCTGTATCATGACATGCATTCTGTAGCTGACTTTTTGCAACAGAACTGAGAGTAAATGGTGGTTCAATCTGGTAGCGTGATAGTTCCATTTCAGACACTTTTTACTTAATCATAAAGATATTGTTTTACAGATTTCACAACACAGTGCTCTAAAACAAGTCTTTTTCTTTCAAATAACAAAAATCGTTTGACAAAATATTGGAAAAGACACCAACGTGAACTGTTTGTGCAGACGGCGGAAAACTTTCGTTACAACCTAATATTATGTTTTTCCTTCTTTTTTTTCAAAGGACTGATGATCTTTTTATTTCCTCTATTTTTGTTCTACAAAACATGAAAAGACTGAAATAGCCAGCACAGACAGCTTTCAATCGGTAAAATATTAAAAGTTGAAGTTCTTTGTTAGTTATAGCTGTAGACTGACACCAACAAACGTTATTATCATTTTGTAAGCATAATAACACTATTATCTTGTGAGATTTCCTAAATCGTGTATAGTTCTACATCTAATGGGCAGAAAAGTAAATAAAAGTGTTTGAAAGCAAAACTAAATAATTCAGGAAAGATTATGTGAGAAAGAAAAAAAATCACAATGCCCGATTTGCACTCGGGATAATACAGAATGGAACGTTTTACCTGCCCGATTTGAGCTCGGACAAATCCGGTAAGGGGTTAACATATTTAAATTGTAATACTTGTATATTGTTTTTAAAATTTTCGAAAAATTTATCTTGGCCCGCCAAACTTTTTTTTTTTCGAT
This sequence comes from Cheiracanthium punctorium, assembly GCA_038373885.1. Lineage (NCBI taxonomy): Eukaryota > Metazoa > Arthropoda > Arachnida > Araneae > Cheiracanthiidae > Cheiracanthium > Cheiracanthium punctorium. Next base: position 294,116 of record JAWZYV010018983.1, read on the forward strand.
TTTGGCCCGCGACCGAAAAAGTTTGCCCATCCTTGGGCTATTTCAAAAGACTCAGAGGTGATATATAAGCTGTTAAGGGTTACAAAATGAATTTCTCTATTTAAAAAAGTGTCTTTATCATTTGCAGTTCTGCTACAGGAAAAAAAGATTTCAAAAGATTTCAAAAGATTTCAAAAAAAGATTTCAAAAAAAGATTTCAAAAGATTTTCAATACATTACGGTCAATGGCAATTTTAGGGACATTTATGCATTTCAAGCACACTACCGTATAGTTAGATAATGGTCCGACTACGGTCACGGGCATCTATCAAAAGTTACACCAAAAGGCGTCTAGCTTGGCGACTTTTGGTGTACGTATGTATGTATTTAACTCTTATATCTCAAAAACTATTAGTCGAAGAATGTTGAAATTTCCTATATAAGATTGTTGTAACATCTTGTTGTTCCTCTCGATTTTGTGTTTCAATCTACTGGAGAGTTTATTTACAGGAGCACGCAAAAGAATTTTAATACATTAATGTCTACGGGCATCGTCAATATATTACGTCTCTAGTCAGGTATGTTCGGTACATGCCCAAATCCAGAGGTAGTCAAAATGTCATCGACCTTGGTGAGTTTTGCAGAAATATCTCCAAATTTGGAGCCAAAAATACTTTTTTATTTCGTATAACTAAAACTTTTAGCAGTGGAATGCTGAAATTTGCATTTAGAGCTACTGTAACATCTAACTGTGCATCTCTTTTGATTTCAATCTACTGGGTAATTTATTTCCAGGTTCACCCAAATGTCTTTAAATACATTAAGGTGTATGGGTACATTCAATTCATTGAAAGTCAAGTCTGCGCTCAATTACTACTTTGGCTATCCTCAAAATCTCGAAAACTATCTCAAGCTTGTCGGCTTTTGGCGAAATATCGTCAAATTAAGTGTCAAAAACAAATCTTCTAAATTGATCCTAGCTTGTCGGTATCGGAAATATTTGGCTAGAAATCGCTAAACCTTAGGATTACTGGAGTATTTTATCTCTAGCAAAATAAATAAATAAATAAATAAATAAATAAAATAAATAAATAAATAAATAAAATGAAATAAAATAAAAAATGTTAGATGAAGTATAATATTTTTGAAGTATAATATTTATGGAAATATTTTTGATTTAATAGACGTGCAAGGAAGTCATCTGTTGTCCACAACAGATTTTTTTATTAGCTATTTTAAGTGATTTATTTTCTTGTTTTATTTGTCATTTCAAAACTAAGCGGGTTTTAATTTGAAATTTTTAAACGTACATTTTCAAGGAAAATTTGTATCTATTGCCAATGAAAGTTACGACTACTATAATTTATACAAGAAACTGGATTAATAAATTTTGTCAAATTTTAAAAACAAATATAATTTGTAATTATGTAAATTATTTTGATCTGATTTAAAAAGAAACACTTCATCCTGTCATAAATTCAGATTGTTCCATAAGAAAAAATCATTCAAATTTATAAGACACATTTGAGAAAACATATTTCCTCATTAAAGCTCTTATAAAATATAAAGGAACTTTGTATCTGTTTATAAATTATTAAAAGTATCGCCCTCCTAAAAGGTGAAGTAAGATGGACGACTAGTTCTGTTTTAGGGATTCTATAACAAAGTCAATGTATTCTTTAATCTAATGTAGCTTATTGCTTGTTCATCATTTTCACTATGATGGTAAATATTAAATTCTCCATTCTTTTTAAAATAGATTTTGCTGAAAAGCTATTATATCACAAACAATTACAGTTTGTTATAAGTAACTAAAATTTAAGTGCATATGTCCCAAAAAGACTGTTAAAAACAATATTTTATCTATGTTTTAAAATACACTCATGTCCATAAATTAAGGATAATGAAGTTCAGGCAAAGAAAGAGAAAGAAGCAAAACAAATTTGACTTATTTGTAAAGTCTATTTATTAAACAAAAAGTAAAGAGCAAAAAAGATGCTATATGTTTGGCATAATTAATAAAAATTGCAAGTTTTACTCCCTTGACCAAATTTCAAAAAAGAACCTATTTACAAAAAACAGTATAACATGGTTAGTAGGATGGTTAATACGGAGTATGTCTCCCAGACGATGCAATACAGGCCTGACAACGCCTAGGCATGCTGAGTATCAAATGATCAATCTGATCTTGGGGAATATTACACCACTCATCGAGCAATGCACTCCGAAGTTCCGGTAGACAGGTGGGAGGGGGTTGACGGGCTGCAATTTGTCGGCCAAGCATATCCCACACATGCTCTATTGGATTCAAGTCCGGTGAGTATGCTGGCCAATGCATACGGGTGATATCCTCCGATTGAAGGCATTCGTCTACAATGTTTGCACGGTGAGGACGGGCATTGTCATCCATAAACACAAATTCAGCACCCATGGCGCCCCGAAACAAACGTACATGTTGTTCCAGAATGGCATCCCGATAGATGTGGCTTGTCATCGTTACACTCTGAACATGCAGGTCAGTTCTGGAACCAAGAATAATTCCTCCCCAAACGAGCCATCCTGCACCACCGTAACGGTGTCTTTCAATGGTGTTCTCTTGGTGGTAACGGGTACCTGGCGCTCTCCAGATGAATGTCCGGCGAGAATCAGACTCCAAACTAAACCTGGACTCGTCGGAAAACATCACACAAGACCACTGTTGCGGTGTCCACAATGCATGCTCTCTACTCCAGGTTAATCGCAGGCGACAGTGAGTTGCGGTAAGTGGAACACATCTGACAGGCCTACGAGCATATAAACCAATGTGCCCTAAGCGTCTGTACACGGTCTGCCTTGAAACTGTCGTACCGGTAGCTGAAGAGAGCTGACGAGACAGGTCTGATGCTGTACTCCGTCTGTTTCTTTTGGCAGTAACTGCCAAATAGCGGTCCTCATTCGGCGTTGTAACTCGGGGGCGACCTGTGCTGTAACGTCTACTCACATTACCATCATCTTGGAATCGTTGCCAAAGCCTGGAGATGACACTCTGGCCGATTCCAAGTTCCTCGGATACTTCCAGCTGGGTACGTCCACATTCCAGTCGTCCGATAATTCTGCCACGTAAAACATCATCCAAATGCCTCCTTTGTGCCATAACTATGCGGTTTTTGCACTGAAAGGCTTTCACAGCGCTTGTGAACAATTTTACTTCTTTGCCACCATTCCTTATATACCCCTCTCTTACACTCTCGTCATTGTGACGTACCATCCACGCCATCTGGTGGTTTCCTGTAATTTGCATATTCATCTTCAAGATGTGTGTGATCATTCCACAGGTGAAATTTTTATTTTAGAGATCAATTTCTGTGTGATTCTGAATTATCCTTAATTTATGGACATGAGTTTATATCGTATATAGTTACATGGTCATTCTTTATTATGAAGCTGTGTTTTAATAAGTTCGCATTGGTTGTATAAGTTTACTGAAAACATTACGAATTTTTTAAAACATAGAAAAAAACTTCCTTTAAACGTAATAATTGGTACTAAAAATCATCGTATGTATTAAGATAAATTTTGTTTTAGACAGTCGTTTGCATATTAAAACAGAGGCACGGCTTTGAGAATGCATGACTGATTATTATTTTTTAAATATCATTTGGATTCAGAACGTCCCACCTGTAGAAACATAACATACAAATCGTCATAATTTTTAAGGAAAAATGGATGGATTATGAACCGCTTAAAAATAATAGAAATAATAATAAAATAGGGAATAATAATGGTTTAAAATGGAGAGAAACTCCGTGTTATACCGTCACCGGAAAAAAAAGCCGCTATGTTAAACTTCAAAGCTGTACTGTGATTGGAAATGGGCAAAAAATGGACGGCAAAACGTGAAAAAGTGGGAAACAAACAGACAGAATCACAAAATAGTGACAATGAAATAAAAAGTTTCAATTCGAATAGATATTGATCTGGATTTGCTCTTTGTATATTTCTATACTTCTACTCTTTCTGGTTTTTGTTTTAAATGAAAGTGTTTAATGTATGACACCTCATGAGCGTAATTGTACAAGAAAGTGCATTTGAAAATTAAGAAGCAACAGAAATAATTTACTTGACGATGCAGAAACTAAGACATCTTGGGTCGTTTCTAAATTCATTGAAAATTATTACTTTGAAGTTTTCAAAAAGTTTCATTTTAAGAATTTTGGAATATATCTAGTGATTTGTTGAGAACATTAACGGCAAAAGATCATAATTTAAAAACTGTTATATTTTGGAAGTCGTTAAATGTAAAAATTATTTCGAAACAAAGCAATACCTTTTCATTAACATATTTTGATGCACATTTATATATATTTTAAATACGGCGCAAAATAATATTTTTTTGAGTAAAAATACATTTATTTTGTCGAAGAATAATTGTGTAAGTTAATGTACTGCTTTTGTATAAACAAAAATAGGATTAGGGTTTAGGAGTGATACAGACAATTTGTACTGAAGACAGCCACTGTGTGCATGAAATATACAGGGTGTCCCAAAAAAGGTGGAAGTTTGCTTTAAATATTTCTCTCCTTATCGCGAAAACTTGCGGGAGCCAGATCAACGAAAGAACCGATTTTGACTACCTCTGGATTTACTTTTAAGAATATTTGCGATGCCTCTCATCGTACGCTAACATGCACGCTCATATAAATGCATGTACAACACATTTTGACCGACCACAAGTCTATTTTGACCAGTTTTTTCATGCCATCTGTACGTACGTATGTATGTAACTCGCATAACTCAAAAACTTTTGGTCGTAGAATGTTGAAACTTCATACTTTAGGGTTGTTGTAACATCTAGTTGTGCAATGTGCACCTCCCTTTTGGACCCAATTGACTGGATAGTTTATCTACAGGGCCGCCCAAAAGATTTAAAATATGTTACGCTCTATGGGTAGAAATTCAGTAAAGCGTATTTTAGAGGTATTAGGTTATTTCAAACGACTCAGAAGTAATATATGTTATTAAGGATTACAAAATGAATTTCTCCATCGAAAATAGTGTCTTTATCATTCATAGTTCTGCTACAGAAACACTCAAAAGATTTTTACACATTATGGTCAATGGCAGTTTTAAGGACATTCATCCATTTCAAGCACAATGCCGTCCTACCATATAGTTAAGTAACGGTCCGACACGGTCACGGGCCTTCCATAAGAATTACGCCAAAAGTCGCCAAGCTTGGTGACTTTTGGCGTGCTACATTCTACGGCGTGCTACATTTGGCGTATTAACATTCTACGACTTTGCGTGTGTAGTATTTAATTCTCAAATATCGAAAACTAGTAGTCGTAGAATGTTAAAATTTCAAATATAAGTATTTTGTAACATCTAGTTGTGCATCTCGATTTTCAGTTCCAATCTATTGGAGAGTTCATTTACAGGATCAACCAAAAGAATTTCAATACATTAATATCTATGGACATATTCAATATATTACATGTGTAGTCTGTCATTGTTTAGTCCATGCCCAAAATCTCGCCATTTGCCGTAAAACTCGGTGAGTTTTGCCGATATATCGCGAAATTTGGTGATAGTCAGCCATTTGGTCCATGCCCAATATATGGCCATTTGTCATCGCCCTTGCGAGTTTTGCGGAAATATCGCCAAATTTGGCGATAGTCAGTCATTGCTTGGTCCATGCTCAAAATCTCGCCATTTGTCGTCGACCTTGGCGAGTTTTGCTGAAATATCGCCAAATTTGGCGCCAAAAATAGTTCGTATTTCATACAACTAAAACTTTTAACCGCAGAATGTTGAAATTTTCTATTTAGAACTATTGTAACATCTAACTGTGAATCTCTTTTTTGATTGCAATCGTCTGGGTAATTTATTTATAGGATCTCCCAAATGACTTTAAATACATTAAGTGTATGGATACATTCAATTCATTAAAAATCTGTGGTCAATAATTACTTTGGCAAGCCCCAAAATCTCGCAAAATATCTCAAGCTTGTCGGCTTTTGGCGAAATATCGCCAAATTAAGTGTCAAAAATAAATCCTTCAAACTGAACCCAGCTTGGCGATATTTATTTGTTTATTTGCCAGGAGAGAACAGCTCAAAATATTTGGCTGGAGATCACTAAACCTTAGAATTACTGCAGTATTTTATCTCTTTCATACAAAATAAGTTTCGATGAAATGTGCCGAAAATATTTATGATTTAACTGACGTGCATCAGATTTCATTTATGTAGTTTCGAGGCATTGTCTGTACGATAATAAAATGTGAATTATGTTTATTTAAAGTTATTAATATCTTTAAATAAAATAATAAGAATATCTGTTAAACTATAACACAGGTGTATTATACGCTATTTAAAATAATATGTAAAGTTATAAAATACTATGATAGCATCTTCAGTTCACTTTCGATGGTTATTTTCCAAATAGATGCAACAAATTCTAATTAAATAATTGGATACAAGTAGTCCCTTTCAAGAAAGTGCAAGTTTAGAGACCCCTCCAACTTAACAGGAAAGGCAAAAACTCGTTGAAGAATCCTGTGACGTTCTCGAACTTGACGACTTGTGTAATCCGTTGAAGTTCTCTGAAAGCTGTTTTTAAAGATTACTCTTTAATGGACATCTGGCTCAATGTTACAGATGAATATACTGCTGTGTCAAATAAAACATTAAAATTTTATAAGCATTCTGCAACGACATATATGTGTGAGAAAGAATTTTAACGTACATTTACCTAAAAGATGAATACAGAAACAGTTAAAATACAGAACCTAATATAAAATTTAAACCATCAGACATTGAGCCAAACGTTGAATTTCTTTGTTAGATCCAACATCCATAAATATTCTATTAAGAGAATTTTTTTTCCAAATTTAATGTAAACTGTATTAATTTTTTTTATTTTATTTGTAAATTGGTGCTTTTTCAGCTGATTAAGAGTGGATCTATGTAGCATCTCAAACTTTTGTTCCGTCTTTATTATTGTTTATTGTTTATATTATTTATTATGTGAAGTATTATGTACTTGTTATGATCTATTGCGTGAAATGTAAAATAAGTGTTCTACCAAATTTCACGTATCTTGCCTGTTACTAATAACTGCACAAGGGGTTCTACTTTTTTTTCGTGTTTTAGAAGGGATTCGCAAGAAGAAAAAGGCTTGAAACCACTGAATATTATATCGTCTCCTATTTTGAAGTTGGTAAAAAATGTATAAGCTACAATGTTATGCCTTCCTCAACACGAATCTTCCCCCTAAATAGCTTTAGGCAATATAAATATACATATTTTTTGAATTTCCTAAAACAATTGGTTTATAAATCCTCCCCGAATAGCGTATGTGCATGTTGATCATATTCTCAAAATGTTCATGGCGATTCCTGTAGCTCTAATTCTATTATTGAACCGTAAATCAACTGTGCATATAATTTGTTGAAAGAAATTTCAGTAAAATTTAGTTTTGTTCTTGCATAACATTATAGCATTCCGTCAACTGATCACCTCTTAAAATTCTAAAGGCAGTGCATTATAGGTGATTTAACACTCCTTGGAACAAAGAGTGCATGCCTTATCAATAACTTTACAAGCTTGTCTTTATTCGAAGAATTAATTAATTAATGAGCACTATAACAAAGTACCGACTGAAAGGAAAGTACCAGTAGAGCAAGCGAAAATAATAAAAAGAAATATGTTTCAGGAGATTATCGCAATATAATTTTAATTAATGTTTTCTTAGTTACAATTTCATACATTTTATCTTATAGTGCGAGATCCGGTATTAGAAATATATACCCTCATCTGTTATTTAATAATGATAAAGAACATCGCAATAAAGAAACATCGCAAATAGGTTGCCTAGCTAAATCGCATACCGATGATGTTAAATAATTAAATTTTTAATTAACTTTTTTCCAACAACTCCCCCCATCTGTTATTTATGAAAATCGAGCATTAGTTGAGAGAATATGCCCCAACGAATTGAAAAAATATGGGTTTCCTACTTTCTCCTCTGCCCCACTATGGAGTTGCCAGGTACAAACAGGCCAGTAAACGTTGTTAATATACCCTCATCTGTTATTGAATCGAACTATGCATCAAACGAAAGTTTATTTTATTCCCAATCCAACCGTATTAGGTTGCCTTATCAAAAAGTTGGCTGAATCCATGGTTGCCTAGATTTTAGATGTAAAATTTCCAGCCCGTCAATGACAAAACGTTGCGCGCAACTACATGCGACAGACAAATGCAGCGAGTTCTTTTTAAAGATTTTGCAGATAGTGTAAGCACAGTCCATTGATCAAATACTGGATTCAAGTGAGATTAATATTAACGCGATATCATTTTTTCTCACTCACATGTTTATTTATCAGCCACTATACATAATTATGAAATATGTATTTTTACTTTTTTTTGGTTCAAAACGGACATCTTTCAAAAGGATATTTTCCAATCGTGTGAGCGCGGATTAAATACTGATGAAAGTCATATAAAATAAAATATCACAAAATGATACCAATATTTTTTTTTATTCATATGCAAATTTAACGATAGCAAAATATCTCAGAAAAAATTTTTGTGTAAAAAATTTATTCCGATTCTGATTCGTCAGAAGTGCCTATATCTCAAAATCGAATTCTAATTCTTCATCAATTTCTTCTTGTTTTGATTCTCTTAATATATCCTCAACTTTTAAGAGTGTTGGGTCCCCCTTCGAACCATATAGGCTTCAAATAGCCATCCAAAAACCAACCAAAATCTTCAGGATTTACTTTGACGCAGCATACATCAGTTGCGTGCAGTCAAATTGAATTTACATAGAACTGTGCGCACATTGTGCGCAAAATTTTCTGTTTGAGTGAGATTCAGCATGGTGGAATCAGGTTGGTGTCGATCTTTTAATCTTCTTCATAAAATGCTCTTTGTCTTTGTTTATTGCATATGATTTTTGGAACGGCTGATATCTAGCATCATTGATGTTATAACATTGCATGATCATTAAAAGAAGGGTGGTAAACTTCTGAACACGCTGAATCTTTTCTTCTACGAGTACATCTGCTAGGTCCGTCAATGGTGCGAATATTTCCTGAAAATCCGTTCGTCTAAAAATATTTTAAAAGGCGTGAAATTCCTTTTATAAAATGCAGCCGTATAATCACAGCTCGTAAATGCGTGGAAAGATAGCAGGCCCAACCATAAAGTAGGACCCGATTTCATCGCAAGCTCAATACAGTTAATACAATCAAGATCTTTCTTATTGATTTTCTTTGGTGATAATCCCGCCAACCAAATTTGCGTCTGTGGAAGTTTCTGTATAGTGGCCAGTAAAATTATCAAGACATCGGTATCATTCGCTTTGACCAATATTTTTGAATTAGGTGGCGCTTTTGATATATGAAACATTATCCACATAGCTACCTCTTCGTGCTGACATATGTAATCTTCTTCTTCACGTTTCACGAGATGATTCCCGATTGTATGGTAAGAAAAACAGTGTTCTCCAACCGTTATAAAAAAAATTTGTTTTGAATTATTGACACTAGATTATCATTTTCCCAGTTATCAGCCAAGAATTGTACTAGGCTTCTTTGAAATGGTACTTTATGAGATTTCCAAGAAAATCGCTCGGTCTTGGTTGAAGAGATCCTTGGATGACATACGGTCTATTGAACTCCAACCGATTTTGACGTTCGGTCTTTGATAGAGGGTGTTAAGTGCCTATCAAAAATTATGCGTATTTTAGAGGCGTTAGTTGAGCACTATTTTATAAAGATCGATTCAGCAAACTTGTCAAATGTCTGCGGCATAGATGATCCGATAACATTCAAGTAATAAAAACCGTCTATTTCATCGATATCGATACCAATATGCTCAACAGTTTCGACATTAGACTTCAATATACTTGGGCTGGTTTTGGATTTGTCAGTTTTTAGCTACTCACCAGTACACGAGAAAAGAGCAGGCGGCACAGGCGCTAATGGAAACGTTGAGCAGTACTCCATGTTGATGTCTTTCTCAATACTAATCTCAAGTAATCAGACAAAGATGTCGCTTTTTCTTTTAAGAATGGTCTTTTTACTTTTATATTTGTTGGTTTGAGCTTTGACGGCGGACTGTGAAGCGAAATTCAGGATTTTGTTACGCTTTATCGGTTTTTCAAACCTTCCGGGAATGGAATTACATTCTGAAATAAACATCAATTTTTGTTGATTTCCAACCGACTTAATTTTGATTAGAAAATCACTAACTTTAGAAGATGCTGCCTTACTAGTAGAAATATTAAGAATGAACAGATCATTTTTATCGATACTCTCAACGGAGGGTTTCAGTGTATTTCTTATAGTCTCAATGATACTCCGAAGAATTCCTTTATCCTTTTTAATTCGACTTTTCTGCAAGACAAGCAGGGTCTGATTTGAAGAGTTCGGGGCTCTGGGCTTCATTGAGGGCCGATTTTTCGAAAACTTTCCCAAAATGTACAAATTTTTTAACTTAAAAGAACAATTTGGGGCCCCGTTTTGGTAGGGGGCCTGGGCGCTTGCCCTGAATGCCCTCCCGGAAATCAGGTCCTGAAGGCACGAGTGGTATCATCTTTTTGCGATAGACCGAATTGCTCTTTAACGGTAAATACAATTTTGGTCCTTATGCTGTGTCTAAGTGCCCATCTTTGTTGGGCTGATATGGACTCTGCGGCAAAATTATGTGTTACTGATGTGAAGAATCAGCATTAATGGTCTGTTCTAACGTTAAGTCAGTAGGTAATCGAGAGAAACCAGATTTGGTACGTCGGATACCAAATGATCCTCGTCTAAATTCAGATATCACCCGCGAATTGCTGTTCTGCGCCTTCATAAGATTACTGACGTACATAATGGAACATCTGACATAAATTGGCTGGTTCAATGAAAATAACAAATTGTACATGTTGTAAATAGAGTGTAATAGAGTGTTGTAAATAGAGTGTAGTAGAGTGTTGTAATAGAGTGCTCAAAATCGCTGTACTGGATGCTTCTTGAAAATCGAAGAAACAAATTAATGAATTCGCAGTACTGGAGATAGTATTGAGCCGACTTTCTGTGCTCACCGAGCAAAGTTTTTTTGTGGTATTCCTTGTACCCATCTACGATTTTCCCCAGCATTTCAAGTAAGTCAGTTTGGTAAGCAACGAAGCTTACAATTTGATCTTTTGATATCTGTAAAAGTTCATCCAGCATCTCAGGATGTGATTCATGCTGAGTGAGTGTTGCCAGAAACATCTTCACATAAATCGCTAAAGGTTGATAAAATTCATAGAGTCTAAAAAAGCGCAAATTTAGTAGCATATAAATGCTTTCACGAGAAACAAATATTGCGAAATGTCTCAAAACCTGGCAAATTTTACTCTAAAATCTAGGCAACCATGGATTCAGTCAACTTTTTGATAAGGCAACCTACTACGGTTGGATTGGTAATAAAATAACCTTTCGTTTGATGCATAGTTCGATTCAATAACAGATGAGGGTATATTAACAACGTTTACTGGCCTCTTTGTACCTGGCACCTCCATAGTTGGGCAGAGCAGAAAGTAGGCAACCCATATTTTTTCAATTCGTAGGGACATATTCTCTCAACTAATGCTCGATTTTTATAAATAACAGATGGTGGGAGTTGATGGAAAAAAGTTAATTAAAAATTGAATTATTTAACATCATCGGTACGCGATTTAGCTAGGCAACCTATTTGCGATGTATCAATGGAAAATTATCTAGCATATGTTCTTTATCATTATTAAATAACAGATGAGGGTATATATTTCTTATATCGGATCTTAGACTATTACGTAATCATGTATGGCATCTAAAAATTATTTCATCATTCAGAAAGTATTTAATTTCTTTTTGCACCAATAGTTAGTTAATTTAGCTAAATTTCATGAAAATTTTCCTTCGAAATGCGGCTACTCATCTGGCATCCTAATGAATGATCAAAGAATGCACTGCACAGTGAGAAAGGCCTAAAACAGCACTTTTCTGTCAAAAATAGATTTGTTAGCAACACTAAAAATGAAATAAAATCGTAATGTTTATGTTATTTTGAATAGTTTTTTACAAGAATCTTTGGATTATTAACTTAACCAATCAGTAATGGAAAGTCAGAAAAAATTAATCAATCTGTAAAATATCTCGGCTGTTCTAGCCTCGTCAAGGGGAGACTACTCTGAACCCCCCCCCCTTAATTTTTTAGTTTCATTATTGCCGTATGAAAACGATATTAATTTAACGTTATTTTATCTCTCATCATTCGTGTATTTCGCCTAATAACCTTATGTTGAAATTTTTATGATTGTAACCTAGTCATAGAAAAATACATGTGATGCATATTCTACAGCTTACGAAACATTCTAGCAATAGATTAAAGCTGTTGTGAACTAATAGTTATATATGTAAAATTATGTCGCATTTTTATGTCACTTTTTCGGGACACATTTTTCGGAAAATTTTCAATAAAGGGGGTGAGAGATAGAATGACATAGTATTTGATATTCTTTTTTATAGATATTTCATTTTATTAAAATTTTCTGAGTTCTAAATTTCTTTCACATTCATTTCATCAATCTATTTAGTTATTTTCAGAGATTAAAAGAAATTATTCCAAAATGGTTCATAAATTATTTCTGGTAATATAAATTTCGAACATTATAACCTTCGTCCTTTGACATTTTCCTTAAGTTTTTATCCCCTTATAGGTAATTCTCCTTCAATATCATGTATCCAGCTAATATGAATTATTGATTTATATTTTTGTGTTAATCATTTCTCGTGATTGATTCTGCTAAAACATATTAAAATTACTAAACTCATACAATATGATAAACACTCAATTTGCAAGTTTTATTGATAAAGTACAATTCACATCGATATTTCCATACATGGGAAGAAAAAATCTTACAGACAGCTTTTTCTTAACCTTCATCTGAAAAGAAAGATAAAAACTCCTTAAAAGTTTATCTTGAAATAACAGCGTATACAATTGTATTTATTTTGAGCAACATTTATTCGGAAAAATTCGAACCACTGAATGGTACCAGGGTAACCTAAAACTAGTCGAAAATGATTGTATTATTGCAGCAGTTTATTATGCGATTGATCTGAATAGAAATATTTATAAAGCTGGTGAATTCCCGTTCCGTTGAATTACACCCACATTGAGCGGAAACCTAAACAATTGAAAGGAAAAGTAACAAATTAATGCCCTATATTTATGAAAAAAAGTTTATTCAATTTCTTTTGTTCCATTTAGTTTTGTTGTCAGTTTAAAATGTGTTTATGTTACTCTCAATTTGCGCAGGAAAGTGAGCGTTCAAGCATGTCCGGAGTTTCAGATCCATTAATCATGCACTGTTTAAGAAATTCGAAAAGAAGTCGAAAGTATCTTAATATTTTTATCTACACAAGTTGTCCAAAAAACACTGACCTAGTCTTTTACTCCATAAATATTGATCAAGAATATATGCAATAAATTACAACGTTACGTAAAAAAAGAACATAATTTTGTGGTATCGATTAAAATTTTCAGGTGATTAAATCTAAATAAATACAAAGTTTTTGTAGAGCCCTTGTACAAAATATTTCCAATTAGTAATATGCGATTCGTACACTAATGAGGGGATATACAAAATTTCAGCCGTTCATCCTAATAATGCTCTGAGATATGCTTAAAGTTGCTGAGGTCTACACAATACCAATAATAGCAAAAGTGTTATGTATTTATGCAATAAATGTTTTCTTTCTTTGTACGAACCCTGAGACGCAATCTTTCGACCTAAATTACCCCCCCCCCCCTCGATCGCCACTGAAAAATGGTTTAAGTCAGCATATATTTATTTTCTTATATCCCACCCTTTTTAAGATAAAATGCTCACGTTTTGCACTTTGTGTCATTGATTTGTGGAACCAATCCATAATTATGGGGCACATATGGGCAATCCTTGGACCGCGGGCTGGCTGTGGACCCCCACGGCTTTTGATCCGGCCAGCGGAATATATCATAACCCCGTATAAAAAGCATAAAACCATTCAAAATCCCATATAAATTTTAATTATACGGCCAAGATTTAGCTAACATACTAAAATTTGCCCGCAACTTTTCAAAGGTTGCCCATACCTGTTATAGGGGTTACTTTGGGAAGCAACTACGAGGTAGACAGACAAACAAAATCAAAATTCTAATCTTTTTAAATTGCCCCGGGAAGCTTGATGAGACATACTAGTTTTTTTCTTTTGTAATAATCAGAACGAAGCCTTTAAAACTCCTTTTTTAAAATTTTTAAAAAATACTTATTTAATTACTGACTTCTGACTCTAGTATTTATTCAAGTTGATATGCTTATGTTTTCGTGTAAAAGAACTATTGCCATACATCCTATTTAATGTTGATAGAAAGTGTTCATACAATTCATTCAGTACTTGGTTAAATACTAATTAGAAATGCTGTTAAGTAAAAATTTTATGAAATATTACACTTTTAAAATGAAATTTGTTACAAAAATTATAAACGGAGATAGTTGTGTAACCCATTTCTCTTCAGATTTTTATACAAGGAAAATGGTCACAGAGTTCTAGTTAAACATATTTATACAGAATATTCTACAGCCCACTCACTCTTTTTATTCGATCTTACCACGCGTTGCTGACACCCATGGGAAGGCCTTCTCTTTCCAAAATCTACTTTCGTCTTGGAAAAAAAGAAATAGGTACCGTCCAGTACTTACGCATGACAGAGACTCTTGAAGCTTTTTACACTCCACACATCCGGCGATATATTTCGTAGTACGGTAGTTTCATCCGAATTGTTAGTTCAATAAGGAAATCTTTGTACTCTTGAGCGTTCATTGTGATCTTCACCCTGAAGAAAGTCGAAGCGGTTATTAAAAACAATCAATTATTTGAAAAACAATTAAACAATTATGTAATGTTTTCAGAAACCATACGGGAGAACAGAATAGTGTGATAGTGTTTTTCTTTTCTTTCTCAATGAACATAACAGTATTTCTTTTAATCTTTTACTGAGTTATGTATTTATCGTTGAAAAAAAAAATCTTTCAATTGCTTCGTAAAAAATATTGAGAATCTTATGTAATGTTATTATTTAAATTGCTAGGGGCCGAGGTCCCCAGACTCGCTACGTTCGCTTTTCGTAGGACGCACTCTGCTCCTAATGAGGCTCATTCGTTAAAAAGGCATAACTTCAACAAGCAAAACCCAAAGTTTGGATCAGATAGAATGTTACCGGCCTACACATTGCTTGGTTCTTGCATGTTCCTTGGAATATAAAAATTTAAACTTCCCACTATTTTTAATTATGTGAAACCCAACGAACACCTTGCGTATTAGCCAATTACGGCGATTTTTTCATCGGCGGCGGCGACAGCGGCCTTTTCTTTTTTTTAGAATACAGATATTCAATAAAAGAACCTTTTTAGTACCATAAATTTTGTAACGGGAATTATTCAGTAATAATATTTTTATTTCTTGCAACACTTATGATGCCGTCTTCAACGATAGTCATCATTCTTAGAGATTTGAAAGCACTTGCGGAGACAGGAAAGAATTATTGAGCTTTGGTCTCACCATTGGTGAGACATGCTGATATATAATGTTACTAGATGCTACCCACGACTTCGTCCGCGTCAGCTTTAGAATTAGGTCCAGAGACAAAAGAAGCATGTGTGAATAACAAATATGTTTGCACTATAGACAAAAGTGACTGTATTTAAATATTATTTATTTTTTTACTTATTTTAAATGAAGTATAATACATGGTAGTATACTTCTCTTAAAATGAGAGAGTATGCAGAGTTATTAAATTTAGATTTTTTTATGCATTTGGCGAATACAGTTACGATAGTATTTGCGAATTATTTTGAGTGTTCTTGTAAAAGAAATATTTATGCTATTTGCATGAATTTTAGCTTATGTTAATCAGGAACAGTGCCTGATTAACACTCTGTGATACTATAGGCCGGCTATCATTTCGGGGACCCCTATAACCTACTACTATTCTATTCTACAAGTATAAATAGCAAATATTGCAGTTTTGAGCCCCCCATATTTTTTTCTATAGGCCCCAGGCCTCGTGGGCCCATTCGGTAATCATGGACTGATCAGGAATTGTACAGATTTCTATTAATTTAATAAGTTTTAGAATCGGTTCTGTAGTTGCTGAGATAACTATAGAGCGTAATGTATTAGAATTGTTTTGAGTGTTCCTGTAAAATAACTATTTGTGCTACATGCATGAATTTTAGCCTATAATACTCACGAATAGTGTAGCTTTCTATCACTGAAAAAAATTTGGAATCGATTCTGTAGTTACTGAGATACACATAGAGTGTAATGAAATTCTTATGAGTATCCCTGTAAAAGGACTATTTGTGATATATAAATAAAAGGTAGCATATAATAATCAGGACTTTTCCAGTGGCTCAGAGGTTCTTCTGTCGAAATTGGAGAGCGGAAGGTGCCAAGTTCAAACCCCGGTCGCGCCTGTCGGACTAGCCGTTCGGAGTTTTTCGTGGTTTTCTCCAAAACCTCGCGTAAATGCGGGCTAGGATATCTTAGAAAGTCCACACAGACGGAATTACCCTTACAGGCCTAGTACAGTCAATCGGCTTTAATCCAGAAACAAACAAACAATACTACCCAGGAATAGTGTAACTTTCAATCACTGAACAAAGTTCTAGAATCGGTTCAGTAGCTGCAAAATGCCCATAGAGCGTAACGTATTAGAATTATTTTGAGTGTCTTTTTAAAAGAATTATTTATTCTATATGCATGAAAAGTTTCCTGTTTGTTAATCCAGGATATAAGCTATCTTCATAGCAAATTTTATTCAAATCCGTTCTCCCATTTTTGTGTGATTCAGTCACAAACATCGAAAAGCACAAACATACGCATTTATACAATTTACGAACACATTTGAACTTTTCTTTCTTATGCTTTTTAATTTGGCGTGTAACTAACGTAGTTTCCATGCCATTTCATGCTTTTCAAATGCACGCAATTCTGCAAATAGAATTTATGCTTTATTTCAAAAGCATAAATGATTTTGTGCTGGCGAAAATTGACAAGCATGATCACCTAAGAACGGTTTTTAATTAATAGTTATAGAAGTGATTAAATGATCAAAGTCTTAGGTTCGCACTACCGAAGTCATCGGCTTGTATGCTCCAATTTTCAAAACTCTCTGTGCTGTAGATTTGCTTGGAAAACACCTACTTATGTACTACGCTAACGTATGCGGTACCAAAATTTGCCGGTATTTCCACACTGCGAACGGCAACAGCAAGTGGTAAACATTAGTGCAATAACAATAGCACATGTGCGAAAATAAAAAAATAACAGTAAAACATGTGCGAAAAAAAAACAGTTAAATGGCGTCAAATGGAGCAAGCATATGTCATGCAGTAGCTAGGATACAAAATAACAATAATAGATACACAAAAATGCAAGATCTTTCTGACTTTTTCACAGCTTTAAAATATCGAATTTACAATACTTGGCGCATTCATCAGCTATCTAAAAAATGCCACCGTGCATTCGACTAAAGCACATTTTCGCTATTTGCTGTTTCAACATCGGCTTTTAGGATGACACCCAAAATTTGTAGTAATCCTAACCTCATTAAATGTATTGACAAATACTGTGAAAACAAATAAACATGATTTTCGTTGAAATGAGTCCAGAAATTTAGCCAACAATACACTCAGTATAAAGAACAGTATGGTATGGGGCGGTGAAGCTGGCCGCCTTAGGGGCTAGTTCATTTTTATTATTATAGATAGGTAGATTTGGTGTAAAACTGGCATAATTTCCGTGGAATTTAATTCCGTGAAATTTCAGCGGTATTACATGTTTTTCAAATGCACGCGATTCTTCATTGAAATAATAGCATTTCTGTTAGCTCAAAACATGAATCATTTTATACGGGCGAAATGGCCAAGATAGCAACTTGAAGACGATTTTTAATTTATAATTAAAAAAGTATTTAAACATCAAAAATTCTAAGTACCTATAACGGTCTCCAGGGTCTCATCTATCTCTGTACCAAAATTCCTCATAATCGATTCAGTGGTTTAGGCGTGGAAGTGTAACAAACAAACAAACAAAGTCACTTTCGCATTTATAATATTAGCTGGAATGGAAATATGTATTCGGCATGCAGGACCATTACAGATAGCAAATTATATTTTTATAACTGCCATATCAGAACTTTGGTGTTTTAAAAGGGAGATTTTAGTACCTCAAATAAAGTAAAAAAGGAAAAAGAAAGAAAAACAATATTTCTTTTAAAATCATTTAAGATATCAGATTTTATGATAATGCACCTCTGCTATATGTCCATAATTACGATGGGAAGGAGGTGAGACGACTTCTCAACACCAAAAAAGAATTGCTTTACCGCAGCTGTATGAATTCCGCAATAAATTAATTGAGTTTTTTTACAACAAATATAATTTAAGGATTTAATTGTGGTCTGATGGATAATTTCAGAAAAAGTTTCTAATGAAAATCAAAATTGCTCTAGTGTAACGGTAAGGCTGCCTCATCCAATTTTAGCCATTGATTCGTCCCCATCTTTTCAAAAACTATAATAATAAGTTGCCAGAAGTCTGAAGTCTCGTCCTTTTGGGCTGGTCGGAAAATTCAAACCACAGTGAGAATGATGTTGCGAGATTTGACTTAAGTCTCTAGCAGACAATGTGCAACGATGAGATAAGCACCTCAATGTTTATGTGATTATATTAAAGTATGAGAGAATATACTTATATAGCTATGAAAAACCGTCAAAACTAACAAAAACACATAAATTTGCGATAAAATAAAATTTAATTTCACAACATAGGGAATTTTTTTTTTTTTTTTACATTACCAAGAAATTTTTCATGAGGGGGGAGGGGGCGTTGTGTTAAATCGAGCAGTGTATAAATAAGCGGAATTTCTGTATGACATAAAAATCTGAAAAATTTCTATGCTAATTAATCTGAAAATTTCGAGGGGGCGATATTTCCTTTGACTACGCCTCTGCTTTTTTTATCTACAACGTTGGTGCTTTATAAAACAATATTACGTGAATATGGAAGTGTGGTGTTTGAAAGTAATAAAATGTGTAAAATGTATCTAGAGCATTGCCTAAAATGATCACACAGCCTAGTACGTAAACAGCTTCAAATGACATGCAATTCAAAATATTTGTTTCTAAACATAAATCAAGCAAATTTTATTAATAAAATTACATATATCTTTAAATTAAACGAGTGAAATACTGAGCTTCAATAGCATAAAAGAGGTTAGTCTGATCAAAATATCTTAATTTTTTAAACAAAAAACATTTTAAAACAAAATTTACTATTTTCCTTTTCCAGCTGAATTCCAGATGGAGTCATTTATGTGCTTACAGTTTGAAAGAAATTACGCATTGAATGCTGTTCTTAGTCTTTGATTTCCCCCAAAAAAGTATGAAAATACATTTTTGCTAACTTTAAAGAGTGGAAAAACTTAATTATCTAGAATTGCATTCGAAACCTACTGGAACATCGTAATACAATCAACAATAAACTGAATGTTCAAAAATGTTTTCTAGAAGTTTCAGAAAATTACCAAATGTTTATCACTTCTAATAATGCTTAATAAAGATTTTAAGATGATGATATGAAGAAGATTAAGATTAGAGCTTGTTCTCCTGAAGTTTACAAATATTTAGTTAATTCCGTCAAAATATGCAGCTTTATAGGTATTGACCACAAATTTGTGCAAAATTTGGATAATGGTTTCCTGCATATATTTCTAATTTTATTTTTTTTAGGGGAATTTTGTTTCCGCATTTATTTGTGTTAAACCCGATATTTTTGGGATAAAAAATTAAGTTGCAATTTTGTTACTGTATAGAAGTGCTTGATGAGTACCATTTTCACTAAACTTCAGTTGAGAAACCTATTCTTCACTGGTTTTAGCGAGCGACTACGGTCTTAGAAACTCTTACCTTCTCTTACATGCGCTCTCCAAGTACCCAAACGTTTCTGTTGTTATATACCTAGATAAGGCAATTTACATGAGAATGGCTCTGATTTTGAATGGAAATCTTGATTTTGGGTTGAAATTTATAATGCCTTTGACTGACGTATTTGTACTGAGCCTAATTTTTAGAGAGAGACAAACATTGTTAAATTAAAGTGCAAATCGAAATCAGATCAAGCCAAAAAGTTTACGTAACAAATTACCAGCACTAATGGAGTAAAATACATGTGTTTGCTGGCCGACGTAATTGGTATTTGGTATTTTATAAAATAAACATAATTAATATAATCATTTACCCAACAGCATTTTTAAAAGCATCTCCAGCTTCCTTTTCTGTCAATATTTCACCTACTATTCCAGCATTTACCATCCACTCTGTGCTGGTTTTCTTTGCAATTACTTCTCCGGAATGCCGACTAGTTGATGCATAGCTAAAAAGCGAAATTTGTTCAATAACTATCCTATAGACTGATTACAAAAAAGCTTATATTTTGTCACAGTTCTTACCTTCTGAATACGTTTTCAAAGATTTTCCAAAGTTCTCCATCAGAGATTTTTAATTTAGGAACACCATACAGATCATCGTAAGGAGATATGCTGGACTGCGATACTTTTCTTGTTCTATGACTCGAAGTTTCGTGCCTGCTGCATGAGTAAATAGATCCCATGTCTTGTTTTTCTTGGTTTTTGTCATCACTTTTTAATGAAATGCGACTGTCTTCTATTATCTCTTTTAGCTTCTGCTTAGAACCATCTTCATTAATCAAATAAATATAGCTGTCTGATTCGTCACTTGAAAGATCTATCTTGGCATTCGATTGGCTGGTTCGGTAAGTCGGCATAATTAAGCGAGAACTTTTTCTCCTTTCATTCCGAAAAACACTCAGAGATTTTGATGGCGTAGGGTGGTTCCCATGCACATTTCCGTACACTTTATGGACAGTAGCATTACTACTTTTTATAGATTTTGCAACTTTCAACTTCCGTTTCTTGTCTTTGCATCTACTTTGATTCCGCTTACATTTCGAATCTGGCATTCCTTTTGTTTGTTGGAATTTGCCTGAAATGCATTTTAAACCAGACAAGAAAATCGCAATATCAAAATCCCCATATTCATTGCTTGAAAACTTAAAACCGTTTCGTTCAAAGACGTCATCTTTCAGCTTTTTATTAAGGATGGAATCTGAAATGACTGAACCCTTTCTGTTTTTCAGTGAAGCTCTGAAAATATCATTATTTTCTTTCTCAAAACTTTTAGCTTCAATGACTGCTTTAAAGACTTTCCCGGAGTGCTTTATATAAATACATCCTTTGATGTCTTGGTTCTCCAAGACATCCAAATGTTTGCCGTCACCAGAATAGTCATTAGCTGTCAAATTGTCAGCAGTTGAGGAATCTTGAGGAATGTCACCTCGATCTTTAGCTATATCAAGGGCTGGCTCACTCATTGAAGCTTGTCCTATTCTGTCCTCGTTAAGGTAATCAAGTTGTGCATCGCATTCAGTTTCGGTTGCAGGTTTATCAGGAGCATTTAAAGATCTCGAAGACTCAACAGAGGTATTTGCAAAACGTTTCGAATCAAAAGCGGAATTCATGCCAGATTCATAATCCATGTTTCTTTTCGTACTATCCATTTTTTTCACTTCTTTTACTCCAGACAGATTTTCACAATAAACGCCAGCCTTTTTCAACATAGTATCAATAACTCTATCAATCGGTATATCTCTATCCTTTATGATGCTACATCCATCCTTTTTAAAGTTCTTCCAAAATTCTGTTTTGTCTGTTGACTGAGTGGAAGGGGTATAATCATTTCTTTGAGGTTCAAAATCCATAGTCAGAAAACTAAAATACAAATTTGAAATTATAAAGAATGTATAAAGTAAAATAAAATTTCTAATATAATCTAAGTATTGAAATAAATAAATCAGAAACATTTTCTTTCACATTCACTGATAATTATCAATTTTAATGATTTCTTTTCTATTGTATTTACATTCTTAGAGCCTCCCAGGTGGTGAAGTGGCTTAAGAACGAAAAATTACTTAAAAATCAGGGAGCGGGTGGATTTTCAGATTTTTAAAGGAGCGCAGATTGTTTTCTATATTTTATATATAATTATGAGAGACTTTAAGCTGATCGTACAAACAGAGTAGATTTTATTACGTTTTTAGACAATAACTCTTTAATCTGTTTGGATTAGTGACGGTAAAATTTTTATCTCTAAGTGGTTCTACCAGAATTTTTTCAGAGTCAGTGAGTCACGGATTATCCTAATTCTATACTTTTAGTAACATTTTTCCAGAGTGTATCGTAACTCCTATAGGTTCATTGTTTGCAATAGTTCACAGAACAGCTCGTAAAGTAACATTCTAAATCTTTTCAAGTTTTATAGCAAGTGCAGCTTGGATATTTGCCCACGCGATGAGATGATATATTTTGCTGTGCTAAATAAGCCAATCTTCAAAGGATTGTGCATGTAAATGTATGGATAACTGTTTTCACGGCAACCTTACATGAACAATGATTATATCAAAGTAGACATATGAAGCACTGTTAAGTCGCCAAATTATGAAAAATCGCCATGTATGACAAATACGTAAGGTGTTCCATAGGTTTTACACAATTAAAAATAGTGTAAAGTTGTTCCAAGGAACATCCAACAACCAAGCAATGTGTACCTCGGTAACATTCTATCAGATCCAATCTTTGGGTTTTGTCAACTATGCCTTTTTTACGAATAAGCCTTATTAGTGCCTCATACGAAAAGCGAGCGCAGCGAGTCTAGAGGCTTTGTCCCCTAGTCGGAAAAAACGATAGATCCTTCTTTGGTACGGTTTTTTATCACTTCCAAGAATAGTAGTAGAGAACGGTTTGGAGCCTTAACTAGGAAACTTTCTTTTGTTTGGCGGCAAATGTTCACCAAAAATCAAATTTTTTGTATATTGATCAACGTTTTCAGTTTTATTTTAGGGAACGGCGATGTTTTACAAGGGCGAGTCAAATGAAAGTGAGCCAATGCGAATATATGACAGACAGAGTACTTTATTTAAAAGTAGTCTCCATGAACATTGAGACATTTGTCCCATTGACAAACAAGCCGCCGCATGATTCCCATCTCATAAAACTCCGTAGGCTGCTGATTCAAAAAGTCTGTAACTGACTCCTTCACGGCGGCGTCCGAAACGAATCTGGTATCCTTGAGATGTTTTTTCAGTTTCCCGAAAATGTGCAAGTCGCATGGCGACAAATCTGGGCTGTATGGCTGCTTGTCGAATCAGCTCATCAATCTGTGTAATTGTGTCGGGGGGTGATTGCGAGGTGGATTGCGAAGGTGCGAGGTGGCTTTGGCCCAGTCTTGGATCGCCTTTGCAACTTTCATGTCCTTGTCTGAACAGTTTGCTCCAACGCTTCACAGTGGCCAATGAGATGCAATGTTCACCGTACACGGCAGACATACGGAGACTAATTTCTTGTTGGGAAACACCTTCAGCTGTCAAAAACCTGACCACACCACGCTGTTCTTCTTTTGGAGCGTCCATTATGTCATGCTACAGTCTTCAACCCAATGTATGAGCACCTTAAAGAAATTTAACCTCTCACTTTCATAAATGAGGAATAGACGATGGACTGAACCATTCATGTGCAGGGGGTGTTGGCTCACTTTTTGACTCGCCATCGTATATGTAGTACTTAACGTCTCCAAGAAAATAGTTTGTGGAATTTGCGACAGGCTAACCAAAAACTACCGACAGCTGATACTGGTATTTTGAAAAATTCAGCAAGCTACACACACAAGCAAATATTGAAAAATTAACTGTTAAAATCGCTGTAGTATTCCTTCAAGGGAACAGTAATCGCCGCCAAGCTTAAATGTTTGCACAATTCATTTATTTAAAAAAAATCTTTAAAACTATTTATTGTTATTTTAAATGCCTTAAATGCGAAGAAAAAAGTATCCTTGGAGTTGTGGGTTCGAGTGAGTTATGTTAATGTCTCGAGTGAGTTATGTTAATGTCTCCAGTAAGTTATGTTAATGTGAGTTTTGTCTGAGTCATGATAAAGAAATAGTATGAAAAAATAATAATGTTATAAATTTTTTCTAATACAACAAGAAAGGCTTTCTTCTAAAAAAAGGATGAAAGAAAGAAAAGAAAAATTGACGTCAAATTACTAAACCATAATGACACTTCGGTAACTCATATATCATGATACCCCAAGAGATTATTTGTCTGAATACCTATCTGCTCATAAGAATTGAAGAGTTCCATTATTTTGTCATGATCAAATCATGAGAACCTGACTAAATAAATATTCGGCCACCCCTCAGACCTGGTCGCAGAAACCGATAAACGCGACGACCTCGTCGCAGATTCTTGAGAAGGCCTGCTATTTCAAGAGTTCATATTGAACGATATTGCCGACTGCACTCAGTAATTTAATATCAAATCCTTCTCCATCGGTTTTGGAATAATATTATTTTAGTTCATTGCAAGCCATTATGCTAACTTTTGTATCAACAGTTAAAATTACTACATATTTTTGATAAATAATGATTGTTTCGCCAAAATATTTCTGAATCTTTTGGGTGAGTTTTTATTTTTCAACCAAGTTTTGAAATTTTGTTGCATTAAAATATAAAACATGTTCATAAAATTCATTAAAATGCTATTTGAAAAAAGTGAATTGGCAGAAGAGATTTGCTGGCCAGTACTTCGCAGAAAATTTTACAAAAAAAGGGGGGGGGGTGTAATTCTAAACTGGTTACCAAAATAATGAAACTGAACAAGAAAAATCTACACAACTTGAAATTGTAGGCAAAGTGTTCGGCAAAGTGACGGTCCCGGGTCCGGGTCCCATCGCGCGGCTGTTGATCTAACGATCTGGAGTTTTGGTAGGTTTTCTGCAGATGTAACGTGAATACGAGTTAGAACCCCTTAGAAAATCCTCCTACCAAGGCACACCCCATCCTTGGCAGATCACCCTAGAGTAGCGTTGCCATAATCACACACAATAAACTGCTAAAAGGCAAAGTGAATGCTCTAAATTAAGTAAATCTGCATATTTGACTTATAAAGGTGCATGTGCTGATTTAATATGCATTTTATGGCTAACCTGCAACGTACCAGCAGTTTACCTTGCAGACTATTTTTATATTTTTAAATCTGCGTTTCAGACTAATGGAGAAAATTCTGCAGCTGGGCCCTTAGATAAATTCTTTCCACTGAAATCTTTGGAAACTTTGGAAATCGGTATACGTAGTAAAAAATTATCCCGCACATACATAAAAAGTCGCTTAAAAATAGTCATATTCAATAACAATAGAGTTTCACTATTTCTCGCACAATATAGACGGTATCAACTAGCTGGGTTCAGTTTAGCTGATTTATTTTTGAGCCAAACTTGGCAATAAATCACTAACACTGGCATGCCTTGCGACTTTTAACACACAATTTCCACTGTTGCTATAGGCAACCCTTTAAGCAAAGGTTTTCATGTTTTTTTTCTGATTTTCTGAATGATAATATCGTGAGAACTAGACTAAGATTAATTTAAAAGGTATTTACGCATTATCAAGGCGGTCCGCCAAGACGAGCAATTATTCGCCAAGATAAATGCCGGGCACATGAAATTATTGATGGTTCCGAATACGATTGGCAACGGTTTGTCAGCACATTTGACTAAAAAATAGTTTGGCGGGAATGACCGCTGGGATAAAACGTAAGTACCGTTTTAAAATACCAATTACGAGAATCCATAGTGATTTCAGTTGCTGGTGTGCTTTTAAAAAGCAATTCATTTAAAAAGTGCCGTTTGAAATGATGTCTAGAACATATGCATCTTTTCCAAACTTTCCCTTTGAGCTCGGGCATTTGCCAGCCGTTGGCGAGATGAAATATTTCGCGGCGCTAATTACACCATTATAGCAACTTCCAGCATAAGATACGTATGAAGAACTATTTTATTCGCAACCTTGAGGGGAATCGATCATCGATTATACGCACGCGTAAGTAGCGGCTGAACTGCTGAATCGTTCCTACTTTGTTTGATGCTCCAATTCTGGCGATAATTTATCAGTTAATGATAGCCCTTCGTAGTTTGTTTCAAATTCCTTTTAATGTTTATATTATTTTAATTAACACATAGCGTTATTTGATATTTATGTTATCCTAACTAATATTATAAATGCGAAAGTGAGTTTGTTTGTTTGTTTGTTTGTTTGTTTGTTTATGACGCTTTCACGCCTAAACCGCTGAATCGATTAGGATGCATTTCGGTTTAGATATAGAGGGGACCCTGGAGTTGGTTATAGGCTACTTAGAATTTTAGATTTTTAATTACTTTTTTAATTATTAATTAAAAACCGTTTTTACGTTGCCATGCTTGGCGAGTTTCGCCCGTATCATATGATTCATGTTTTGAGGTAACAAGAATGCTATTACTTCAATAAAGAAGCACGTGCATCTGAAATACATTAAATAATACGGAAATTATGCCAGTTTTATGCCAAATATATCTATCTCTAATAATAAAAATGAATGTTCTCCAGACAAATCTACAGAAAGGAGAGCTTTGAAAATTTGAGCATGCCTGGACCCATGACTTCGGTAAAGTGTACCTGAGGCTCGGAAATTTTAATTACTTTTCTAACTATTAATTAAAAACCGTTTTATCGCCCACACAAAATGATTTATGCTTTTGAAATAAAGCAGAAATTCTATTTGCAAAATCACATGCGTTTGAAAAACATAAATAAGTATGGAAATTATGTTGATTTTACGCCAAATTAAAAAGCATAAATAAAGAAAAGTGTACTTACGTATTATCCCGGCGGTCCGCCAAGACGAGCGATTTTTTGCCGAGATAAATGCCGGGCACATGAAATTATTAATGGTTTTGAATACGATTGGCAACAGTTTGGCAACTCATTTGACGAATAAACAGTTTGGCGGGAATGACCGCCGGGATAATAGGTAAGTACCAAGAAAAGTCCAGATGTGTTTCTTAAAGTTCGTAAATTTCCAAATCCTACAAATAACATAAATGTGTACGTTTATGTGTTTGGATGTTTTTGACTGAATCACACAAAAATGGTTGGAAAAATTTGTAATGAAGATAGCTTATGCCCTGGATTAACGTACAGGCAACCTTTCAAGCATATAGCATAAATAATTCTTTTACAAAGACACTCAAAATAGTGCTAATGCATTACGCTCTATGGAAATTTTGTAGCAACTAAACCGATTTTAAAACTTTCTTCACTGATTGAAAGTCCTAGGCCTATGTGATCCTAGGCCTATAGGGTCCTACGCGTATATGGAGAATTCCTCTGTGTGGAATTTTGTAAGGGATCCTAGCCCGTATTTTTGCGAGGTTTTTGAAAAAAACACGGAAAACTGCGAGCGGCTAGGTCGACAGGCGCGACCGGTGTTTGAAACTGGCACCTCCCGACTTCTAGGTTTGAGAGCAGACCCTCTTAGACACTGGGGGGACGCTGAGTGTTATAGGTTACCTTTTATGCATATATCACAAATAGTTCTTTTACAGGGATACTCATAAGAATTACATTACGCTCTACGTATCTCTGTAAGTACTGAACCGATTGAAAAACTTTTTTCACTGATAGTAAGCTACACTATTCTTGAGTATTATAGGCTAAAATTAATGCATGTAGCGCAAATAGTTCCTTTACAGGAACACTCAAAATAATTCTAATACATTACGCTCTATGGGTATCTCTGTAACTATAGAACCGATTCTAAAACTTTTTCGCTAATAGAAAGCTGCACTATTCCTGATTAACATAGGCTAAAATTCATGCATACAGCATAAATATTTCTTTTACAAGAAAACTCAAAACAGTTCGCAAATACTCTCGTAACTGTCCCTATTCGCCAAATGCCTGAAAAAAATCTAAATTTAGTAATTTTACATACGCTGTTATTTTAAAATGAAGTATACTATCATGCATTATACTTCATTTAAAATAAGTAAAAAGCAAATAATATTTAAATGCAGTTTCTTTAGTCGCAAACATATTTGTTATTCACACATGCTTCGTTTCTCTCGGGACATAATTCTAAAGCCGACGCGGACGAAGTCGCGGGTAGCCGCTAGTAAGATATATAAAAAGTAAGGGGAGGGTAGGTTAAGAATCACGACATCAATGTTAACTGAAACTCTATTACATAAAAGTAAAATATAGGTATTAGCTTATGCTTCCTTTAAAAAATATGTAGTATCTTAAAAAATTTACAAGCAAAGCTTAACGATTATTTCCGATGGATTAGACAATCGCTAAAATTATATAAAAATATCCAAAATTTTAAGTTTAATCTTAATTAATATATTTTGATGAAAATTTTATTGCTTTTGATGGTAAATTTCGTCGGTGTGCTAATGTGTTATGACAATCCTACACGAGTGGCATCTGCTTAGGGGCAGGTGCCTTGGGGGGGACTTTTTAAGGGATTTTAACGTGCATCCACATTGCATATGGAGAAAACCGCCTAAAACTCCAGACCGTTAGATCAACAGCCGCACAATAGGTTCGAACCCGTTATCTTCACTCTTCAGCTATCTATTGTAAATTTGTCGAAACCGTGTTTGGCTGCCAAAACTTCTCCAATCTAGCATTGACACAGCAATTGCAAAGAATGAAAAGTCACCATGGGTAAAAATAATCAAACTATTCAACGCCTTTACTCGTCAGCAATAATATAAAGTAAATAATCACATTAAATAATCATAATTGTAGTTTTACTTATATCAATGACCTAATCTAACATCATGCGCAAAACATTTGCCAAAATGGTAGCCGTGCCGTGTTCTGTGGTAGACACCAAAAGTCGTTAAGGTTGGAAATACACTAAAGCTGCTCTTTTTAATGCTTCTTTTTATTACTTAAGTTTTTAATTTTTGTGCACTCTCCAAACACATATGTTCCTTTGAAACTCAACAACTGACCAACAGCAACTCAAATTTTTCAAGATAAACACAGGCTTATAGCTTTCTTTGAGTCAATATCATCATTTATGGTATTTTTAATAGAAACCCAAAGGCAACTATTGGGACGAATCTTGTCTTGCCGAGGTATCACTTT
Source organism: Cheiracanthium punctorium (assembly GCA_038373885.1). Classification (NCBI taxonomy): domain Eukaryota; kingdom Metazoa; phylum Arthropoda; class Arachnida; order Araneae; family Cheiracanthiidae; genus Cheiracanthium; species Cheiracanthium punctorium. The sequence continues at coordinate 323,248 of JAWZYV010018983.1, forward strand.
ATCAAACAGTAAATAGCAATACTTAATACAACAGTTAGACATACCTTGAAAGGTCTTGGAAACTTGTCGACATTTTTAACAAAGCCGTCGAGCTTCAGTTTTATGTGTCTACTCGAAAAAACTAATTTTCTTTAAAACAAATTTTACTCACTCTAAAAGTTATGTTAATTTAGAATTACGTTGATATAAATTAACCGCCGGATGCTTAAAAGTAGAAATTAAAATTTTGGTTGTCAGTGTTGCCATTCTACAATTAGTTATAGCTTATCAATGATTAACTTTAAAAATATGTCAAATCATGGATGCTTTCTTTTACGCAAATGCAAATTATAGAAAATTGCTACATTATTTTAACCATAGAAATAGGAATGTGCATCGTATACAATACGTATTCATATCGCTATGATTTTGAGTCTGATGCAGATTTTACAGTCCATGATAGGCTGAATCATCTCTTCCAATGTTTGTTTCCCACTTTGTGTCAATCCTCACTCGCCTTTGTATTTGTTCTTGTGTACTATTCAGTTCGATAACCAAAACTTTATATACGTATACTGTGATAATGAGTGATCAGGCTACACTCAATTGTTCAAATCATTCAACAAATGTTTCAAAATGTTTCAGTTTCCATTGGCGAAAGAAAGAAAAACAAAATGGATAAGAAACAGTAGAACTACCTACATGTCAGTAGTTAGAAAAAAGAGCGCAAATCGGAAAAAAAAATATTGGTAAAGGTTTTATTGTTTTAACAGCTTCAATTATGTCCCAATATGACTGTCCTAGGTTTTCTCCCTCCCGTGAGGTGGGCGTCGGCTTCTACGTTGAAAAATGTATGACCAAAAAATGAAACCGTTTTACGAGATTTTTTTTTATGTAGCATTAGGGTACTATTTTGCTCAATCCCAGAATTTTGTCTACGCGATCTATAGACAGGTTTTGTAGATGTGAACTGTCCCTGTCAAGATCTTTTCAAATGTGTTTGCCAGATAACGTGGAAAGGGGGGGGCATTAATAAAATATTAAAAGTCGCACAAGGTTTTCAATTTTTGATGATTGATCGCTAAATTCGGTGCCAAAACGCGACAATTTATTATATATATTACGAGTATAGTTAGAAAATGCCTTGCAAATATTGTAAAATAGTTTTAGTAGGCTATTTTAATATAGATTTCAATTCCGAAGTACTGTTTTATGAAACAAACAAGGAAAACACGCGCACTCATGGATTATGATGTCCATTCCAAACAGTGTTTAAAATGGTGATGTATAGTTGGAATATGCTTGGTGAAGATTGTAAAACAGTTCCAGTAGGCGATTTTAAGATAAATTTCCATTCACAAATATGTGTTTTATGGTACAAGAAAGAGTTAGTTCCTATTTTAACGCTCCTACTCTCGCCAACCTAAAATATCACCACAATTTAGCGAGCTTTGCAGTCATGGGTCTGTAGGAGTTATGCACAATTTTCAACGCTCCCAGAAGAACTAGATGAAAACTAAAGGGAACAAATTAACGATAAACACACCAGTTAAGAAATTTGAAAGCAATCATTAAACCTACATTAATTAAATATTGGCGCAGCAGTCCCTCTGCGGGGCCAAGGCCTGCACTGCCCAACCGCGCCTTCGCGGCCACAACTACATTAATTGGCAACCGAAAATAAATAAATACGTAACGGAATGCTGTACTGACATGTTGTTTCAAATCGCCATTTTAATTGTAAATTACGGTTGCCACATAAATACAAAAAACCGTCACGGTAACTGGATATGTTTAATTACCGCTACCTTGGCGAGAGTCGGGGCGTTTCAGTATAAATGAACCCGAGAATGATAAACACGGCATACTCATGGATTATGATGCACATTCGAAACAATATTTAAAACGGTGAAGTATTGCTGGAATATGCTTGGTGAAGATTGTAAAATAGTTTTAGTAGGCGATTTTAAGATAGATTTCGGTTCCAAAGATAGGTTTTATGGAACAACTGAGAAAAATACTGTACACTCATGAATAATGATACACTTTTCGACTTTATGGAATAAGAAAGAAAAATAGGGACGGCACATAAATTATGATACGTTTTTAATATATAGCACTTTAGTGCGCATTTAAAATCTGAAAGTGTTTCAGTTCACAGAACAGCTCGTAAAGCAACATTCTAAAACTTTTTCAAGTTTTATAGCAAGTGCAGCTTGGATATTTGGCCACGCGACGAGATGATATATTTCGCGGTGCTAAATAAGCCAATCTTCAAAGGATTGTGCATGTAAATGTATGGATAACTGTTTTCACGGCAACCTTACATGAACAATGATTATCGGTTACGAGCATGTGTAAATCGCCAAATAATGAAAAGTCGCCATTAATAGCAAGATATAATAGCTGTTGCGTAGTTTTTATCAGAGACATATGAAGCACTGTTTTCTTAGAAAAATTTTTAACTACACGTAAGTCGCCAAATTATGAAAAATAGCCATGCATGGCAAATACGCAGGGTGTTCCATAGGTTTTACACAAATAAAAATAGTGTGAATTTGCTCGAAGGAACATGCAAGAAACAAGGAATGTGTAGCTCGGTAACATTCTATTAGATCCAATCTTTGGATTTTGTCTGTTATGCCTTTTTTACGAATAAGCCTTATTAGGGGGCCGAATGTCTCATAGGAAAAGCGAGCGTAGCCAGTCTAAGGCCTTTGGCCCCTAGTTATTATAAAAAATTCAATAAATGATCAACTGCAGTTATTTATAGCAATGGAATTATAGTTCATATATTTGGAAAAAAAATTTGGAAAAAGTAATTTTAAAAGGAATTTCGAAGCTTTTACGCAACTGAGTAACTGGAATTTAAAGAAGTCTAAGAAAAAGAATAATATAAAGTAGTGGTCGCAGTGGTTCGAACGTTACTGAGGTTATTTTGTCAAAGAGTATACCTCTATAATCATAGCTTATAGCTTTTCTATTTATTTCTATTACGCCTGCTGCGAATGTGTACAAAAACGTCATTATGTACGATAGGAAAAATGAGGTATAACTTGGCTAAGAGATATTTAAAAAAACAGCCATTTTATCTCGCACAATTTGCCTTTCTGTCACCTAAATCATGGTAGTAGCATAGTCTAGATAACATAAAGATTCCATTGTTTTATCACATTTAATCGTTATGTTCATAGTGCCACGTCATTTTTTTTGGGGAGGGGGAGGGGGCTTAGAACATTCATCAGAATTAAGAAAAAATGTTCGGCTTTTGGGAAAGTAGTGTTTGATGAAAAATGTATCAATTGCTCTGTTGCATTAACTTCAGTCTGTTTTCTATCAATTATATCGTACTTTTAAGTAAGAAAAAAAAAAAAAAAAAAAAAAAAAAAAAAAAAAAAAATGTGCAGAAATATTACTCCTGAAAGTTTGTTTCATGGCTTTTATCGCAAAACACGGTACGACCGCCAACTTGACAATTTTTTGGTGTCATGTTTTGCTCACGATAACAAATTCGACGTAATTAAATCGACTATCATCATTATTTCACTTCACTATTACGTACACATCATAAATATTATTATTAATAGTATTTACTATTAAGTATACATCATTAATATTATTATTAAAGCTGCTATTTTTATCACTTAACCCTTTGAAGACATACGGTAGATTTTTCAACCGAGCCACAGTATATCTCAAGGGACGGGCACTGTTCATATTTCGACTTAGTAATGCTTTCCCTTCTGTTACTGTTCATCTCTACCGGACGGCCCGCAAAGGATTACCATGGATATCAATATCCATTCATCAGCTGCACCCCAGTTAAAAAAATTTGGAATACACACGTAAGCGGAATTTCTTTGTTGAAGAAAATCGTTTTGCTTTGTGGGCTCCCCGAAAAAAACAGAGATTTAAATTTTGCTGAAAATGCACAATTTTAAAATATTAAAAAATGCTTAAGGATGTGCTTTATATAGATAGTCGGGAAAAGTATAAGTCGGACTGGAAGATAAGTCCACAACAAGGTACTTTAACAGTTCTGTAGTACACGGAGGTTATAATTAAACTTATCTTATAAACAGCATTCTGCAGTTGAAATGGATGAGCAAGTTGCCACCAAATTTGGCATATGCACTGTAAAAGAGATGCACTCAAGGAAGTTTTGAAATTTGCAGTTCAAAAATGCGATCTAGGTGCCGCTTTGCATGGTGAAATCAGCTCACAAAATGACCCAAATTAGTTAATAAATGTTAGAAAAGTATTGGATAAATGTTAAAATTTTTTGTACGGCTTGAATTACCCATTACCATGATTATGTTTACATTTTTTTTAAAAAGCAAAACGGCATTTAAGGTGAGGTCATAAGTAGCTGATCACTGTCTACACTTGCACATAGTTACTACCTACATTAGATGCGACTAATGTACATTCTTTAATATTTAAAAGTGAGTGGTCAACTAGTAGTGCCTTTACCTTAGTGGACACTTTTTAAACTATTTTTTTCGAAATTACTTCAGCGCGCCTCATGCATAGTCTACATACCAAAGTTGGCTGCAGTTTGTTCATCTGTTATAGCTATAGAGCGTTGATTATAGGCAAAGTTGAATTATAACCAAGCTGTATGTACTTATGTATTTATCTTTAATACTGAAGAAATGTTCTGTTCACAAAACTTTACTAACAACTGTAAAATGATTATGCATAACTAATGACAAAAGCAAGTACCTAATACTAAAAAAACCCACAAAAATTAAAATTTTTTTAAACAAACCTTAATCTTTGCGTTCAAACTCCTTGATCAAGGTAAAGTTTAAAAATATTTGATGTAATAAGCAGTTTTGTATATGAGAGTTGGGCCCAAACTAATACGTAATCTCGAAGGATTTCTAATACAGTAGAATCTCGCTACAACGATATCCTCTATAACGATAATTCTCGCTATTACGATTTTTTTTCGTAGTCCTGGCTGAATTCCCTTTAGATTAATGTAAAACAGTTCTCTGTATTACGATACCCTTTAAAACGACAATTCTCTCTACAAAGATGGTAATAATTATCCCTTACATCCCAATAATTCTCTCTACTACGATATAATTATTTTTTCTACGATTCATCAGAAGCCCAACTCATGAACAGACATTGAAAGCTACATAAAGAAAGTTGAGGTAAAATGTGGTTGGAACGGGTTGGACCACGCCTCTGCCAAAGAACGTTCTAAGTTTCGTTTTGCTGATGTAACACTATGGTAATGAGAAAGTGCATTTCTCGTAAGGTGGAAGGGCAGTTGGATGGCACATCTTTGATTCCTATCCCCCTCTTTAAAAAATCTGATGTGTCCAACACATGACTTCCTTGCACGTCTATTAAATAAAAATGTTTTCTACGCACTTCCTCTAAACTTATTTGTTTGAAAGAGATAAAATATCAATAATAGTAAGGTTTAGCGATTTCTAGCCAAATATTTCGATATCGCCAAGCTAAGTTCAATTTGAAAGATTTCCTTCTGACACTTTATTTGGCGATATTTCACCAAAAGCCGACCAACTTGAGATAGTTTGCGAGATTTTGGGGATAGCCACAGTAGTCATTGACCACAGACTTTCAATGAATTGAATGCATCCATACACCTTAATGTATTTAAAGTCATTTGGCTCACCCTATAAATAAATACTTAGTCGATTGCTTTCAAAAAAGATATTGAAAACAGTTAGATATTATAATATAGTTCTAAATACAAAAGTTCAAAATTCTACGGGTTAAAGTTTTAGAGTTATACAAAATACGAAATAATTTTTGGCGCCAAATTTTGCGATATTTCGGCGAAACTCGTCAATGTCGACGACATTTGGCGAGATTTTAAGCATGGACCAACAATGACAGATTATCGCCATATTTGGCGATATTTCGCCAAAACTCGCCAAGAACGATGACAAATGGCGATACTTTCGGCATGGACCAAATGACTGACTATCGCCAAATTTGGCGACATTTCGGCAAAACTCGCCAAAGTCGAGGACAGTCGGCGAGATTTTGGGCATGTACCAAAAAATCACTGTCTGCAATTGTATTATATTGAAGATGTCCATAGACATTAAAGTACTGAAATTCTTTTCGGTGGTCCTGTAAATAAACTCTCCAGTAGATTGGAACCAAAAATCGAGATGCACAACTAGATGTTACAACAATCTTAGATATAAAATTTCATAATAGTTTTTGAGGTTTGAGAGTTAAATATACACACACGTCACTAAAAGTCGCCAAGCTTGGCGACTTTTGGCACAGTTCTTGAGGGAGGCACGTGACCGTGGTCGGACCATTACCTAACTTATGTGGTAAGACGGTATTGTGCTTGAAATGGATGAATGCCCCTAAAATTGCCATTGACCGTAATGTATTGGAAATCTTTTGAGTGTTCCTGTAGCAGAACTGTAAATGATAAAGACACCTTTTTTAATGGAGAAATTCATTTTCTAACTCTTTACAGCATATATCACTTCTGAGTCGTTTGAAATAGCCCAATACCTCTAAAAAACGCTTTGATGAATTTCGGCCCATAGAGCGAAATGTACTTCGAATCTTTTAGTCGGTTCTGTAGATAAACTATCCAGTCAAATGGAACCGAAAGGGGAGGTGAACAACTAGATGTTACAACAATCCTAAATATAAAGTTTCAACATTCTACGCCTAATAGTTTTTGAGATATGCGAGTTTAATGAATTTCGGCCCATTGAGCGTAATGTATTTCGAATGTTTTGGGCGGTCCTATAGATAAACTATCCAGTCGAATAGAACCAAAAGGGGAAGTGTACAACTAGATGTTACAACTATCCAAAATATGAAGTTTCGAAATTCTACGCCTAATAGTTTTTGAGTTAGGCGAGTTTAATGAATTTCGGCCCATAGAGCGTAATGTATTTCGAATCTTTTGGGCGGTCCTGTACATAAACTATACATTCGATTGCAACCAAAAGAGGAGGTGCACAACTAGATCATAGAACAATCCTAAATATCAAATCTCAACATTCTACGACCAATAGTTTTTGAGATATGCGAGTTACATACATACGTACGTACGTACGTACGTACAGACGGCATGGAAAAACTGACCACAATAGACCCGCCGCTGGTCAAAATGAGTTGCAGACGCGTTTATATGATCGTGCATGCTAGCCTACGATGAGATGCATCGAAAAAATTCTTAAAATTAAATTTAGAGGTAGTCAAAATCGGTTTTTTTGTCGAAATTTGGCCCCCAAAATTTTTCGGGATCACATTACTTCCTTATACTACGTACAAGGAAGTAAAAATGGTCAAGGATTCCTTTCACCGGAAATGATATAGAAAACGATACATTCTTTTGTCTGAACTTGAGTAAGAATTTTAACCTCCGATAAATCCTATCGAGGTCAATTATTACACGGGGATATTTTAAATCATTTATGAGTTTTGTTTATTTTGAAGTTTGTTTAGTGAAAATCGCAAGCAAATGGCTAAAAGAAAACAAATATCTATCGAAGTGAAATTCAACATCATAAAAGATTTTGATAAAGGCATGAAGCAAAATAAATAAGGATAAATTAATGGGTATGTATTTTCAATTAATATCTAATACATTTTAAAAAACGCTTTTGCGGCATTCAGGTATTATTTATTTAGACATTATATATTTGTTATTCAAATATGCTATAAATTTTTATAAACTGTATCTACGCTAGAATCCCTGGCGAGGCGGCAAGGGTATTTAACTAAAATTTGTGAGTGTTGTGAAATTTACTGAAAACTATAAACATGTTTTTCTCCTTTTATTCATTATATATTACTTGCGAGGGTGTGCTGAATGAAAACAGAACACTTTCTGGTGATACCGCTGGGTATGGGATATATGAAGAACAAAAATCAAAAATCTTTTCGTTCCAATATCGATTCTCTCTATAACGATAATTCTCTTTACAACGATATATTATTTTGACCCCCAAAATATCGTTATAGAGGGATATTACTATATGAGGTATAGCAAATATCTAATACGAGGTACAGCAAATACGTGGAGATTATTTTTCAAAAATTAATTTCACCCTTCGCTTGAAAATGCATTTTATTTTGTTTGTTTGTTTATTTTTTGTGCATTCAAATAACAAATGCACAGTTAGCTATTTAATAAATTTGATAGGAAAGTATGTGATAAGTTTAAGATCAAGCCTACAGAAATTTTAGTTAAAATAATTTAATTGTTCAATTTGTTCTTTTTTCCCATTAAAACACTCATAATTTAACTATACTTCCTGCGATAGCAAATAAAGTTATGGCTCGTAAGCCTCTAAACTGAATGTTTAGAGGGTGTAGAATAGAAGGTGTTTGTAGTTAATAGAAGGTGTTTGTAGTTAATCTATCCATGTATGCATATACAGGGTGTCCCAAGAAGGTGGTAACACACTAGTGGTGGTAGGTAATGCAAATTGAAGAAATGTTCAAAATAAGGTAGGAAAAACGGCTATGTTAAGAAAAAATTCCTTTTGTTAATTTTGAAAAGGTTACACTTTTGAAATTTGTATGCGCTCCTTGTTCAAAAAAAAAAAAAAAAAAAAAAACTGAATTAGTAAAAATGTGCTTCATACACTAATGTGGTGATGCGCAAAATTTCCACCTTTCATCATTAAACGTCTCTTTAATCAATCTTTCTCTTATAATCTCTCAATCTTCTCAATCTTTCTCTTTAATCAATCTTTATCTTCTCTCTCGTCTCTTTAATCATATTTCTTAAAAGAAATATGATCAGGGGCTATATATGAATTTGAATGTAAACGTTTAATGCTGGAGCGCAACAAATTATTTTCTTTCGTAATTTCTTCCCAGAAATGGCGTTATCCGACGCGGTTTTTTCCCCGTCCAGAGCCATTGAAAAGTGGTTTAATTCGTCATATGTTTATCTGCATATCTCTTTCAATTCTTTGGATAAATCTCGAATTTTGTACACCACCTCATTGGTATATGGGGTACTTTTTACTGATTGGGATTTTTTTTGTATAATGGTCGCATACAAATTAAAAAAGTAACTTTTTAAAAATTTTCGAGAGGCATTTTAACTGATAGTAGTCTTTTTTTCCTACCTTATTTTGAATTTTTTCAATTTATATTGACCACTTATAATATAAAGAATTAAATCACTTTAATATGTAGATAATTAAAGCGTGTTACCCCCTTTTTGGGACATACTGTATATTGGATATAAAATTAGTTCGTTAAAAGGAAAAAACATTTTTTTTTTCAAGTTTTGAGTTATTCTTGTTAAATATGCTTTCTCGAAATTTAAGAAGGTTGTAAAATCTTTATTTTTCTGAAAATGGAAAGATAAACACAAAACATTTATGTTCATTATTTTCTAACTGAAAAATGTAAATCAATAATTTAAATGGATTAAACAGTTTTCAATTACATGTGTAATGTTCAGGGGTGTAGTGGGGCCGGAACGCACCGGAACGACGTACCGGTACTTTTTTGGGAGCCGGAACGGCGTTCCGGATGTCAAATAAGGCAAGATTATTATTTTGTTGCGAATATTAAAAAGATAGAGAAATTTTTTTATAGCTTGCTCGCACTAACAATATTCCTGTTCCAATTCTATGAATACCTTTATAGTTGAAATCATCCCATTGGGCAGATAACTGAGTCTAATCGATTAGAAATTCAATCCCCTCTGTTCTCTCTGAGTCTGAAGAAAATAAACATCACCATCATGGATACAAATAATAAAATGCATAGAACCATTAGATTCTCAGAATCAATGTCGATAACAAAAGGAACATAGATGGAACACAAAGGATGTTAAACGCGGTGGTAACATTGAAGGCAATGAAATTTGTGACAACCCACCTGACCAACCAGTGGCGGATCCAGGGTAGGAACTAAGAAGCTTCAGCCTCCCAAGGATAGTTAAAGGGCAACATTCTGCTTTATAATACACTTTGAATAGGTAAAATGAAGTTTTTTGAATACATTATCTTCTCCCAAAAATTTTACATTGCTTTAGACTACACTTTGTGTGGTTCAATTAAGATTTTTAAAAAAATATCCACGGTCTCTTATATATTGGTTACTGACATAAAAAGCGGGGTTTTATTATTAGTTGTTATAAACTTGCCACCCCCCCCCCTCGCGCGCGGAGTCATGCGTTCCGGGAAAAAAATTTTATCACTACAACACTGGTAATGTTTAATAAAATTTTTAATTACTACACATATCATCAGGGTTGCGTTGTTTATTTACCACGGTTACTTATACGCAGACTATCAGAATAAAGGGTAGAATTTTGAACATATCACTAACTAAAGAAAGAACGAAAATTTATTAACTGAGATTTTATAAATGTTATAAAATATCTAAAGTAGATTAATTGCATTTGAAACCGCTTTAAATTCTATGCTACATAATCCAATTTATTATATTCCCAACGTACCTTAAAAGTCCGGTAATTTTTTTCATGTTAATTTACGCATATGCTTTGTAAAAATTTCCGCAAGACGCATATCCTACAAGCAACAATTCCCAGTTTTTGCTCGGCCAACCAGCGGCATTCATCGCAACTCATCGCTCACCGAAATTCGGTACTCGGCCCAGACACGGAATTCCATCTAAAAACGATGATCGGGATGTGCGCGGCAGACACTGATCGGTCCAGTACCCATAAAACAATGCTCGGAACGATATCCTACCTGCGTCATCGGGCCATATACCTAAATTTGATCAAAATACACTGAACTGAAAAGAAATGTTGGCCCGCATAACGGCCGAGCGGCATTCAGCCGATGAAAATTGGCGCATGCGCTCTGTTCATGCAACAGTCGAGAGATGGCAACATCCGAGTATCTACCGGCAGACGCCATGTTTGTTTTCATAAGAATAGGAGACGAAAAAAACTGAAAAGTTTTTTGGTGGTGATTAGTCTATATTGGTACGTAAAACTATCATTTGTAACAAATTTTTGACATTTTTAATATAGTTTTTGTCTAATATAATTAAAGTATAAGTTCAAATCTCTGTATTTATTTTTTTCTCTCTTGACACTGTTATATAACACTACTTTTTATTAGTATCTACTCGTATTTCCTATCTTTACACGGCGTACAGTGTGTGTACAGTGTGTATGCTAGTCATACAGTTAATTGTTTTTTAGTTTTAAAGTACTCGGGTAAACTCTTCATTGAAACTAATAAAAAAATCATACTTCCGACCAAAACAAGCTTATTTGGTACTTATGTATTTTACAGTTAGTCAGCCAAAAAGAGCGATTTCGTGTGCGTGTGGAATACGTCAGATACATTGTTACAATGTAGTGCATTGCAATCCTTAGGCGAAAAACGTTGTTGGCGTGAATTATCGACGGTAAAATAAGTACCGATTATTTGCATCCGTTGACCATAAAAAAAAAAAAGCCAAACGAGGCGATTACTCGCCAAGATAGTTTCCAAAGGAATAAAGCGCAGATTCTTAGGGTTATGGAAATGAGAAGCTGTACAGCATTGATTTGATATTCAACCGACTTTTTTGTTTCGCTTTATAATCTTCGAAACCCGCGTTGATGATTTTATATTAGCTTAGAAATAGTATACGTAAATACAGTGATTTTTTTTCTTTTTTAAAGCAGACCACTTTTTTTTTTTTTAAGCAGAACACTGGTTAATGATGATTTCAGAACCTGTGGATACTGATAGAAGAACCAGATTGATACAGGGTGTCCCAAAAAGGTGGTAACGGGCTTTAATTCTTTATCTATTAGAGATAAGTAGGCAGTGTAAATTGAAAAAAATGTTCAAAATGAGGTCGGAAGTAAGACTTCGTTAAAAAAAAAATCCCTCTCGTTAATTTTCAAAGAGTTACACTTTCTACATTTTTATATGACCCCCGTAGAAAAACATTCCCATACACTAATGAGGTGATGGACAAAATTGGAGAATTATATTTTTAAAAATTACATTTTAAGATAACCCCTCATCCTAGGCTGATCGCCCACCCTTAGCGTTGCCATCACAACACAAACAACCAAACTGACATGAAATAAGACTTCAGAGGGTTCAAAAGTTGAAAAAAGAAAGGATATATAAAAATCCGTCTTTGGGTCATTCTCTGCACACTGCAGTCTGAATCATGGCAAATTCTGCAAACGCAGAACAGGAAAATTGTTACTGTTGCTTTGAAAAACCTCTGGCCAACTGCAGAGCGGGATCAGATCCTTTATAGAAAATGGCCTTAATTGAGCAGCTTCCTTTTTATTGATCCCCAGTGAAGGGAATACCGACTTATCCCGGGTCTCCCTCCTAAATTTTGAACCAATTTCAGATGAGAGCTGGATGACCTAAGAGCTGGATTGGTACCCCAAAGACATCTGGATTGAACATGGAAAACATTGAAGTCATAACACATTTTTTCGTGCATTAATTCTCTACAGCGTACACAGTTTACATCAGCCTCACTCGAGAAAGGAGTTTATCCTTCTAGGCACTGGCCAAGCAGGTGCTGCTTCCCTTTCGGTGTTCCAATGGGAACCGAGTTTAACCAACTGTTCTACAGGCGGACACATGAAAAATTTCTTTCACCTAATTTTTTGCTGTCTTTGCGAGTGCATTTGGAAAATCTTTCGAGGTACCGATGTGTTGGGGAAAAAAGTAGGGGGTCTATTCAGAAATAACGTTTTCTAGGGAGTTGAAGTAATAAAAAGGTTGGAAATCCCTGATATAGAAATTATGTAAAAGAACATATCAAGCAGACTTACTCTGCATTTCCTATTCTTTGTGTAAATTAAGTTCTAAAAATTTTCTTTTTTCTCCTAGAAGCTGCTCATGAAATGAGATATTTGAAGATGCTGCTGTAAAACTCAAAGAAAATACTTCTTTGTAAACTATGTGTATGATATATTTTGTGTAGAATAATTTCAATAAAAATTTTTTGGAATTTACATTATTTAAAAAATTATTATAGCGATATTATGTCTTATGGTCTATATGCTTTAAAAAAAAAACCTATTTTTCAAAACTGTAAGCTAGTTCCATAGGTTCCAGTGGTCAAAAATATTTTTTAAATTGTAAGCTAATTCAAGAAAGTTCGGAAAGTCAATTTCCTATCACAAAAAAAAGTCCTGATGTGAAAAACACAATTTTCTCGTATGGCTGTTAAACTTTACGCATTCTTGGTGCACTCTATTTAAATGTATTGCAAACTGAAATGCGATACTTCAACATCTCGTTAAGAGTAAGAGATATCACCAAGATGAGATTTCAGCATTGAAAACTTATTCCTGGCTGAAAAATTGGCATTTTTCTTTTCTTCGCCAGCTTGGCGACAAACGGCGAGATTTTAAGCATGACCCTACACGCTTAAACCGAACGAACAAAATTCGATCAGTCGGAGCGATTTTTTGGGCCAGTTTTCAAAAGTGCGCTTCTCCTTTAGGAGCGTTTTTCGATCACAAGAGCGGAGCGAAATATAACAATAGGCGAGGAGGGGAGTTCTCAGAAAAAGAGGAAGCGAGGGCGGGAATTCTCTGAAAAAAGACCACTCAAAGAGCACTCTCGCGGAAATATCGGTAGGTTTCCATGGAAACGGATCCCTCCGCAATGTATCGTTTTTTTCGCTCTTTGAGTTTAAGCGTGTAGCCTGTGGATTGTAATCAAAAATAAAAGTGTAGAACCAAATGTTACGACAGTCTTAAATACAAAATTTCAATATTGAATGTCTAATAGTTTTTATTTTTATTCGAGATACCTACTTATTTTTAGTGCCAAAATTTGTAATATTGCCCCTAAATTTACCAAGCTTGGGGACAGTTGGCAATATTTTGGGCTTGAGCTAAACAGAGATAGTTCAGGTATTTTTAATGTGAAAGGCATGTCCATAGACTTTAATGCATCGATAGTCTTTCATATAACTCTGTAAATAAACTTTAAGGCAGTCCTAAATTTGAAATTTCTTCGGCTATTCCTCTTTGAGTTGATCGAATTACACAAGAACATACGTACATAAATACATACATACGAGCAGACGTCCCTCAAATTCAATCAAACTAGATCGAAAATGCAACATGCATTACCAAAATACTAGTTAAAGCGAGTTCTGGCATTAAGGCCAATTATCTACCTGAAGGATCTAGGCCTGTGGATGGGGTGCCCTCCGTGGGGGGGGGGGTCTTTCTAAGTTGTCCTAACCCGTATTTACGCTAAATTTCGGTGGAAACCACGGAAAACTCCGAACGGTTAGGTCGGCGGACGTGACCTGGTTTTGAATCAGATACCTTCCGTCTTCCAGTTCAGAGCGCTATGCGCTCGGACTAGTTAAAACAAATCGAACATGTAACATACGTATATAATTTCATACGTAGATGGAGTATACGACTATAGTACGTTAATGTATAGTATAGTTACGTATATAGTACGACTATATACGTAAATAGATGGAGTATACGACGTACCTAACATGCATGCATATGCGTCGTGTAGTAAAAGTGTATTTTTTCTATATTGTATTGCTTCTGCACTTCAACATCGCATAAGAACTTATAGAAAAGTGATACTCACCCTGGTGTTTGGCCAACCTCACGCATTAAGTGAACGGGCCAGTTCCCTATATCCGTGTCCAAACCGATGAAAACTCATCGGTTAGACTACTTCGGACGTCTCCACGTCCGAGGGGACATGAACTGCGTGTATCCAAGCACTCTCAAAGTGAACGGCCCGATTCCTTCTCATCGGCTCAAGGCTACGTGGCCGGTGAAGGTCCCGAACAAAATTGCTAGTAGGGATACACACAAACTCACGAAGACTAGCATGTTTGAATACACACAATATTTTATGATAACGAGTTAATTTTAGGAGTGCTCGTTAGTACAGTGTAGGAAAATTTAAAATATTTATGTATGATCTCCGTATAGTCATTTAAAATATTGCACGATTTTTTTTTTTTAAGGAGTTCAGTTTTATAAAGGGTCGTTTTTAAAACACAAAATAAAATATAATTATTATTTAGTAATAGATGCAATGCAAGATTATTTTATCTCTGAGTCTTAACCCGTTTCTGCTATAGGGTAATTCCGGGAGTGTCGCAGCACCCCTTGTATTTTTGGTAATTGTCGATTGATAGTAGTCACACGCGCAGTATAGGTGCGCAGTGAGATTTCCGTAACTGCTGTATAGCCCGGTCAATGCTTTAGCTGTAACGATGCCATCCTTATTTTGAGATAAGGGCATATTTCACTATCCAAAATTTGAAATATAAACTAAGTGTAGCACCAGTATAGAGAACTGTGTGAATGGTAACGCTAATTTCTGTTGCGAAGATAGGCAACTGTGATGCGTTAGGTCTGTACCGTAGAAAATGGTATACATTCGACACTGCCATTCCATCATACATGCCACAGTATCTTTAGTACGGGGTGCCACTTTTAGTAAAATTTTAATTTATCCGACCGTCTCTTATTTTTTATATTACTGAATTTATGTTAATGGAGTATATTTTCTGGATTTCCTTCTCTTTCACGTTTTTTCCTTTCATTTTGCACAGACTCACCAAGTTGAGAATGTTATTAGTCGTTAACTGTAATTGTAATAATTTTGAATTTTAACGTTCTGGCTTCAATGAGATATTAATCTTAAAAACCATATTAATTTTTAATTTGTTTACAGATTCTATTAGAAACGCCCGTGTTTTATAAAAGAATGAAACAATGCAAAAAAAAAAGAATAAAACAAAATAAGCACTAATTTACTCTTTTTCCTTTCTCAAATAAACTGATGTTATGCTGTTGATGAAACAATGAAAATTCAGTTTTAAGAAAATAAGTATTTAAGGTTTAGTTCTGAACTAAGTCGGCAGACTAATATTGATTGAAACCTACTAGTACGTCTTTTTGTACTTATTTTAGATCCCTTTTTTATTGAATAGTTAATTACAGTCCAGATATGAATATTTATTTCAATATTTTTATTTATTATTTCATTAAGTTCTTATGACAGGCGCGGCGTAACTCCCACACAAGTGCGGCGTTTTAGAAAATAATATGTTAAAAAATATGAATTATATTTATATATTTTTTTTGTCGCAGTATACATGTTTAATATTCTACATTAAATAGCCCGACATGATTTATTTTATTGTATGTGCCATGTGCACTCTGGGATTTTTTACTCACAAAAAACCACAAAAAAAGTGTGTGCGTGTAATCTTTACGCGCGATTGAAGTAAAATTTCTTTGACGTTTGATTTAGTTACAGCCAGATTCATTTTCTTCGTGGTGTTCATCCCCATGTTCTTAAACCGTTGTTCCGTCTAGATGTTAGGTTAGAATCCAGGGAGTGTCCATGTATTATCCTTTAACTGTGTTCTTAAACCGTTGTTCCGTCAGGAAATTGGGTTAGAATCCTGGAAGTGTCCATGTTGTAGTATTATTCTTTAACTGTTTTCATTTGCCTTTGTTCCGTCTGGAGGTTCGGTTTGAATGGAGGGAATGTCCATAGTCTAGTATTATACTTTAACTGTGTTCTTTAACTGATGTTTTCCTCTGTTTGTTGAGTTCGAATGCAGGTAGTGTACATTTTTTTTGTGTGTGTGTTTTTCTATCACAGTGTTCTTAAGCGTTGATTTCGTCTGTTGTTAGGTTTCAAATTATTATTCTGCATCCGTGTTTTTAAACTGCAGGTTCTGTTTATTGTTTAAGATTGATTGCAGCCAGGGTCCGTTTCTTTGTGGTGTTCCATCCCCGTGTTAAACCGCCTCAGTCTTGAGGTTGGGTTAGAATCCACGGTGTGTCCATTTGTTATTCTTTTATTCTGTTCTTAAACCGTTTGCAGCCAGTGTTTGTTTCTTTGTGGTGTTGCATACTCGTGTTCTTAAACCGTTGTTCCGTCTGGATGTCGGGGGAGCATAAAGGAGACCATACGTCTTCGAAATTCGAGGACAGTCCCCAAATATAGATTTCTCTCTATTCTAAAAAAAGTAAAGGCCGCTGTAGCCGCCGCTGGCGCTGTCAAAGCTTGTTGACCTAACTCCTCCTAAACCGTAGGGATTTGAGTTTCGACTAAGGTGCCCACAGATTCGAAAAATTCCGAGGAACCTGCTAAGCTGATTTAAATTTCGAAAATCGAATTATTTTAGAAGATATTAATAAAAAACTGAAAAAATAAACCGAATGGTCGCCAGATTTGGCATAAAATCATTCATTCCTTTGCAACAAAGAATCGCGTGAAATTTACAAACATGAGTTAAAATTACGCCCATTTTACGCCAAAATAAAAACTATATGAAATAAGTAACTCAAAATGTGTTACACAAAGTTGATAATTTTCAAATAGTAAGTTCGCTTAGACAACAGGAGTTTAAAATTAGCGAATATTCGTTTTTCCAAAACAGAATAACTAATATCTTGAAAATGAAAAATAATTAAAATGCAGATTATTTTAAAGCCGGTTCTCGTCCAGCTGTATTATTTGCTACCAGTAGAAATATTTGGCGGCGTTAACTATGCCATTATAGCAGTTATAGTACACTTTGGATATTTGCTAGCGCGACGAGATGGTATAATTCGTGGTGTTAAGTACGCCAATCGGCAAACGATATGTAAATGAAAATATAGATAACGGTTTTCCGGTAACCTTAAATGTACAGTAAACATAGGTTGTGAGCATGTGTAAATCGCTTAATAATGAAAAGTCGCCATTGGTGGCAGGCTATTCTGTTCCGTAGCTTTTATTAACTTACATGTACGCAAGTCGCCAAATAATGAAAAATCGCCATGGGTGGCAAATTCGCAAGGTGTCCAATAGGTTTTACATTATTAAAAATACAGCTGAAACAGATGTTCTGATTTTATTACGCTTTAGCTCCTTATAAATATAACTTTTGAATGCCAACATGAAATATCATTGTGTTTCTGAGGAGTGCAAATAATTTTTCCAGCGATTATAAGCAGAGTCCGCAGTCCAGGTGGAGAATAGCTCAGGACCCGTACAACACGGATTCCCATAACAAAATATCTTCCGTGTCGTGAGGGGGAGGGTGTCTACTGTAGTGTGAAGTTTAAATTTTTATGTACCAATGAAGATGCAAGAACCAAGCAATGTGTACCTCAGTAACATTCTATCTGATCCAATCTTCGGGTTTTGTCTGTTGAAATTATGTCTTTTTTACGAATAAGCCTGATTAGGGGACGAATGCCTCATACGAAAAGCGAGCGTAGCGAGTCTGGGGGCCTTGGCCCCTAGTTTTTTTTAACTTCGTCCCTAAAAATACCTTGACTTCTTGGGGACGCTAAAAGTCCCCAAATTCAAAGATTTGTACACCCTCCAAAAAAAGTATTCGAGCAAGAGAGAAATTTCCTACTTTAGATTTGCGAATAATAATTGAGTTTTTGAAAAACGCACAACTTGATAGAAATATGGAAAGTCATATTTATACATATCCTAATTCATATTCTATGATAAATAATTTTTAATATACGAAACCAACGTAGGAAATTTCTCTTTTGCTCGAATACTTTTTTGGAGGGTGTACTTTTTTCCCCTGAAAGTTTCCGTTTAGTTTATTTCTTTCAGAAAAAATTGAAGAAAAATAAAACAATTAAAAGCGCCTTCTACTCAGAGAAACAATTGTAATTCGATCTCTGAAAACGTTTCTTGTCATTGTATGTGGAGCGTGTACAGACATTCAATAAAGTATTCGACTATGAGTCAAATTTCCCATTTCAGTTTTGTTAATGATTAATCACTTTACAGGAACAACCATGCTTTAAATATGAAATTGCAGTACGAAATTTTTCTTGCACTCGAATACTTTTTTTAGAGGCTGTAAAAGGTTTCATGAAAAATTATCAAAAAACGAGCCAATGTAAAAAGCAATGTCTTCTGAAAAATACAAATTCTGTGCCAAGTATTAAATTATGAATAAATTGCAATATTTCAACATGGTTTTCCTTTCATATTTCTGGTTTAAATAAATATTTATAAATACTTCCATTAATTTATTAGAAATAAGAATACAGAATTGATATAAAGAGCTATTAGCATGGTAATATGCTGTGTCCTCGAATAGGTCCCCAAAGATATTTTCTAGTGTCCCCATGTTTTCCTTGGATTCCAGGACAATGCTTGATTTGTCCCCAAAATACTGTTTAGAAATATGGTCACCTTAGGTTAGCATCCAGGATGTGTCCGCGTTGAACTAATATTCTTTCACTGTTTTCTTAATACGTTTTTCCGTAGGATTTGAATCGAGAGAATGCCTATGTTGTGGTATTTTTCTTTAACTGTGTTCCTAACTGCTGTTTTCTTCTGTTGGTTGGTATCGAATGCACATAGGGTCTATTATTGCGTTTTTTTATGGCAGTGTTCTTAAACCTTTGTTTTCCTCCGCTGGTTTTGTTCGAAGTTTTATTCTGTTTCCGTGCCCTTGAAATGTAGTTTTCGTCTGCTAGTTTGGCTCGATTGCAGGTTCCATTTCTTCATGTTTTCTATCACCGTGTTCTTAAACCGTAGTTTTCGCCTGCTGGTTGGGTTCGATTGCAGGCAACTTCCGCTTTTCCAAAACCACGTGAGCGTTACTTCCGTCAGAAAAAAATCTGAGTTACTCCCTAGTTGTGCCTAAAGAAGTTTTACTTCAAAAATTGTGCGACATAGTACTGGAATTACCCTATCATATAAATTGGTATATCTATCATGAATTTGAAATAATCTTGTTTAAAATATTTAATAAGTCCCGAAGTACAGTTCATTTCGTTTACGCATGGCATATTTTGTTCTGAATGAACATAATACGTTATGATTTTAATTTTACAATTTAGGTTTTTAATCCCATATACATAAATTTCAATCATTTAGCAGGTTAAAAAGAAATAATTTGGTAACGAGCTTTACAAAATGTAATAAATCAATTGGATTTGGATTGAGTGAAATTTGCTATGGAAAATGCCTCGGGTTATTATGAAGCGTTGAAGACAATGCATGGCGTCGTTCAATAAACGAATATATTAAATTTTAATAAATTGGAGTAACTTGAAGTGTTTTTTAAACGTGAATATTTTAACGTACAACGTAGGTGGTTGCATAATAACTTATAATAAATTGAAAAGCTGCTAAAGGAAGTAAACGTGATAAAATCAGAAAATGTGATTATTAAAAAAACTAGCTGAAGTACCCGTTCTTCGCACGGGAATGAATGGACTTTTTGATATTACGATTTGTGGTGATTACTATTTATTGTAATAAAGAGATATAGCAAAATGGATATCGCTTTATATTGTGTTCAATAACCATGCATACCGAATTTCAAGGCAATCGTTTGTACGGTGCAGAAGGTCATGCGGCGTAGCGCAATCTAGTGGCGAGTTTTAGCAAAACGGATACGGCGGAAATATTCTTCGCATTCAGATATCGATGAATACGAAATTTCAGGACGAACGGCTGGACAGCCCTGTGAAGTTCATGTGTTGACGCAACATCTAGTGGCAAATTATATAGGAAAATGGATAGCGCCAAACTCTTCCCCGTGTTCAAATATCTATGTATACCTATTTTCATAGCGATCAGTTGCACAGTCAAGAAGTGATGCACTGCAGCGCGATCTAGTGGTTAATTAATGATTTGCTACAGTGCCGTCAAGTGGCGAGTTATAGCAAAATGGATAACGCCAAAATATTCTCATTGTTCAAATAGCTATGTATACTGATTTTCATAGCGACCGTTTGAATGGTCAAGAATTTGGCCTGCTGCAGCGTCATCTAGTGGCGAGTTAAAATAATAATGCATTGCAGTGCCATCTAGTGGTGAGTAACATCAAAAGGAACACAGTTAGAATATATTCTTCGTGCTGAAATGTGTAAGTATAAGAAATTTTATGCCGGTTGGCCGAACGGTATAGAAGTTGATGCGTTGCAGCGCCATTTAGCGGCAAGTTACAGCAAAATGGATAGTGAAAAATATTCTCCGTGTTCTAATATCCGCGAGTACCAAATTTCATCGAAATCGGTTGGACGATATTCGCATAGTAAACGGCTAAACGGAATAGAATTCGACGTTCTGCTGCGCCACCTAGTGGCATGTTAGAGGAAAACGGATAGCATAAAAAGCTTCTCAACGATAAAAGACTTAGGTGAACCAAATTTCATGGTGCAACGGTGCTAGAGTTTTTCAACCTCATACACACATACCAACATTCATTTTTATCTATAACCAGTGTCATTATACATCCCAGTCTCAAATAAAATCCAGTTTCAAATCTAAGCCTCGCCAAAGTGCCAACATACGCCATTGTGCAAGCGTTTGTTCAGGAAATCATTCGAAGCATTGACTTAGCAGCAATCAATATGGAAAATGGTTCGACCGCGAAAAAGTAAAGCAAGCCTTTATTTCAAAAGTGAAATCCCTTAATACAGCCGAAATTTTTAAAATTATCAACTATAACGTGTTTTATTCATCGTTACTCCGATGTAGTAAATGAGATTTCAATTTTCTGAAATTTGGCGGAATTCCCCCAACTTAAATCAATGTACTCATTTGGCGAGAATTCTGGAGATAGATCGCTTGAAATCCCTTAACAACTGCATTATTTCTTCACAGATCATTTAAATTTAACGCTGTATTCTAATAAAACCTTTACACTTGTTTTCAAAAATCTATTTCCTTAAGCTCTCAATAAATTGCGTCAAGCCGAAATCTGTGCAAACCGCTAGAACTCACTTTCTCAAAATCGGCATTTGAGCCATTTTATTTTTTCGCCAAACTAAAAAAAATTACCTATTAGCCTCGGAAATCTTCAATTCTTATTGTTTTGCGTATAAAACATTTCATTCCTGCTCCGATTTCCCATGCACACGATATTATAATTTAAAAAAAAATAACCTTACGAATATAAACTAACAAAAAAAAAAAAAAAATCGTTATTATTCTTTTATTTTTACTTTGAGAATTTAAAACATCTTATTCGGCAAAATCGCCAGACATGGCAACCACGATCCTTATTTCACACTTTTTTCACTACAGGGGTTACAATTACGGAAATCTTTTTGCGTGGAGAACATAAAAAATCTCTTAAATTCTGGGAACGGGTGGACTTTCAAAGTTTTAAAGTGGACTATGATTTATTCTATATTATTTTACATATCTGTGCAAAATTTCAGGCTGATATGTCCATTTTTGTGGATTTGTATACAACTCAAATCCACAAACAAACAAACAAACAAATAAACAAACAAACAAACAAACAAACAAACAAACAGAATTTCATTTTTATTTATAAGATTTGCTGTCTGAATCCCTCATACGGGGAAGTGGGAATAAGTGTTTCACATCGCCTACATATGATTATTCTTATACAACATAAATATAAAGACTATTTTATTTTGAATATCCTAACTATCCAAGTACGATTGAGAAGGCATTTTATCATACAGGATGTCCCAAAAAGGTGATAACGGGTTTTAATTCTTTAATAAATTCTTTAATAATTAAAGCGTTCCAAATATGGCCGAAAAAGACAATGTCTCTGACAACTTGTCTGAAAAATATATTTATCAAATTTTGTACATCACCTCATAGGTTGGGGAGCACTTCTTACAAATTGGGAATATTTTTGTACGAGGTTAGTATACAAATTTAAAAAGTGTAACTTTTTGAAAATTAACGAGTTTCGTAACAAAGTTACACTTTTTAAATTTGTATACTAACCTCGTACAAAAATATTCCCAATTTGTAAGAAGTGCCCTCCACACTATGAGGGGATGTACAAAATTTGATAAATATATTTTTCAGACAAGTTGTCAGAGACATAAAGATAAATATTACGCTGACTTAAACCTCTTTCAATGGCTCTCGAAGGAAAAATATTACGTCGAATGATCGAATTTCAGGGGTCGTACAGAAATAACGAAAGAAAATATTTTTTTTCCACTCTGCAATAAACGTTTACATTCAAAAACATGAATAGCTCCCAATCATCTTTTTTTAAATTTATATGAGAAGTTTTATGATCAAAAGCCGAAATTTTGTGCACCACCTCATTAGTGTATGGTGCGAATTTCACTAATTGGTAATATTTTTTGTAATGGGGTTGTTTATAAATTTAAAAAGTGCAACTTTTTATAAATGAATAAGGGGAATTTTTCCTTAACACTTATTTTGACCTTTTTTTGAACATTAAAAAAAAAATTGCATTGCCCATTTATCTCTAATAGATAAAGAATTAAAGCCCGTTACCACGTTTTTGGGACACTTAAAATACTATATACTATATCCTTGCGCATTTTAAGTATTTTTGACTTTCAGGATGTTCTCCATTATATGTACGCAAAAATCGAGAAGCTTTCTTTCTTCTGGCAGGATTTGGAATGCCAACCTATTGTCCCAGAATAATATAATAACAATCTTTTCCTACTGTA
Organism: Cheiracanthium punctorium; assembly: GCA_038373885.1. NCBI lineage: Eukaryota > Metazoa > Arthropoda > Arachnida > Araneae > Cheiracanthiidae > Cheiracanthium > Cheiracanthium punctorium. The sequence continues at coordinate 346,634 of JAWZYV010018983.1, forward strand.
GTAAAATTTTAAAAATACTGTTTTAGTTAATTTCCGCTTATCAAGAAACAATTTTAACGCTCTAAGTAACCTTGACCTACTCAGTTTCTTCCTAAAATTATTAGGTCTTGCTGTTTATTGTTATGACTATTGCTACTGCCTAGAAGAAGGAACTATTTTCTTCCAACATTTTCCTTTCATTAAAAAAAAAAAAAAAAAAAAAAAAAAACTTTTGTAAAGATTTAAACTTACGCTATTATTTGCAAAAGAGAGACGATTCATCCAATTTTTATCTTTTAGGGTTAAAAAAGCGGGTATTTTAAAAGTCAGGGTTTGTTTTATGGGCTTTTAATGAGCTCAAAAGTTTCAAAGACGCTGGTCGACTGATTAAAAACCTTTTGTAAAGGTTTCAACGTACACTATTATATAAAAAGAGAGACAATCCATCCAATTTTTATCTTTGAGGATTAAAAAAGCGGGTTAAGAATTTAAAAGTCTGGGTCTGCTTTATTGGTTTTTAATGAGCTAAAAAGTTTCTTTCGGAGACGCTGGTCGAGAAATAAGAGTTTATGCTATACACAATAAACTGACTTGACATATGAAATATTTGGACACCAACCCGTGAAGGTTGGTTGATATTCCAGTTAGAAAAGGATAAGAATATTCGCCGTATTATACGAGGGTCAGCCGGAAAATAAGTTTCCCGCGGCCGATAAAAAGGAAACAATACAGTATTACCTGAGAAGATTTATTGTAAAAGATACATCAGTATTTCAGAGCTATTTCTCAACATCAGAGGGAACGAGATGAGTACTTAGGGTGGATAGTCAAAAACCTCCCGGAAATTTCCCTGGGAGGAAAATTTTCCAAGACCATCAAGAAAATTAGGCTGGGAGATGTGTTTGACTATCCACCCTATAGTACCTGCCTAACTCCCAGTGACATGAACAGAAGGATGTCTTATCCGGTATCACTTTCCCACAGGCAAAGGCTGAAAGCAGCTCTGGCACGGTGCCTCCATTTTCAGGCAGCAGACTTTCACACTGGACTACAGAAACTTGTCTACTGCATGAAAAGTGTTGCCATTCCGGCGAATCTTATGTTGAGAAGTGGCTGAAATATTTTGCTGCATCTTTTGAAATAAGTATTTTCAGGTAATAATATTTTGTTCCTTTTCAGTGGCCGTCGGAAACTTATTTTTCGGATCATCCTCGTATCTTCGTCTTGAAGTTTTCCGAGGTCGGCAAATCTTATATTTGTTTTAAAAGAATTTTGGACTTATTTGGCAAAAATATCACCTTGAATGATTAACTATAAGGAGCAAATAATTAACTTCTTCATTTCGGCGACGAATCTCTTTATGTTATATACGATGAATTTATTTATTTAAGATCGTCACTAAATCGGTGGATCTTACTCTTCCAAAATTCATACTCGGTAATACTTCATAAAAAATGAGTCAAATTTACTTTCAAATTTAGCCCGTGTAACTCAGGTCAACTATCAGATTTATTTTAGTAAATTAAGAAGTGTAAAGTGATTTTGATAAAAGTGATTTTGATTTCAAATTATTTGGTGAGCATTAAACACATTCAAATACAATGCTTGACAATGCTTGACAACAGTTACGTTTTCCGGAATAATTAAGTATAGACAATGATTGAAGAAATGAAACTAAGTACATATTTAGTTTGGACGATGTGCATTTATTATAGCACAAAAAGGTACAGATATCCCCACACTGGAGAATTAAAAACTTAAAATAAAAAATATGCTCCTTGGATGATTTCCAAACATCCCAAAGAAATCTTGAGGTCAGAGTGATGCAGACATGAGTACCTTAGTAAAATGTACGTTGACTACGGACACTAATGCACATTTTGCGTCCGTTCTCCATGCTCTTCACTAAACTGTCGAGTAGTCTTTGGGGGATATTGTCCCTCTCCTCTCTCAAGGCGGTTTGGGCTCTTACACTGTTCGGGAAGGGGTGGCTCTTTGTGCAACACGTCTGCCAAGAGGATCCAAGGCATGTTCAATAGGCTTTAGATCCGGAGAGTGAACAAGCCCTTGCATACAGAGAATATTTTTACTGTTGCAATGTGTCCGATACCTCAACGCTTCTGTCTGGCCGCGCATTATCATCCATAAACAGAAAGTTGGACCTACAGTACTCCTAAAAAGACGAACATGATCCAAAATAATGCATCTGCAATATTTTGCGATGCAACGCTTCCTCGTTCAAATATGGGAAGCGATGTTCTGACATAGTGCATGATGCCTACGTCAGCGGCCTTCTTCTACACCATCACGCCTGAGCCGTACCGATTCCGTTCACAAGCAAACTGTTATGCATAACCTTTTCCACGTTCTCTCCACAGTAACTGGTGGCCAGAATCGCTTGTCACACTGAAACGAGATTTGTTGGAGAACATTACTTTAGACCAATTTTGGTGATCCCAACCAACATGTTCCTTACACCTGTGTAATCTCTCTCGACGATGGCGTGGTTGAAGTGGGATGTAGCAGCGGAAAAAGGCTTCCCTGCAGACAAACCAACTTGATTTAATCGTCGCGAGATGTTTCTTGCTGAAACATGAGTACAGGTAGCGGTTGCAAGGTTTGCAGCTATCTGGCCAGGAGTGTAATTTCTGTTCCTTTTTTGCCACGAGGGCTACATAGCGATCCTCTAAAGGTGTTGTGTTCCTACCACGACCCTTCGCATGCTTTCGCAAAGCATTTCCACTTTCAGCGGCCTTCTTTAATCGCGAGATGACACTCTTTGATACACCCATAACAGCTATACTCGTGACACTTTGACCTACTTCCAGTCATCCAACAGCTCGTCCACGATCGTAGTCACTCAAATGATGTCTTGCTGACATTTTATTCTTAATTATTGCAAGAACCAAGCAGAATTTCTTAGAAAAACTTTTATAACATCCAGCCCTATTTTCGTCAAATATGAAACAGCATGGATTTTCATATGAATCATGAGCTTGTATGCACTGTCTTTTATACAGATAACGAGTCCTGGTCTACCACACCCTCTGAACTTGAATTTACTGTTATTGGTCAGCTGTCTGAGACGCAATTTTGCAAAAATCACTTGTTCCTTAGCAATTGTCTAGCAGTGTAGAATGTCTGGGGTAATTTGTGGTCTATGGATACAGTTGAGGCATTTTGTTACTATTTCGTACAACTAAAAATCACTGAGAAACATCGAAAATGAATGCAATTAAGCGTCTCATGCTCCCGAAAATCTTGAGAGGAGACTCACATAAATGCACTACCAAACTCATGCTGCTACGTTTAATTCCAAATCCAATGCTTCATTCCTAAAGAAAAGTTGTGTCAAATTTTACATTCCACATATTCGCATAGGCAATGGCTTAAATGGCTCTTTTAAATGTCCAAGAGAATTTCATTTTAATATAACGAATATCGGTGCTTATTTTATACTATTTTAGTTCATTAGTATAATCAAGTTTGATGGCATGCATGGTGATATTTCTGTGGGGCTTATCGTAAGCGGGAACGGAATCACACACATTTATGTAGAAATGTTTAAAATTAGAAAGCGGCTCTAGAATACTGATAATTACACAACGGTGAAGCTAAATTTATTCATAAATAAAACTTTAATTTACGGTTCTCTGTTTCAGTTCATTTAGATTGTTCAAACAGCCAGACTTAACTCATGCAAATCAGTGTATGTGTTCGAGATGTGAATAATGTATAAAACTACTTCTTCAACCGTGGTGTAAGCTAAGTTTAGGAATTTATTTAGAATAAATTTCTGCTTGGAAATACCAGTTTCAATAGATGATAATATTTAAAATGTTGTGTAATTTATTACTTGAAATTTTGATTAGTAGAATTAAAATTCACTTCTAAATTTTGGTTTCGCTTTGCAACTAGTATGTATTTGCGCAGTTCTGAAAGATTGAGTCTATCAAAAACGCATAAGTTGATAGCAAAACCATATTTTAAAATGTTTTAGTTTGAACTAACGGCTCTTTCAGATTACTCTTGTTTAGCCAGTATTTTTAAGTTAAGGCTCTTGTATTACAAGAAATATGCTTTACGTGATTAAAATTATCTGTTTAAAAGTAGATAAAACATTTATCAGAACAGAATGAGTAATACGCCTTATTCACGGACCTCAAAAGTATATAAAAGAGTAAGCATGTAGTGTGGTAACGATATGTTTTCATTTCAGTTTAAAATGGAGTTAGCGCATACTTTGATTTTAAAGTTCATTATGTGTAAATTTAAACGCTTAATGTTAATTTCCAATTTATGATTTTGAATTTAAATTTAGATGTTCTGCTTCTTTTATTCAGTTTTTGATTTAAGAAATAGTAATAACTGCAAAAGAATAATGTCATTTTACATCATAAAGTCGTAGTTCTCCGAGTATGTATGGGATATAAACAATTGGAAAGTGTACTTAAAAGTCAAATTTACAGAAAATAACGCTATTTTACTTCCTTGTACAAAGTAAAAGAAAGTATAGTGATGGCGAAAAATTTCGGTATGACGATTTTGATGAAAAAATCGATTTTGTTTACCTTTAAATTTACTCTAAGAGTTTTTGAGAGACGACTCAATTTAAGCAGTTTTTTTAACTTAACTGAAACAAAGAAACTTAATCATTGCAAATCAGAATACCTGTCATTTTGAACACCATGGCAGCCATTTAACGATGATAAATCTGAATCTGACCTGAAAGCCACCCAGCCCCCGAGCTCATATTCAAATGTAAATTCAGCGCATTCGCTTTTCTATGCGTTCTGCCTATCTTCTGTTTCTTTATCTGATTTCGCTGCCTTCCTACCTGTGTGTATCTTGGCATTCTTGCAGCTGATGAAGGGTTTACTTGTTGTAAACCCGAAATGCGCTTCTTTCCTATTTTTAATTTATGTATGTGTTTCCAACAAATCATTTCAATTTTTATGTTTACAAATCCAAAGTGAATCAAAGTATGTAGGATATAACATTCAAGACATCCTGAGTTCATGCACAGGATGTTGAAATATGCATAAAACTGTTGACAGAATCCCCAAGAAAAGCTGGTGGTGCAGAGTCTAGATATGATTTTATGAGAATGGCCATGCTTTCAAAATGAACCATGTCTAACTTCACCTATGAATCAGATTTCAAAGCACCTTAATCTAAGAATGAGCAAAAAGAGATGTTCAATAATGTTCAATATGATATTCTTTCATTTACAACTCTTCAGGGGAAAACACAGTTTTATTAAAAATAAATAACTATATTTTAAATTTGAATTCAATGAAGAAAAAAAATGTAAATTGGTATTTATTTCGCTTAAACTGGGATCTACCATAGTATGTAAATTTGTATCAAAATATTAAATTGGCAAGAAATGCGCGACCAAAAAATAACGAGGGATTTGAATAATATTAGAGCATAATATTTTGGGTTCAAAAACATAAAAATGTGAGCTAATACATTCAGAAACAGGCTAATTTGAAAATGTAAAAAATTACCGAAAACTGTGAATTTTTCAAAATTTTGTGAAACTTCCGAGCAAATATAGGAAGATGTGAACCGATTTTATTTCTTTTTTGGAATCTTTTTTCATCACCCAAATTTGCAACTTTTCCATGGTATTAGGAGATGAAAAAAGAATTTTGGTTTTTCCGACCCAACCTAAGGTACATACGTATATATGAATGTATTGTACGTGACTCGCATAATTCAAATACTATAAGTGGTTGAATGTTGAAATTTTATATTTAGGAATGATGTGACATCTGAGCATCTCCTTTGGTTTCAATCTATAAAATACTTCATTTACAGGGCCACACAAAAGGATGTAAATACATTAAGGTCAATGAACATCTTCAATATATAACGCCTATAGTTAGTCATTGGTTGAGCCATGCTTTACGTTGACCAGTTGACCAAAATATCGCCAAATTTGGCTCAAAAATTATAATATATTTCGCAAAAATATAATACTTTTAACAGTAAAATACTGAGAGTTTGTTTGGGAACTATTGTGACATTTAATTTTACATTTCTTTTCTGATTGCAATCAACTGGGCAGTTTACTTGAAAGGCCACTCAGAAGACTTTCAATGGATTAAAAGACTGTGGTCAATCACTATTTCGTCTGTGTCTGAAATCTCTCAAACTATCACAAGCTTATCAGCTTTTGGCAAAATATCGCTAAAGTAATTGCATTAAATAAATCTTTCAAACTGAACTCAGCTAGGCGATATCTGAAATATTTGGCTAGAAATAGCTAAACTTTAGTAGCATTGTGGTATTGTATATCTTTCGAATGAAGTAAGTTTATATGAAGTGAACGGAAAATATTTGTAATTTATTAAACTTACAAGGAAGTCATGTTTGTCCACATCAGTTTTTTCATATTAAGTTCAAACAAATAAATTTTAGCCACGCTTTTGATACCAAAATTGTTGTATTTAAATTCATATTCAGATTTACACATCCATAGTATTCATTTTATTACATTAACACATTTGTTAAATAACAAGAAAAATTTGTGAAAAAAATTGGAAGGTTTCTGTCGACCCTCCTTGGAAGGTGAATTGCAAAATGATTTTGAATTTTTTGTAGGATGCATCGTGTCTTACAAGTATTTTAAGGCTAATAGTCCAGTCATTTGGTTAAAAAACAGGTGATTACCCGGAACGTTTTCCGGGAGTTTTGAAAATGGGCAGTTTGATAGATTTTGATATGCTCTTTCCGAATTTCAACTTTGCCCCTCGTATTTTTGCTGCTCGCGCCTCTATATTCGAAAAATGGCTCCTAAAAGCAGTTTTTTGACAATATCTCCTTTACGACTCATTTCACTAAAAGAAACAATTACAAAAAAAGAAACTAGAGGAATTTTCCTACAATTTATGTACTCACTTTTTTTTCGTAAAATCAATAGCTTTCGCGTACGAGCGCAACGAACCATAATCCATCTAAGCCAACCTGTTGGAGACACCCGCGACGTGATCTTGGCATGAAGACAACGATGAGTTTAATTTATCACACGCTGTATATATTGTAACTGCCAAATAAACTTGGAACTGGGTTTTTGTAACCATTTTCGTTTTTTATATATTTTTATATGTTTGATGTTTCGCCATTGCGATGTCTATAATAAAATTTTGTTATAATTATTTCGTTTGTCATTATTTATATATAACCTGCATAGTTGTGTGTGACCTCGTGTGTTAAACACCAACCCGTAACTGATTACATTTGTGTATGCATCGCCTTTGTGTCGGGCCTCCCTCTCTCCCTTCTACAAAACATCTTCCTGAAGAGGTAAATAGAAGTATTTAGTCTAAGTCATCAGTACACATGTATTGTTTCACAGTGTCGTTTTCATTTATAGAGACTTCTGGCTATGTGGAAAATAGGTTGAACTGCCTAACATACCTGGATGGAGTGGTTTCATGGAACAAGAGACAGTTTTTACCCTTTGAGGCGCAACCCTTTCAGCCAATGCTGAAAAAAGGGCAGCCGTTACCATCGCTCGACTTAACTACCAGCAAGATGGCGGAAGATCGAAACATTAATCGCGTGCCACAGATCTAGAGACTCCTTTTTAGACGCAGCTGGCTGTGCGGCACAGCCCTCTTGCTGGTACTTAATTCGAGCGATGGCAACGGCTGCCCTTTTTTCAGCATTGGGCAACCTATCCAGCTGTTCTACCATTCTTCCATTTTTCAGCAGATGTCAGTGCTGTTAAAAATAATCGTGAAAATTTATTTACGGGAAATGACGTGCTAAAAAGTAAAGGATTCTCGTGGAGCTATGTCACCCGCAACTATTTTTATAGAAATCAAATCTATTCTTCGTGACTGGCAACAGTCAAAACGTCAGAGATTGGTGTTCCCAGAGCGGGAACACTGCGCGTTAAAGGGTTAACAACCCTTCCCAAAGTCATTTGCTGGATGCTTGCCCTTCATTAATGCTCCAACGAGTGCTTACAACACAATTTTAACTGCTCTCTTATCTGCTTCTGAAAAATGTAAGTCATTACACGAGCATACTTGTTTCGTTATATCTGACCAGCCCCTGTATTTCAAAGCGCGGGAAATCATTTCCTCGAAAGATTAGGACTTCAAATTGAGTAATGCTCTCTTAAGACTCGGTGGATTCCATTTGTTAATGTCGTTCATGGAATCTATCGGTTGCATAATGATTGGAAGCGGATCAAAAAAGCTCTTTAACACTATGTATGCATTGAATTCAGTTGAAAAAGTATGTCAGGACACGCGTATTCACGTGCGATAAGACTGCATACGCTGGCTCATCTTTCAATTGCTAAAATTGTCCTACAATCAATCGATTTCACACACGATCTCAGTGCAGAATTAGAAAGAATTTTATACAATTTTAATAGGTCAGTGGTACTCGTGGCAGACGAGGAAAAATGTTGCAAAGAATTTTCTCAGAAATTTGAGAATGAACATGTTAAATTGGAACAACGTGGCGCTATGGCGAAATTATGGGTGCAATATTTCCGAATGGTGTTACACTTGTAAAGCAATTCATCCAGGCAGAAAGAATGGTCAACTGAAATTTACATCTTGACACTGTCCAGAAAATGATGCCTTATTTTAATGCCAGTGGCCACTTCTTATATGCAAAATCTTGCATATATTTGCAAGATATGCTTGATTTGAAAGAAAGAATGAAAGCTGAAGAATACGAACTTTTCACAACTAAAGGATACTTTACAATTAGACGTTCCAACAGATTTTGGTGTGTTACGTGGTCAGATATGACGATTGGAGAATCGTTGATGAAGACGATGAAATGTCTTGACTGCCTTACTAGGGGACTAGGGGTCGAGGAAAGCATGTTTTCCATGTGGACTTTAGGGATTGTATTCCGGCACAATAATTGTGACGAAGCTGAAAAGTTTTGCAATGTACCTTTTTCCAGTTCCGAGCAGCAAGTCGAAATGAGAAGTTCGCGGATTAATCGTGACAATGACGACGTAAAAAAATGATGTATTGGTTGGGCAATCATCAACCATTTCCAGAATTAAAGAAAATCATGCCAATAAGCACTGGAGTTACCGGAGATGTAAAGATAAACTGTCACATGTTTCAAGAAATCGGTAGTGCTGTCATTTCTAAAATCATTGGTAGCGATTTCTACACCATAAAATTCAAACTAAATGGCCGACTAAAATCATTTGGTGTTATGAATGCTGGCATCCGGATAGAAGACGACATTGTCCCGATTAATCCTTTATTAATTTTCCAAAGAATGTGCATTGGAAAATAATCTGGAAAGGAACGTGAAAATTTCCTTATGTACGAACTTGTTCCATTTACATTATCGCTTTTCAATGACGAAGGCATGCAGAAATGTATTAAATCTTCTATGTATAAGGCATCTGAGCAACATTCACGGAGGATACTTATTACACTGAGTCATTTGGTATCTCGTTGAATCGTTTTAATCCATTTGCAATAAATATGTTACCTATGATTGATCGAACTATACATCCAATGCCATTATCGTATTTAACGGATATCCGGTTGATATAGCAAACCGTAGTACCAAATATGCGTAGTGATCCCGACGATCACGTAAAACTGCTTCAGTAGACATACTTTTTGACGAGTCAATGGTCCAAAACTGTGTCACAGAATAAATTCCTAGGCAATGATGCAAACAAGAACCACCTCATTGGAATGTTGAAGACAAAATTTGAAACTGAGAACTTCATGGTCAACCAAGCCACGGAAGATGCAGATACGCTAATAATAAATACCGCAAATTATTGTTTCATCGGCATTTGATTTCGTAATAGTTGTCGGAGAAGATGTAGATATTCTTATTCTTTTGACAGCTCTATCTACGCGTTCAAACATATATTTTCAAACCAGGAAAAGGAAAAATTTTGCAACAAATATATTCAACAAAATGTATCATAGATAAACCTGCCGCAGATCATATTTTATTCTTGCATGCTTTCAGCGGCTGTGATACAACATCAGAATTACTTAATCAAGGAAAAATGAAATTTAGAGGAGAGAAGGTGATTATGGAATACCATTTACATTTCTAACTGTAACTTCATAGATTTTTAAATAAAATCCCCCAAAACAGCACGAGTACATGCTATAATTAATCGTAATGAAATGTCAATTGCAAAGAAATACACTATTTATTTTGTTGTTATAGAAAAAAATATTAAAAAAAAAAGTTACGAATGGAGTATAATATGCATATTATACTCCATTCGTAACTCCATACTCCATGGAATAGTCGGGTAATATGGAATAGATGGTTTAAACCGATGAAAAGCAATTCATATTGCTTCATATATAGTTATTTGTTACTATAAAACAAATTTTTATGTTTTGTAGTTCAAATCATTATATTGGAGTCATTTCTGCTTCGAGTCGATTTAGAAAAGTTGTAGATATAATTTTCTTTCTTTGCTCCGGTACAGTCATTGTGAGCCCACAGAGAACAGCTGGATCTTTGAATCCAAACTTATCGTCGTTGATCATTAGAGAATTTTTTGTGACAAAAGATGCATGCAGCGTCTTTGTTTTCCGGGACATGAAATGACATGAAATCCATTGCAATATTACCCAGTATTCCATAATACCCGACACGCCATCTCGGAAAACGAACCTTTAAAACTAATTGGCGAAACACTGTCATCTAAAAAATAATCACAGTAAAACAAACTACCATTCTCTTAGTGTACATTATGCGTAACATCAATGTTCATGTCACGTGTTTACTAGTAAGTTAAAATGTTTGAAAACTTATCTACAAAAACTCTTGAAAATCACAAAACATACTTTGTTCAGTAGCGAGTGGTACGGTAACAGAGAGCGGTCAACTCTTACTGCATTGTAAGACGGGAATCTTTCTTGAGTTGTTCATGGTATTAACTTGTGGCAATAACAACTAACAGAGCCAAAAACTCGGTATTCCATATTTCCCCACTATTCCATAATACCCTCTGTAAAGAAGTTATTTGGTTAGGCTGTTTTAAATTATTAAGTTGCGTTGTGACATGAAAATCCAGGTTCGATACAAAGTGCAATATAATAAAAAGACGTTAAATACTGAAAAACTATTTTATTAAACATATACTATTGAAACATTATTATAACGGGCGGTGATGGCTCAGCGAAAATAAAATGACGTCCTATATGGACAGTGAAATTAAGATGGAATGATTTAAAAATTACGCCAGCACAGAATTACACATTGGCGAGAACAAACACTTGGCTGATATCAATAACGCCAATTCCAGAGCAACCCTAACAGTTAATCCAATAAAATTACAATGACGTAATCGCGAGCAAATAATTTTAAAGTCGTCGCAGGGAAACAAACTAAATAACTTACGCCAGCAGGATGCCAAGAGGAAAATCAAAAAGGCCGTTGATTTTGCAAACGGGCGCAATATAATCTATTTTTAGCACACCGGTCTGAAGAGACGAAACAATTAAGAACAAAAAGAATAGTGCATACAGGGAAAAGTAAATATACAGATTTAAAAGCCGAAATGGCAGGAAAATGAGAACAGAAGTGATTTAGAATTCTTGAATTTTGGATAGATTACATTAAAAAAAGCCAAAGTAAATGAAAATTAAATTAGATATGTGATCTTCATCACATATATACTCCCCTCAACCAGGAAAAAAATTTGAAGAAATTTTTTTTATTAGTTACAATTAATGTCTTTAAAATTTTAAATTAAATGCTCTGTTTTGCTGGCTTAAACAATTAAGAAAAGCACAAACATATTCAGGCAAAATTATACAATTACAAAATTACTGATGACCACCACCTAAAAATGTTCACAGAAAGAAAAAAATTGTCATGACAAAAATAGAAATAATAAGTGCTAGCAATAAAAATTAAATGTCGACAAAATAAAAAGGGAGCATTTAGCTAACAATACAAAAGGGCATTTTAGCTCATCCTTTTTTTTCAAATAAGGGGCATTTCAGCACACCTTTTTTTAAATTGAGCATTTCAAGCTCATGTGCACATCAAAGATATACTGCTAAGAATTGCAGTGACTGAGTACTCTAAATATTATTATTTTTACAACAAACAACATGATCATGATTATGTAGCGCTGTTCAATGGTTATAATTATAAGGCCTTTTAAAATGCATGCATGAAAAAGTCAGTCAATAAAATTTGTGGATATGTAAATTTACCATAATATGCCATTCAAAAATTTCTTTGATTAGTTGTTATTATTTTTTTTAACCTTAAAAGCAAACATTACTACTAATTGTCAAGTTTTAAGAACATTCTTGAAGGAATGATATATTGACAGACACTGCATGAATTCCAAGTACACAAGTGAAAATTGCTGGACCAGCCAGGCAGTACCCACTAAAACCAATCATACATCCAAGTCAGTGGGCCCTTACCAACAAGGAAACATACATACAACGCATGCATACGCAATATATCAACGTCAACTTAGTTACCAATTATTTGAAGACAAGAAAAATTTTAGTGAGAAAAACATGAGAATAGTTTTTTTTAAAGTACTAAAAATGTAGGATTAAACTTGTTATGAAATTATGTTAAGTATAATCTTAATTATAGCTTAAAAAGAAATTGTGGCAATTGCGGTCATCCTGTATAAAAAATAAACTAAATTAATAATTTTTGAAGTTCAATATAAGAAAAATGTTGTGTCACCTACTAACATATTAAAATTTTCAAAAGTGACAAAATTGGGAAAGAATAACACACAAAAGTACAAATAAAAAAAACACCAAAATGCAATTACAAAACAATACAATATAACCTAAATTTTCACTTATTAAATGTTTTAAGTGTTAATCTGATCAATACATAAACATCTTCTACTTATTATAAAAGAAGGTGTCTGTGTGTGTGTGTGTGTGTGTGTGTGTGTGGGTGTGTGTGTCTGTCTGCAGCGTTACGGACAAACGGCTACACCTAGAAACACCAAATTTGGTATTCGGGAAGATGTAAATATGTAGTTGTGCACCTCGAAGCGATTTTTTCAAAATTCGACCTAGATTTTTTTTTATTTTATGTTTTATGCGATTTTTGGCATTTTTTCTCACCTAATTCGTAATAACGGCGGAAATTACGCTCGCAGCAAAACGGCATTTGTATCATCGGATAGAGGAGAAAATTTTCTTTTAAAAACAGTTTGTTCTGAATACTTAACCTGATTTACCGATTTTTAGGAATTTTTTTACTAAACATCTGCTTCGCGATTTTTTTTCGTAAAATAATTTTAAAACTGTCGCATCTTGAATTCTATCCGTCATAACTTTTAGATATTTTGACAAATCGTGAAACATTCTTTTCTCCCTCTTTTAAAATAAAAACGAAAAAATTATGTAAATTAGATGATTTTTTACGAATTTTAATGCAACCTAATGTTTAGAATTTAATAGCATCAACGCGATCTTACGCCATTCATTACATTGCGATCACGGCACGAGAATTTATGTTCGGCTGTTGCCACAGAAAGGATTAGAAAAAACGGTTTTTTCAACCAATCGAGTTTTTAAATGGGATATCAGAATTTCAATTCGCAAGTGAGGATCTATGACGTCAAATGCTTTAAGATACCTAAAAATTACGCCATAATTTTAACTCATTTATTCCAGCTCTATTTTCAACACAGGGAGACGATATTTTGATTAAAATTTACTGTAGAAATAAACTAAGAAATTCACGATTATTATTATTAGAAGTGGTATTTTAATCCGGTGCTTATTTAAAAATTGAAATGTTTTCACGGCGCTGAAAATGTTCATTTTAAAAGTTACAAAGTTCGTTTCAAAGCGCGATATATTAAAATTTTTCTATTTATTATTTTTATTTTTGGCATTTAATTTAGCGCAGGCGTTGCCTAACATACGCATGCAGGTTGCGAGTATAGTTTTATTTTAACGTTGAATTACGTTCCTCCATAAAGGTCACGCAAAGTTTTAATGATACCGTTTGAAAACAATTATGCGAAATATCGAAAGTAACTCCGAAATTAATCTACCGGGGTATCCTTTACGGCAGTCAAACAGTGACGTCATAAATTAAAAAAAATGTGTGAAATTTGTAAACTCTGCAACTCTAACGCCCTGTCACAATTAAAATGGGAATAAGTAGCTCCTCGAGATTACACAGTTTGATGTTTTTCAGGAGACAGGACTATGGAGGATATAAAAGATATCGCTATTGGATATTTAAAATGGCACCCCTTGGATATTTTCTCCCCACAGTAAGATGAAATGGTTTACGGCGCTAAATACGCCAATCTTATAAAACTATGTATAAATTAAATATATATGGAGAGTTTCCTTAATGGCAACCATTATGTGAAATGATTATTATTTATGCTAATGCGTAAATTGCAAAGAATCGCCACAGAATCAAAAGATCCCATTGAGGCCAAATAATCTAAGCTGTTTCTTTTAAGGGAGCCTTGAAGAGGGAGAAGCGAGTATAGATAGTATTAATGTACGTAATAGGTAGTATTATTAGATTTGTAAAGATAGTATGAATAAATCGCAATGTACCACGTTAATAAATATTTCATGAAATTAAAAGTGTTTATCCGTTTTCAACGGTTGTCTTACAACCAACTAAACGAAAAGTAATTCTAATTTGCGTTAATATATCCCGCAGTCATTTCAACAGAGGGGATTACTTGAACTTTTTTAAAAATGAAATTCTGTTTTGTCACATGCAGATATGATTTTAGTAGTAAAATATTCCTTTCTTCCCGTATGAAGAGCCGGTGCGCAGCTATTTTAAAAACATCTCTTGAAAATAGCATAAATGAATTCAGAAGACCTCAAAACGTGTAAATACACCAAAATCTCGAAGTCGAATTTTTTTCATGATTGCAATACTTTCCTTATATGGTACATTTTCGGAAAGAAATAAATGGTGCTCCATTTCATGTAGTGTCTTAGGTATTTAATGCTACAACTTGAGCCTAAAAAACAGTATGATGTAGAAATAAGACATTTTGAAAGCCAGGAGTTCTCTGCAAACTATTAAGCTTTCCACTTTTTTAATAGTGAATGACACTGACGTAGTTTTTTGAGTCATTATACTGCAATGATCAGGTTAGTACTCATGACACAAACTTTACATTAAGAGTCAAATAATTTTGCTCTTTTTTTTTAAAATTCCACATCACGAATAATTTCGAATTACACATGTAAGGAAAATTTTCGTTTCCTACTGTGCGAAGAACGGGCACGCAGCTAGTTTTATTAATAAAATATATGAAGAAGCAACAGTTCACAAAAGTTACTACAAATAAGCATATAACCAAGTAATCAGATAAATGTAAATACTCTGAAAATATATTTCAATTAATGTGGTAATTTTATAACACTGTGAATATTTGACAAAATAATATTGTATTAATTTACAAAAAGGCACATAAGAGTTTTAAATATATCATATTGCAGAAAAAGAAAATAATGAGATATTTCAAAGTATGATGTTATCTTTGTGTGTGTGAACACTAAAAGAGTGACAAAACAAATACCATGTGTAAAAAAAAGAACTGTACTACAGTACATCATAGTGAAAATGTAACAAATATTCAAAAATTTTGTGTGTAACAAATGTGGAAGGACAAGCACAATGAACTCGATGCGCAGAACATCAGTGTGAACATGTTTGTGAATGTGAACATATAAGACATAAACACAAGTGTGATAAAAAAAAAAAAAACAAGTGTGTGAAAGGTTGAGAGTCAGCAAGTGTAAGCAATGCAAACAAAACAAAAAACATGGAAAATGCAAGTAAAGTGAAAAAAGTGTAATTGTGGACAAATACAAGCTTCAAAGATCAGTGACTATTCAAGTATGAATCTTATTTGAAGTACAACAAACAATGTGTGATATGGTGTATTTGTGAAAAGGAAAAAAAGGTAATCGAATTAATACCACTATACTCTTCCAAAGAATGCATGTATTAAACAGAGGCATAACAATGGCAGGAAAAATAAAACAGTAAAACAGTGTATCAAAAAAATGTAAAAAAGTGTGAACCATACAACTTGTAGAATTGTAGAACAACTTGAACTTGTAGAACAACTTGAGACCAAGTTGTAGAACAACTTGAACCATACAACGTTAGCATGTAGCACTATAGTAAAAAGGCCAAAAAAAGGAGTGGAACACAAAAATATAAAGTACGCTTAAAAAAAAAAGTATTTAAAACAAATAATGTGTAAAAAATCAGTCAACATGGGGACTGTAAATAATAGCATATTCAAAGAAAAAAAATGTGTGAAAATATATGACAAAAATAGACACAGTCTATTGTGAGGTAAGAAAAAAAAATGAAAGAATATGTATGTTATGCCCTGGACTTTAATATGCAAAAATGCAGTGTGTCAGTGTATGAAAAAAGTGTGTGCCTTGGAAAGGCCTTGCCATGGACTTAAGTAATGGAAGAGTGTGGAAAGAAATTTAATTGAAGTCTTTGCCATTATTATCAAAATATAAAGGTGAGGAAAATATAACGATGTATGTGTACCTCATAGAGGCTGAAAAAATTAACATAAAAATGTAAAATACAATGTGAGCAAAAGCGCAAACATAATTTAAAATCACAAGAATGAATATGTAAGCAAATAGAAAATTAAACACATAAAAAGGTCTGTACACAAAAGTAAACATATAAAGCAATGAGTAATAATAATATTTATCGTGAGTAAACGAAACCCAGCGCATAAAGAAGAAAAAAATTAAGAAGTGTATTAAAATAATTAAATATGTGTGAATTGCAATCCAACAATTGTATTAAACAGTAAAATATTAATGTCATATATACTATATAAAAGGAGTAATTTAGATTTAAACTAATTTATAAACATGGTTGAAAAACAATAATAATTATTTTTTTATAACTCCTTAGAAGCAGTAAAATAATAAAGAAAAAAATTCAGCATATTAAATATTTTCTTTGACACGTTATGTCTAAAAAAACTACTCTTAGCATGTGCTATTTGCACACAAAAAAATGGATGCAAAGACAATATGAACATGATTATTATTATTATTATAGTATTAGTAGAAGAACTGCACTTATAAATGACTTACCAAATTTCACAAGAATAAAACTTCAGTTATTCAGTAAATAACAATTTAGCAAAAAAACTTTTCATTAGTCATACTTAAAATATAATGTCCATTAAATACCAGTTCAAACGGCATTGCATAGTATGAGCTGTCGGTGTATCAGGGGCGCGCACATTTAAAAACAAAAACCAATTGCCATCACAGGAGGAGAAAAAAAACAGTCTTCGCCAAGTTCAGTGAATGGCATACCTAGCGACGCACGAAAAAAAAAAACTACTGTAGACTTGCAGACATCCGGAATCAAAGTCCCAAATTTGCGGTGATCGGACGGATTTTCGCACAGTTCAGCATTAGTTGTAAGTTTCAGGCGTAAAGCAAGGCAGAAAAACATAACGTACTCCATACAGGAAAACAGAAACATACTCCATACGCCGACACAATAGTCTCCAAATGGTCATAGGAACGTGTATAGTGCTGTAAAAGTAACGACAAAGTGAGTATCCGTATGTATTTGTTACTTAGATGTTCGCTATTCGTTACTAAGTATTCGTTCCTCGTTACTTTCCTTACTACTAATAGAATTGGTAATAGGGTATTATATAGTGCCCCATAACAACACATCCGGGACAGTGTTGTTATGGGTATATGCCGCCCATACATAAACCCATAACAAAACCTAACCAAAAAGATTTTTTTTTAGCGAAGTTGTACAAAGTCGTATTTAGAGCTTATTTTCTCTGATTTACAGATTGTTTTTATACACATTTATGGTTTTATACAATGCTAAATTATCCGAATTACTGAGTGCACATAGAAATCTTCCAAAGACATATGCCATTCTATTTTTTTCTCAACCCCCCCCTTTTTTTAATTCTGAACGCTGGTTTAACCTGTTCATTCTTATCATAAAAAGTGTAAAGGAAAGCTTGTGACTCGTGTTTTTTCTGGGAGCGGGTTCTCGAATACTGAGATCCAGGGATTGAGCCACATATATAAAATTCACAGGGCAGGGGATCTCAGTATGATATCAACTACTTTGCGTCTCTACAAGCATAATATCTTTATTATTTGTGAGTTCTTATTTCATATCAAAAACTTCTTTTGCTGGACCATTTTTCGAAGTAAATTAAAAATTACCATATTTTAAATTAAAATTGTTTAATTCAGTGAGAATTATCTATTTTTAAGATATTTCCAGTTCTATTTCTGCACTTTTGGGATGAAAGGGGTTAGCCCCTTCTGTGGGTGCATATATGAGAGCATTCTTTAAACAAAAATTATTACTCCTTTCATACAGAAAGAATGGTTGCACCGGTTTATGCGTATTCCATGAGTTCATGGAATAAAATGTACCATAAAATAGGGCAGATGGCCCCCTAAACGCCGACATTTTAGAAACATACTGAACTTTATTGAATTATTTTAATACCAGTGGCTTACGCAGGAGTGGGCAAAGAAATCCCGGGTCGCTCCCAATTTTTTATATATTTTTTAAACAATTACTTAAAAAATCTGTTTAGGTTTCCATGCTAAATATTTTTTTTAGTTCCAAATAATATTTTAAATAATAAAAATGTGTGAATTCGTTTACTTTATAAAAATATATTTTTTTAAAAGGTGTATTTAAATAATTTGTTATTTATTACTCATATTTCGATTCTAGCTAAAAAAAAAGAAAAAAGTTAAGTTCGCAATCTTGCTTCGGAATCACCCTGAAAGAAAGAATTCTGATTGCACTACTATTTAGTACTAAAATGTTAGAAAGCCCGAAATTAACACCCCTTACTAACATGCTTCTCTTATATGTATTGCTCCTCTACAATTATAAGAACACCCCCTTCCCCCCCCCCCGCAAAAAAAGTTCAACTGCGCATAAGAACATACTATACACCGGATCCTATCCCCCATTGTACGACCCATATCAATAGAGCAGCAGATACTATATCCATCTCCATAACTGTAACGAAACGTACGGATTCTTCCAAACCTGATCAAAACGATACCATTCGGCTCGACACAAACGAATTGCAACCAGTACATACTACTACTCAAATACCGATACTGATTTTTCCCTTCAAACAGCGAGAATCCATAATACTTCCGGTATCTAGTAACGGAACGGGACATACTATTACTCAAATACCGAAATTCATTTTCTCCCTCCCGCAGTCTTGTACTCGAAGTTCGAACCTGGTCGATCCGAAATGCACACTCGAAAGCCATTTTCCCCCTTGAAACCGCGATCCGATATCCAGAAACAAATAACAGAAGATATTAGTACTCGATTACTGGAACCCGTTTCCCCCCTAGTTCGCCTCGCCTGGCAGTCTGTATTCGAAGTTCGAAGCTACTCGATCCGAAACAGCTTCGGATCGAGTAACGATATCAACCGAAAAGTAACAATTCGTTACTTCGAGTCTGAGTGATTATCCGTATCTTAGTACCGAATACATGCGGTTTGCTTCAGCTCTAAACGTGTAGAACTCAAAGTGGTATTACGGAGGTAAGCAGTATGTGCTTTGGTAGAACTCACCTACAATTCGTCGGAGGGTATTGCGTAGTAAGATCATCGATAATCCCTATATGAATTGAGGAGACGATCGGAAACTCATCATTAATGAATAGCCAGTCCATCAAGGAGCTCCGTGTTCCAGAAAAACGAAAGTCACATCACTAGTGTAATACATCACACATGTTCCATAAAACGGAAGTCACATCACTAGAATAAATAGCATTGCCGGGGCCGGAATGTGCATCCACAATGCAAGCAGACGGACTGGAGTGAAGAAGTGTCCTGAAAGGGGTTGGTTCCGCCATTTTGCTAAGCCATCACCAGAATAAATGCAACATAAGTGCCTGGGTAGGCACCAATTTATGTAAAGAAGTTATTTGGTTAGGCTGTTTTAAATTATTAAGTTGCGTTGTGACATGAAAATCCAGGTTCGATACACTTAAGTGCAATATAATAAAAAGACGTTAAATACTGAAAAACTATTTTATTAACATATACTATTGAAACATTATTATAACGGGTGGTGGTGGCTCAGCGAAAATAAAATGACGTCCTATATGGACAGTGAAATTAAGATGGAATGATTTAAAAATTACGCCAGCACAGAATTACACATTGGCGAGAACAAACACTTGGCTGATATCAATAACGCCAATTCCAGAGCAACCCTAACAGTTAATCCAATAAAATTACAATGACGTAATCGCGAGCAAATAATTTTAAAGTCGTCGCAGGAAAAAAACTAAAAAACTTACGCCAGCAGGATGCCAAGAGGAAAATCAAAAAGGCCGTTGATTTTGCAAACGGGCGCAATATAATCTATTTTTAGCATACCGGTCTGAAGAGACGAAACAATTAAGAACAAAAAGAATAGTGCATACAGGGAAAAGTAAATATACAGATTTAAAAGCCGAAATGGCAGGAAAATGAGAACAGAAGTGATTTAGAATTCTTGAATTTTGGATAGATTACATTAAAAAAAGCCAAAGTGAATGAAAATTAAATTAGATATGTGATCTTCATCACACCCTCCTCTCCTCTGTTAATGCACTCCGAAAAAATCCAGATTTAAACGAGGTTATCCAGGTATTCAAAAATCCGAATGCTGATCCAGAGATCATTGCTAAAGCTGGAGAACGCTTCCTTCTTGAATCATACAGTTACAGTAATGTGAAAAGTAAGAAAAGTCTGTCTTTAAACAACCATAGATATGCATCTTTACAATATTAGCATATAAAAGTAAATTTAATATTCTGTCGCTACCACTAACAGAAGAAGCCGCAAGACAACATTATTTCCGAACGTATCATCAGGTTGAGCAGTGGTATGGGAATGAACAAAATGCAGAGCAATGCAGGTTGAAAAGGAACAAGGACGGGCTAATGCTCCTGTCACGACACTGGAGCCCCCAGCTCCGGAAAGCTTGTTAAAACTTATTTCTTGCAAATGCAAAGAGATGTCAGAAAGCCTGTGGATGCAGAATGGCTGGGTTAAAGTGCTCCGTTATATGCACGAATTGCAATGGTACCTGTGATAACTCGCCAGTTCCATTACAAGATAGCGATGACGAGGTAGAATCGGAGATTATTTTCGAACAAATGTATGATGAAATCGAGAAAGAATAGGATTGCGATGAAACTGATAATCCCATCGCGGATGATGTGGAAGAAATTTCGGGCTGTGACATTTCGATCGGTACTAGGGACAATGAACTCGCAATACCTGGTCCATCAGGTGTCCCACGAGAACAGCGAAGCGAAGGAGAATGTGCTAAATTTTGGATTACTTAAATGCACGTGGATTAGGCCTATTGGAGATACCCGGATAAAAAAAAAAAAAAAAAAAAAAAAAAAAAAAAAAAAAAACTCGCCGCTTACTCTACCTCCAAGGTGGTGTGGAAATGAATTTTCTGGTCAAAACGCATACTGAACTACACTTTGCGGACTCACGCCAAAACTATTGATTTTATGAAAAAAAGGTACCTACATAAATTGTAGGAAATTTTCCCTAGTTCCTTTTTTTGCAATTATTTTTTTCGTGAAATGAGTCGGAAAGGAGATATGATAAAAAAAAAACTGCTTTTAGGCGTCATTTTTCGAATATGGCGGCGCGAGCGGCAAAGATACGAGGGAGAAAAGTTGAAATTCGGAAAGACCACATCGAAATCTATAAAACTGCTCATTTTCAAAACTCCCAGAAAACTTTCCAGGTAAAACTACCAAATGACTGGACTATGTCTCTTCTTTGAAAGAAAGAGGAATATGCGAAAACTGAATTTTCAACCTCTAACCCCAAGAGTTACGAATTTAAGAAAATATTTCCTTATGTCATGAACCTCATATACATGCAAAAATTCGTATTGTTAGAGGCAGAAAATTTGACTAGACGAATATTGATACTTGAAAAAAAACGACATTACTTTCCGGTAATCTTAGTAGTTAAATAGCATTGTTTGTGCTAAAAGTTTCATTTCGTTAGTTAGTGGTAACTTAAACTGAAGGATGTTACTTTAATTTCCTAATCATTTTCTTAACGCCTCTCTGCTGAATAAAGAAAATTTATTTAGATTAAACTACTTTTTGTAATAGATTTGAAAGGCCATTCCTGTTGATTAATTTAGTTTAATTTGACATGGCTAGTTGTGCAAAAGTAAGAAATGCGCAAGAAAAATTTAAAAGATATCCTGATAAAATGCTGTTTTAATGAGTAATTCTGAAGAACTATGTGATTTAATTAAATGGAAGTTAATAAACTAATGCTGAAATTTAAAACACTCGTCTTTACCTTAATTTTATTTCATATGAAAAAAGAAGAACAAATTATCTGAGAGCGATCTATTTAGCAGAAAGTAATATATTGTTTTGGTGGTTTAAACAGAATATTCGAGGAATTTTTTCTTATTAAATGAAGTTTGCATATCATAATCCCTTTTACATTTAAATATTCATGATATCCTCAAAACAGAATTGAATATAAGTTTATTAACATTATGATAATTATGCAGTATTGCATTTTATATAGTTTTCATAAAATGATCATAACACTTTAAACAGATAAGTAAAATATTATTAACTGTTTTCAGGACAATGTGTTATAAAAAGAAGCAAGTTAAATGAGAAATCATGCTCAAAATTAAAATGCTTTTAAAAAATTATCTGTGCTATCTTATTGATTTTTTCTGACATCAAAATTAGAAGGTTTGCAAATATCGATACAAAAAATAATAATAACTATTTCTAGTAAAAAAAAAAGTTGAAAATGTTTTTATTAATTATGTTTAATACAAAAAAAGAAAAAATATGAATGAAAATGCTTTCTAAATACATTTTATTTTTAAATTAATGCTATGAGTAAATAAATAAAGCGAGTCTGTGTCTCTGATCTCCAAGAATGAAAGCTAATGCTTTAAAAATATTAATCAATGGTTGCGAGATTTATATGATAATGATTATGTTGTCGAAAGAAAATAATTTTTAAATTTTAAGAAAATAAATTATTACTTTATATGCTATGATTAAAACGCATTATCCTGAGACTATAATTTTGATAAGAATCTATGATTTAAAATAATATATATATTATTTTAATTCACTTCATATATATATATATAATAGCTAAACTTACGTAATATGGAAACCCAAGTAAAACATTAAGTAGTAGCACATGATAACAAAAAAGTACTGAAAAATAATACAGATATATAGATAGATAGATAAAAACCAAACTGAATGCGCTAAAACCGCTATATAATGTATTAACAGTACTTCTAAAGATATACCCTAAAATTTCTTTAGAAAAAGCAAGTGTTCTTTCGTATGAAAGGAAAACTGCACTTTGTTTTATGCATGTTTCAGTACTTAAAGCTTGACCGATCAGAGGTTGAGCGGCTCTACCGCATTACTTTATCTAATTAATATCTGAAAAATGTGTCTGAATATGTCCATATTAGTTCTTGTAAACCAGAAGATTTTCAAGTGTTTTCAAATTTTAATTTCTTATTAATTGCTTAAATTGCTTTCTTATTAAATTCTTATTAAAAATCAGTTGTTATGGTCTAAATAGTCACTGGTTTAAAGGTCATTCAAACGTGTGTAGTCCTCGTGTGAGTAATATTCCTTAAACTGTTTTAGTTAATACAGTGATTATAGAAAAAAGGAAAAGTGGAATAAAAGTATCAAAATAAACTCCTATAAAATTCATATGTTATTAAATTTACTTACTTTAAATCTTTTAAAAAACAGGTTTTGCAACATTGATTTAAGCTTTAAGAAGGTTGTGTTGTGTTTTGCAAAATGCTTTAACTCTTTTTTTTTAATTTCTAGAAATTAAAAGTAGGTGTCCTATTTTTAAAAAATCAAACTGAATAGATGAATGCTTGAATGTAATTTAATATATTTTACTTAATGAAATTTTAACTTAGTTTGTTTTCCTTGCGTCATATTTTCAATCAAAATTTAATAATTTGATTAAAAATATGACGCTTATTTAATCAAAATGTAATAGATAAATATGTTATTGTAATTTAATATATTTTCCTTAATAAGATTTTAACTTTTTGTTTGTTTACATTGAGTCATATTTCATAAAAGTAGGTATTTAGAAGTGCAGAAAAAAAACACTCATTTGAAAAGCTGTACTTTATGACTTTATATGGGTTACATTTAAATTTTAAAACTAAGACGCATCTCGATTTTCAAACATATAATTTTAACTCACACTGAAAATTAATTCTGATTAATTTGGCTTTGTAACTTGTATTAAATTTTTTATCTAAAGTAACACCATATATTTTAATTAATTTCTTGCTGTTCTGTTTATCCAATAATTAAAGTGTTAGGTATTGCCCATGTTTGAAAAATGAAGCATATAAAAGAAGAGTACTAAATTACATTATTTATCATGTGCATGCAAGTAATCAGATAATCCAATTATAATGTTGTTTACTGTAACCAAAGTAGCAAAATTGAAGAGCTGAGTTAGCATGTGAAAGCATGTGAAAAGTGGTAGCTATAAATTTATACTTCTTTATAGACATTTAATAAGGATAATATTACATGATCTGCATACATTAAGTTTCAACACCATTAAATAAATTCCAAGACTTTATTAGATATATATTACGTTGCGTTATAGGATTTGTACAAGGTGGCCATAGTTAAAGTAGAGGCGATTAGAGCCAGAGAGCCTGATTGTGAGAAAACTGTTGGGCAAAACTGAACAAAATTCGTAGTAAATATTAATTAGACCATGGGGTATTAATAAAAGTTCATTCGGATATTTTCCAAAGTGGCGCTGTAGGTTCATATTTGGAGTAAAATAGGTACAGAAAATACAGAAAATTAATACTTTTGAAGCATTTTGATACTGATACCACATTTACATTCACCTTTGCTTTTTACATTTTTTCTAACACTTTAGCAATGACTCATATACTAAGTAATGAGTTCAAGTGAGTATGCAAATTTTCACTGATAAAAAAATGGCAAATGTAAGGTTTGGAGGAACGTGGATAATCTAGCCCCTTTGTAGGACCGATTAACACTGCACGTGAAGCAAATAAATGGAGATCTGCTGCATTCTGCAGAAGGGAATGCTACTCAAAGAAAGTATTTTTTTTTGGAAAATGTGCAAGGAGAGCATTTTAAACCACATAAGCTAGTGAAGCCGATATGCTAATACATTCTACCATTCTGTACATTCTGTGCATATTTTACTATAAAAATGGACTTTACAGCGCCACTTTGGCTCCTGGTGATGAAACCATTTTTTTTTCTTTTTAATCAAAACCTCATGGTCTCAATAGTATTTACTGCAAATTTAATTCAGTTTGGACCAACAGTTTTCTCACAATCGGACTCTAAACACCAGGACTTTAATTATAGTCACCCTGATTTTTATATTTGAGGTTTCTAAAGTATAATATAAAGTAAGGAAGTTTTAACGTGAATTAAAACGATTATTTTTATGTTAGTTTGAATATGATTTAACATTGCACGTAAGTGGTATAATGAATGTTTGATACATTATGAAGTGATATATAAACACCTTAATAAACCTCAAACAAATAATAAAAAAAATATGGAGTGACTCCACTCACCTTTCCGAACACTTAAGATCATTACCAAGCATTTAAATCAATTGTAATCGTTGAATAATTCAAACATATATATCAAATTGAAGCTTAATCGAATGCACCATTTAAACATTAGTGCACTTTCAAGAATTTCTCCCCAGATGCCATAATGTAAAAGAAATTTTTGTCGTAGCCCTGTAGAAAAACTATTAGTTCTATACGCATCAAAATCAATACCGGTCTTACAATGGTGGTTTATAAAATATAGATTTATTTGAGCTGAACCGAATGTACCGTTTAAAGCCTAGCGCACTTTCAAGAATTTCCCCCCCCATAGGCCATAATGTAAAAGAAATATTTGTCGTAGTCCTGTAGAAAAACTATAAGTCCTATATACATCAGAATCAATACAGGTCTTGCAACGGTGGTTTATAACATATATACCCATTTTGAGCTCATTCGAATCTACCACAGATTCAATACAGGTCTTGCAACAGTGGTTTATAACATATATACCCAATTTGAGCTCAATCGAATGTACCATTTAAATGATAGCGCACTTTCAAGAATTTCCTCCCATAGGCCATAATCTAAAAGAAATCTTTGTTGTAGCCCTTTAGAAAAAATATAAGTTCTATATGACTTATAGTTTTTCAACTAATACTACTATATACTATTTCTACTATTTCTACTAATACTAATAAAACTATAAGTTCTATCCATTACCTTTCTGAAATTACATTCCAGCTATTTAACTGAATAAAAACAAACTTGTCACCTGAAGTATACGCATTAAAAATTTCGTGCAGTTAGACAATACTGAGTTCTAACCAACTCCACATTTAGAAATTTAATGTTTTGACAATCAACTCCATTCCAAAAAATTTCAAGCTCCATTTATTTTTAGTATTTAAAGAGATCAAATGTTAACCAGAAAATATAAATTTATAAGTATGGATAAAAGGTTTTACAAAACAATTAAGCCAAGAAGGATTTGTCTGCGGTTAAAACTTAGGTGTATGTGGATGTGAGTTTGCTAGAAGGGGTATGGGCATTAAACGACTTTATCGACAGCTTTGTTGTTTTTTGCTCTCTGTGCTTCATCGCTCCATCAACAATGTTTGCCGAAGCATCAACAAGGAAAAAGGATTTCACGGTTCACTAGCTGCCCTGAAAAAACTTAAAACAAGCAAAAAAGAAAAAGAGTCATGGCTTGAGGAAAATACACATGGTATAAGATCAGCTGCCGTATCGCTAAATCACTTCCTTTCGATAGACAATAAAATTATTATGAAACAAAAGTGTGAAAATGAGGTTAATTTTTTTACTAATCCATCTCAATAAAAAATGATTCAATATTTTCTTCTTGATTCAATATTTTCTATATTACCTAATGGATGTTTTTTTCCGTATTCATTTTTTGCTCTATATTCTCAAACTATACATTTAAAACATTGTGACGTTGTTTCCAATTTAACCCTAAATTAAAGTTAATTTAGGGTTAAATTGGAAACAACGTCACAATGTTTTAAATGTATAGTTTGAGAATATTGAGCAAAAAAATGAATACGGAAAAAAACATCCATTAGGTATCTTAAAACATTCTAATTTTTTAAAAAGATCATAAGCAAAAAAGGTAATATCCCTAATTAAATTAATCATAATTTATTAACTAAAAATATAAGTAATTAGATAATAATATGTTTAAAACTTTATACAAAAGCAATATTATTGGCTGATTACTCATTAAACTTATACAAAATTTGTTTTTAGGAAAAGGAAAATAATTTAATGGTTATTTGAAAGAGAGCAAATTCTAATTTAACACCACTTTTATTTCTTACGTTTCTTCGTAAATACGATTACATTTCAAAACTACAATTTGGATGAATAAGCTTTAAAACACATAAATTTAATAAAGCATAGCTTACTGGGTGAATTCTTTTTTTTCGAATACTGAATAAACTAAACAGTACATAATAAATAGAAATGCATACGAGTTTGCAGAATAGTTATTCATTTGCTACATGCTACCATTTTGTAATGTTTCAAAATAGCAGACTTTAGAATGTTCTTAAATCTTTATTAAGTATTTTTGAAAATGCTAAATTATAGTGATCTGTAAACAAATCATTTCTTTCGAATATGGCTAACATATGGTCTGAAGATTATTTTGTGTATCTACATATACATCAGTTTAAAACACGTATTATTTGATGCTCATGTTAAAAACAATATATGTATATATATATATATATATATATATATAATAAAGACGCAATTCGATTGTAGCTATTTATTTGTTAAACGAGAGTATAAAACATATTTTTAAATATTTGCATGTTTGTTTTTAAATAAAAGTCATTTTTTAAACTACATTTTTTAATTAACAAAAACAAGTTCTGCTATTAGATTTTTGAATCCATCTCATAAATATTTTGCATTTAAACATTTTCTTGTGTGTAAATCTTTTAAAATGAGAATTTTTTGTGACAACCTCTTTCCATACTATTTACTACTAATAAAATTATTTACTACAAGTTAAATGTATGCTATGAATTTATACAACTAATAGTAAATATATTCTCTGAATTTATACAACTAGCAGTTATTTGAATTTACTGATCACATAAAGTGCATGAATACATTTTCTGTAAATTTATCTATCGAAAGGTACTTTTGTTTACTTCTAAAACCATAAGAATATCTTTCAAATTTCAGTACTGAAATATTGATAAAACATATAAGGAAATTAAAGCAACTAGATGGACAAGTGTTGTAAATAAAGAAGTAGCAATGTAGTCCGCATAGAAAATCAAGAAGGAGTAAGCAGCATAGAGGAGCAGTCAGTAGTCGATATTTAGAGTGGATAAAACAACTGATACAGTGAAAAGTTGCAACTGAAATTCCGCGTTGAAGTGGATCGCTTCGCTTTTACCTCACTAAAGCTTCTTTAGAAAAGGTGATCAGAGAAGAATTGACAAAATGTGGATTAAATTTGAGTTAGTCGGTAACAAGAATGCTGAATGTTATCCAAGATTATGTGAGGCCTGTCGCAAAAATGTGTTACCGAAAGATATGGTTGAGAAGAAGCATCTGTGCTCCGAGCAGTAGGACTGTCATCAACAACAAACCTTACTACTTTCTGACATTTGGAAAGATGAGTTAAACTTTGTTGCTGATTATATTGAAAAAAAAAGTGCAATGCGATTTTACTTATTTAAAAACTTTCATAATATTACTTTATTTATAACCCTCAAATTTTGTTTCTTAAGAGATCATTAGGTCAATAGTTGCAGTGGCGTAGTCAGAAGTTTCAATTGGGGGGGGGGGCTACGACTACTGCAACTCACATATACTATGTATGTTTTTGTGTAGTAAGAGAGTGAAGAAGGTACATTTTGTATGGCAAGCAATTCTCATGGGGGGGTTGTGACCCCCTATCTCCCCTTTGGCTACGCCACTGAATAATTTTAAACTGTAAAGAAATATTAAAGTAGAAATGCATGCAAACATAGGGTAATTCTAATTAAACTTGAACTACGCAAATAACTCTACAACTGCAATTAACACGCGGATTGGCCCAAAAATTTGTAGCTAGAGTAGTACTCGAAGCATACATTGAAAGATTCCACCAAAAAAAGTTCAGATATTTCAGCTATAAGGCGAATGTACCCAAAATGCTTGAAAAATATGGAATAAGTAATTGTGGTCAATAAAAAGCGATTCAAAGCATTTCACCATTTCAAAGAATTGTTGCATTGAATCCAGATATCATGTCTCTCACACCTTGAAGGGACATTGGTCCCTGACGCAAATTCTTTTGACGCCGAAATTTTCGAGCTACTACATAATTTCTCTGGTTTTTGTAAAACAGTTTCAAGATTAACACTTCTAGTCACCCGATCTCCTTTTTTTGTATTCATATATGTATAGATTTGTATGTACAGCATAATTAAAGTCGATGGCATCATCTAAGTAAATTTGGTCTCTGGCACAAATTCTTCCGACGTTGAAATTTTCTGAGCTGCTACATCATTTCTCTGGTTTTCGTGAAACAGTTTAAAGATTGAAACTTCTAGTCACCCGATCTCTTTTTTGAGTTTTGATTAATTTTTACCAAATTTTCCATATCAAAAGCTTTAAGCTATGTTTTTGAACTGACAAAGTAACATTTTTAAGAAGATCGATTAAGAAGTTAAACGCAATAGAAAATAAGTCTCAAAAATTTGTATTTTTCCATATATTTTGAACTATTTTGTTGTAACAATTTTCATCTTAACCCTTTATTTGTTGTAAGTACTCAGAAGTAACGTAAAAATTAAATTGTTTAAGAAATAGTCATTTAGTCATCACAACAATTTCTGTGAAAAATCATTACCAGATATTTCATTTATTCAGCTCACATTATGAATTCATCAAATTAAGATTGTTTTAACCCTTAATTGCATGAATTTTAAATACGTTCACTGCGGATCATGTGATACTCACGAGTGTAAACTAGTTTTCCTATGTCAAATTTGTGAATAACTAATTAATCTTTCGAAAAACACGCAATTTGTAAAAAATACCTGTTATTTTTATTATTCAAAACATGAAGCATTTATAATCAAAAACTATATTTTATATGTAAGTTCGACTTAAGAAATTTGGCTCGTACTCTAATCTGGCAGTGAACGTGTTTTAAACATACGATGTAAGTATCCATTGCTCTGCAATGAAGGGTTAAATTGATAGCTTTCCTGTCACTTTATTATCAATTCGATCCAACGAAAAAAAAAACTGAGCATTAGTTAATTTTCAGATGTTGGTTTTATGATTGAAGGATTATATATCCCAAAATTATGTCATTCAAAGTATTATTTGGCTTTTTCAGTCTTCTCATAGCTCTGTATTCTTTTGAAAAATCTCATTAATTGCTTATGAAAGAGTCTCCACACAAATAGCCAGTGTTTATTAATATTTTTACCAATTTTTTTATATGATATTAATCAGTATTGATAATTCATTATCTAACTAAAACCAGAGAAAAGAAACAGTTTAAATTTGATATTATTGGCAATTCTTTATTTTGTGGATAAAGTGATAAAAGCTGAAGAATTGTTTCCATGTTTACGAGTTCACGACTATATATGTATGGAAAAGGATCTAACTGAACACAAGATTTATTAAATATATTTATCTACGTATGAATATTTATTAAACGATTTCGGTTCAATTATGATGAGTTTAAATGCACGACTTTTATTTGAAAAGTTTCTGCTGTAGTTTTGTGTTAATTTTATAACCGTTTCGCCTATACAGTCATCATTTCCGGCATATAAACCCATAGGAATAATTACTGACCAATCATTATGGAAAGCACCTTTCCTTATCTGACCATTAATTTTGCCTCCAGAAGTTATCATTTACATCTAATGCACTAAGAAAAGAACGGATAAATGATATTGATTCTTAATGGGGTTATCACTATTCATCTATTCAGTTAATTAAAAAGTATATTTTTGAAAGTGAAATTATTTCCTTTTTCGCTGTGCTTAGTCTTATATTTGATCACATACAGTCTACAGAATATCACGAATAAAATAGAGGATACGTCAAGTATATAATGTATTTATAAGAATTTTTGCAGCATCCTATATAATTTATGTGGCCGGCCGAATCTACAGAGTTGCATTAGATTGGCGCAACGAGTAACAGTAATCGTTAAGTAATGGTTCCGTAATCGTATAAAACACATTACATATTTTTTAATTCTATAAGAACGTCGTAAGCTACGACCTTTTGTAGTAATCTAATATTCTGTATTCACGATTTTCAGCACAATGCTTTGGTGTTAATGAGGGGGTGGAAGAGGTTGATTATACGGTGAAAACTTATTATGATTGAGATCGGTCAGGGGAATGTTGTATAGACTATATGAAGAAAAAAACCAGAAGTAATAAATAAGCGATTAAACAAATGCATGTAAAATAGAAAGAAAACCATGTCTTCACAGATGCTTGTTCGCGAAAATGAAAGTTTAAAGCTTCATACAGTGGTATAAAAGCTGCAAAACTGATTAAATGAGAACTAAATCAGTACACTATGCTCCTCAAAATTACCTATGATGAAAAGCTACAGAAGCTTCCTCCCAGAGGTAGAAAATTTGCAAGCTGTACCGAATAATAAACTGAGGTACTGTATATTGCATTTACAGCAGCTCAGATGGTAAAGAAAATGTGCATACGTTATCTGAATTTTAAGTCTAGATATAAGAAAATTTTTACTTAGGAGACAGCAATCTTTTGAAAGATTTAGGGAACCAAGTAAAAATTTAGCTAGTAAATAAAAAAATGAGATTATACAAAAGAAAGCTTAAATATGTAATTGCACCAAACTCTTGTTACATCAGATGAATTAATTTTAAAAATGTTTGCGTACGAGCTTTACACTGAAGGATCAAAAGTTAAATGCTAATAGTTTGTTATATTTACAGCATACTATATATAAAGGACATTGAAATGAAAAGGGGACTGATGGAAAAAAAGTAAATACAGTATTGATTATTTCACAAGAGTAATCACAGTAACTGTTAATCCGATTATCCCTCTGTGAAACAAGATGGTCAATGTCCTCAGGGAAAAAAAATGTTTGCAATTTCGTAGTAAATCTTAATTGTATCCAGATTAACAACACTTCGTGCGAAACAAATCGACGGAATGTCTTTCTTCTGGTCCTTAAAAATATGAAAATCGCATAGAAAGAGAATTTGACTGTATTCAGGATGTTTAGGGACTTCCCAATAAAACTCATTTAGGGTAGTGAAAACAACCCCGTCAGCATGTGAGAGGGCTGCAATTTTATAAAACAGAATGGGGGCCGTTCATCAACATTCCTGGGTGTTTGAATTTCATGTTCCACTTCAACTTTGCAAAGTTTCTACGCACCTCTCTACGTTCATTGTGGCCTATTTAAAAAAAAAACAAAAAACAAAAAAATAAATAAAAAACGAACTGATGCTCACGGTTGCTCTTTCCTGGCCTCCATAGTAATGTTGGATGCACGCATGATATTTTGAGCATGTCTAACAGACAAATGGCACAGTAGTGAACGTTCGTGCCATTCTTTCCTGATTCCCAATAGAGGACACTTCTATGCAAACACCTTCCTACATTACAATCTTGCGTTCCATGAAAGTTGTATAATCAGTCCCGTTTCAATTTGGCTGCCCCTTATACAACTTCTTACTCTTCTGAAACTATTTAATACAAATATATTTACTCCTAAAAAATGCACAAATTCTGCTAATGTAGAAGAAATAAATTCGTATCAGTTTAATGTAGAATCTCTTCATTATTTTGTAATTGATAATTTTTTATAAATGTATTTTATCCCTTAAATTCTTTTTTTTTAAGATCTATTTGCACATATTGATCGAAGAGTTTTTGAAATTTGAACTTTCCAAATGTCAGACCACGTTTTCAGAATGCTGCTAACTCTAAACATTTCAACTTTAATATGCCATGTAAATAAATTTGAATAAAACGTTATTTTTACACTGATGCAGTGGCAGCTCGTGGGTGATTTAAAAGGAGGTTCACAAAGCAAATTTCGAAAATTAAATATGGAGATACGACGCACCTTACAAATTAAAATAGATTTCCGTTTCCAGCAGTTAAAGGAAAACAATGCACGCAACTGAAAGAAAACAAGTCATCTTGGGTCTTATATTTCGTCACGAAGATAAGTTTTAGCAAACCTGCTGTCTAGACTCATTTTATTTCAATTCTTTTTCAAAGGATAATATTGAAAAATGCCATTGCTTTAGCTCCGAAACACGTATCTTAATTATTTACACTAGTTTGTAAAAAAATAATGTAGTGCAAAATTGTAGAAATAAAAAAAAATATTAAGAAAATTAAATAAAAATTAATTAACTAACCGAACGTAACAAACCAAGGCAAAATCCGGAAGCGATACCGCAAAAAAGTGGCCATAGGTGCACAATGAAATTGTGCGAACGGACAGATTTCATGAGTGCCGTGCTTCCTCCCAGCTGTCTGGGCTTCTTAACCCAGAGAGCGGTTCAGAGCGAAAAATTTCCGTTAAAGACTGTGTTGTAGTAACCTACACTACAGTGCGTTAGTTATAATAAGCGTATTTAATAATACTGGGAGGAGGGGGGAAAGAGTAAAACTCCTGTTTTAAATTCACATAAATCTAGACGTGTGCTTAATATTTGCTTTAAATTTAATTTGTTAATCTGTTTATTCTTCAGTTTTCCCTTTGGGGGTTCACGGGCTCATGTGCTCAAATGGAGGAGCCGCCACTGTACTGATGATAACTTTAAGTATTATTTTGGCCATCTTCCTATTTCGGCTCTACTTTTCCGATTTCAGAGGTAGGACTATCTGTTTCAATTAGTTTTCTTCCAATGGGTCTCGGAGCACCTGGACTCTGAAAATGATCAACTTGGGAACTAAACCACTGAGGAGCAAATCTGTTATATTGAAACGATTTAAAAGATAGATTTCAGACTTGAATACACTTATATGCTATATTTCTCTCTTTTGCTTATAATAAAGATAAATTTCAGTAAGGAAAAAAAAGTACAACTGTCCTCTATGGATTTTCGAAGTAAAAGATAAAAAAAAAAAAAAATGACCGTCAACACGACTTCACGAAAGAAATCTTTATGCAATTTCCTCTTCGCACTCTTCCATTACAAATTCTTCCTTTTTACTCAGACAAACATTTCCGCCCTATCTCTTTATCTTTCGATCACTGGCGCAGATGGAAATAATCATATAAATGATGTCAACGAAACTCAAATTTCCATTGAGCTGCTACGAAGTTAAAGACAAAAAAAAGAAGCATAGGACAGGAATGGAATACAAAAAGCAAGCTCCTTACATTGTTTTCATTGTCAAGAGTGTAATCTCTTTTCTATCACAGCTATCTCGCAGATGACACTGCCGTACCATTGAGTTATTTTCGGATTATGTAATATTCTGCTTTTCTTGGTCCTGAAATATAAACGTACGGATAAGAGATTCCGAATTACATTTATGTTAGCACTCGGTTGCTGAGAAGTTCTTTCAAGTTTCTGTTTTCTTGAGTTGAAGTAGTTGTTTCTGGTTGACAGGGAAGCTAATTTTGTTAATACTGACAGTATAGAGATCAATAAAAACGTATATTCGTTAGAGCATGTTCATGCGTATATCTTTTGAAGGTATCTTTTTCTCAAATTTTTGTTTTTATCCTAGTAGTGGATATTTATTACTTTAAAAGACAGGAAAATTTAATAAATTTCATATAGCTTTTAAAGAAAGATTTAATAAAATTGTGAGTAAAAGGAAAACATGTTCACCAGAATGGTCTTTAGAGCAGATTGTAATTTTTATAAAACATCTTTAAAGGCAAAAAGTCCTCTTATTTTTCAAAATCATCATATGTAATTGCTTCAATCAAATAATAGTTTTCAAGTTCAATAAATTCAGATTTTTAGAATTAATTGGAAAAGAATTATGAAGTGAGGTATTGGGAACAGCCTAAATACCACATATAATTTCACTTTTTTTTATATACTAAATAACATATGTGAAATAACTAATTAATACTTTTTAAGAAGGTACCAGTAGGATATTCTTGCCAGTACTATACCAGTTATGCTATATAGATTATTATATCTATAGAATATGCTATTACCACACAGTTATTTCCAAACAAGGGTCGTGTAGTCTGATCCATCGTTAGCCTCACAAACCTATGGAATTGAACATTTGCGGGTGAGGGAATGTGATTTTGCCACCCCAGTGAAGAATCTTTGGTTTATATGTAAATAAAGATAACTCAACTAGATAATGAACTGTACATGATTTCACACATTTAATTTAATAATTTGTAATATCGTCTTAACATCCTAACATTCTAAAGGCAAGTTTAGGTAATTTTATGAATATAATTAATTCAGAGCTTTACTAACAAAAAATATATATTTTCATACATATCGTTAATACATTTTTGCCACTGTTTTTGAAAGATGTTTCATATTTTTTTAACCAGAATGTTTTTCATCTTCATAGTATATTGTTATTGTTACAGCCGATTTGCTAACTTTGTTTTGGCCCGTTATTGAGCATTATTTTAGTACATTGTTTGACATTGTTGTTGTCGTTATTGTTAACATGTTCATCGGATTTGTGTGCTTGGCTCGAAGCCCGCTTATAAATCCTCATAAGAAGGACAACATCAGGGGGGTGCCCTCCGTGGGCGTCTTTCTAAGGGGTCCTAACCCGTATTTATTCTAAGTTTCGGAGGAAACCACGGAAAACTCCGAACGGTCAGATCGAAGGGCACGCGAAGGGACCCGATACCTGGACCTTCACACTTCGCCTGTGCCATGGTGAGGCTTGTTAATTCGGCACTTATTGTTGTAGCATATTATTTGTCATTGTATCATTTGCGGAGATTCTTCAACAAAAAAATATAAAACTATTGACTGCTTGACCCCTGTAATTTTAAAAATTTAAGCTAACAAAGAACGGATTGACCGGAAATTTTTAAAATGATTTTCCTAGCAAAATGTATTCATAAATACCATCTTAAAATATTTACTTTTTCAATTGTAATAGTTTATGTTATAATTAAAGATTTCAGAAATGCTGATTGAATGTTCAGCATCGGTGGCTCAGTTTTGGTAGCATATAGATTTTGAAAAATCTCTTTCTTTCAATATACTTCAATTTTCTAGACGTATTTTTCTACAAAACAAGGATTAGAAAAAAATAGATTTTGTTGGTTTGTCTAGCTACTCTAAATGTGTGCAGATAAAAACTTCGGCCAACAAGTATATCCGAAAAAGGTTTTGCCTAGATGTTGTCATTTGGAATACTTTTTCATAAAGACTTACACTAATTAATAATGAATTAAATGTTATATGAATCTAAATGCATTTAAATGACTGTAAATTGAAAGACTCTGAAGTGATATTATAAGAATCTATTAAGAGATCCAACAGTACTTTCTGGTATGAAAAACTAGGCTCCTATTACTAATATAAATTTTTCTTATGTTTTCACACAATGTTTATTGTGGTTGTGGCTTTAGTCATTGACTGTTCAATTTATGTTTATTCTCGAAGTTTCTAAATGCTTGAAATATTCACTGTATCCACTTATTGCGCATGTTATAAGATGTATAAAATTGTACCATTTATAGCGTATAGAAAAGTTTTTTTAAACATTTAAAAATGCTATTTGAAAATAACGGAAAATATAGAAATTTACTATTTTTCTTTTTTATCTGTTTAAATTATATAGGAAAATATATAAAAAAAATTCAGATACATGTATGACAGACACAGAAAAAAAATACAGAATCCCCCCCCCT
This sequence comes from Cheiracanthium punctorium, assembly GCA_038373885.1. NCBI lineage: Eukaryota > Metazoa > Arthropoda > Arachnida > Araneae > Cheiracanthiidae > Cheiracanthium > Cheiracanthium punctorium. Next base: position 383,664 of record JAWZYV010018983.1, read on the forward strand.
CCCTCATTTGGATTGAATATTACAATCCATATACAATATATAATTCAATATTTAAACCACACTTTGTAACGTAATTACTGATAAATACTAGAAAAATGAGACACAAAGTTACACTCACACACAAAAAAAAAGATTATAGTATTAAAAAATAACTTTGTAAATTCATATGCACTTATGGTAAAAAGGAGACTGAGAAATTTTATTTCCGATTCCCACTAAGTTTTTATGGGTCTCAACTCAAAGTAATAAAACTCATAATACAGTATTTAGTTTACAAATTGTTTTCAGTGCCTTTATAATTTTTTTAATAAACATTTTTTTTTCATTGCAACTCTTTTCGTTTTCATCACCACTGAAATGCGATAATCTTTATTGCATCGCTCCGTATAAACGTACACATTTCCACGTATAATTTCTTAAATGTCACCTGAAATGTGTGTAAATAATTCAGATATAATAAAAAATAGTTTAAAAAATAAATTATTTACTTTACTGTTTATGCTATTTTTATAAATTTTTCGCTCATTTTGCCAAAAAATTATTCGTTTTCTTTGGAAGCAACTTTTGAAATAATTTTTAAACTGTTATTTGGATACAGTGAGTATCGTGGATATCTCTCATGTAATCATCGTTAATTATTCTGAATTATTCTTTGATTCAGTCAATTTTAACAATCTAAAAAAATATAGTTTAAAAAAACAAAAAACACGCTTTAGTGATAAATTGAACAAACTAAAAAGCGAAAAATAATTCTTAATATAGAAATAAATTAATGAACGAAAAATAATATTATTGTGAAAAAAGCGTGGGGCGCTTTGTGCTATATTTTTGGTATCATTTTTGTACTAATCGTACCGATTGAATATTCTCAAGAACTGATATACGGAGCACCCCACGCTTTTTTCACAATAATACTATTTTTCGTTCATTAATTTATTTCTATATTAAGAATTATTTTTCGCTTTTTAGTTAGTTCAATTTATCACTAAAGCGTGTTTTTTGGTTTTTTAAACGATATTTTTATTTTTCACTTTTTAGCTCGATTTGCTATAAAAGCGTGTTTTTTAGTTTTTGTTAAACTGTATGTATTTAAAATTTATTTTTAATTTTCGATATCACTCATAAGACACAAAGGAACACTAAGTTGGAAAGTACAAACTGTGAGATAATTTATTTTCACTGTGCACCAGTGGCGTAGCCAGGATTTTATTTCGGGGTGGGCTGGGTATCAAATTTAAAGCTAAAGTTCATTTGTAAGCTGTATATCAAATTGTAAGTATAGGGTCTCATTTCGGGGGAGGGGGAGCAGCCCCCTGAGATCCCCTCTTGCTACGCCCCTGGGGTGCACCAAAGTATTAATCAACCTGCAGTTAAATGCTACCTTTCTCACTAAAAAGTAAAAATAGGTCTCTAATCAACAAATAAAAGCGTGTTAAAAAGAATGGCCTTAGCATGTTCTTGTACTCAACTCTTCCATAATGTGATGGATCACGATATTTTGTAAAAAAAAAAAAAAAAAAAAATGCCGTGCCCAGGATTCGAGCCTGGGTTATTGCGGCCGCAACGCGTTGTACTAACCACTATACGATCACGGCCACAGTAAAAAAAGGTTTTCTTAAGATTGTAATCTTTGGACGTGTTCTACTTTCAATCAGGATAAGAAATGAGGAAATTTTTTAATCCTGACGATCCTGATCAGGAAAAAAAAAAAAATGCCGTGCCCAGGATTCGAGCCTGGGTTATTGCGGCCGCAACGCGTTGTACTAACCACTATACGATCACGGCCACAGTAAAAAAAGGTTTTCTTAAGATTGTAATCTTTGGACGTGTTCTACTTTCAATCAGGATAAGAAATGAGGAAATTTTTTAATCCTGACGATCCTGATCAGGATAATGACATAAACTTATAAAATTATTGTATTGTCACCGGTTCTTCATAAATGTACAAAGTTTAAATTAAATCTGACCGTTTAAAGTGTGCCAAATTTGAGTTCAAAGGAGTCGGTTACAGACATACATACAGGTGAAGCTAATAAATAAAAGCGTGTTAAAATCAGGATAATGGGATAAATTTATCAAATTATTGTATTGTCATCGTTCCTTGATATATATACAAAGTTTAAATTAAATCTGACCGTATAAAGTGTGTCAAAATCGAGTTCAAAGGAGTCGGTTACAAACATACAAGCATACAAACATACAAACATACGTACAGGTGAAGCTAATAAAAGCGTGTTAAAAAGAAGTGCACTTCAATGACAAATTTCCTTTAGTAAAATGCGCAAACGATTTCTAACAAAGTCGTGACACCTTCAAAAACTCCAACAAATTTTATTCTTATTTTCGACTGGATTTTATGTTTCTTGAAAAACAAACAAGCAAACCATGCGTTCAATTGATCTGCATTTGCTTGTTGTATGTCTTTAACATTAAAATACTGATGCTAAGCGACTTTGTTAAAATTAATTTATAACAAAAGTTCATGTGTTTGGAAAGAAAAAGTTGAGAATTTCCGATAACCCAATTATACGGTTTTTAGTACTGGTATGTTAAATAAATCTCAATTTATATCGAAAGCTGATTAGAGAGTAGAAAGCAAGATGAACAGTGTCTTCCATATAAATACAAATTGCAATGGAATTTCTTTCTAATTAACAAAAATTTCGCAGTTTGACTAATTATCGTCTGATTATTTTTCGCTTTTATGTCCCTTATGAATATTTTCAAATTATATTATTCCATAGATAATGTATAGACATTTATCGGAAATTATGAGATATTTTACCAATTGAATAAAGTAATTTTATACAGAATACAGCAACTTCTTTGTCGTAAATCCATAATTTAACGGAAGAGTGAACATTTGCATGTGTCATAGATCAAAGGAAACAGAAATTAGTTATATAATCTTCCAATTACAAGACTTTTATGCCAATAAAGTACAGTTTACGACACACATTTGCATGTAATAATAGTTTCATTAGCATTTCTAATGTAATAAAACGATCCTTTGAGACATTCCACTTTAATGTCTGTCATTCAGAAAAGATGCGGAAATTGTAAATTATTTCCTATTATAAAACAGATCATTTATTTTAAGAGATGAAAGGTGATTTTACAGCATTTATGTGAGTTAATCTTAATGGTATCATTAAAGATATTCAATATAGTTTTGTGATATAATTTTCATGTAAATCGAACTTATAGAATCATAATTAAATGTTGCGTATAACAATTTTTATGAATAAAAAGGAACATTGATGGATGTCATTTTGCATAAAAAATAAAGAATATCAATCTGAAATTGATGCTTGAACTCGCATATACAAAAGCGATTTAATTTGGCGATTATTGCAGAAGTGTTATTAAAATAGTTATCAATGACATATATTGACGTTCATAAACAAGTTATTAATGTGGAAATTGTAATCTATGGATTTTTTTTCCCAAACCTAATCTGCCTAAGCATGTAATATTAAAATGATTATCTAATTTTTATTTATAACATTCAATAAAGTTTCATTATAAAAATATTACTATCAGCTAATAAAATTTTCGAATTTTTAGGAATTTGTAAGGAAATATACTATCAGTATTTCAGAAATTTCATAATTTCCCGTCTTGCATTTTTTTCACACACGTTTTAATACGTTGTACAAAATATATTACGCAGTTTAATCTTCTCGCAGATAAATCTTGTTAAATCAGCCTTAAAGTTATAGAATCATCTATCGAAGTAAACGTACATCAGACAGTTGACGCTTTCTTGGTAAAAAGAAATGACACCCTAAACTAGAAAACATTGCACAACCCAAGTTTTACCTCGGGTTATATTCCTTAAAACAGATTATAAACATTACAAAATTCTTTAAAGTAGGTATCGAATTTTATGGCATCAAATGAAATTTTCAGGAGATTAAATATAAGAAAATACAAAACTTTAATCTCCATTTATTAATTAAGTGATGCAAAAAATTGACCATTTTATCCTAATATATATATATATATATATATATATATATATATATATATATATCAATTATTTGAAATTTATTTTTATATATTTAACATATTATCTTATACTATATTTATCAATTATTATCACAACTTTTGAAAGTTTTACAGCGGCTTTCAGTTGAAGTATAGAATCAACATATCCACCAAAAGAGCAACAACAACAACCAAAACAGAAACAAAATAATTTTTTTTTTAACTAATAGTATATGAATTAGAAAACTTGAAAATGTACGTCTCGAATTTTATAGAGAAATTTTTAATATTAAGCCCGGTTCTTAATATATTGATCAGGTTCCATTACATTTTCCTTAAAGCATGATATTTTATTTGAACCATAACATTTTTCTTCTTAACTGTGACCTATTAAATCATATTTCAAGATACTGCAAAATGAAACATGCACACTTTTTATTTTCATTCAAAAAATACACCTTAAAGCACGTGAGAAGGTATTTTGATACCATTCGAATTAGCAATTTTAAAACAATAAGTTAATTTATTGGAAAGACGGCCAGGGGTGAATTTAAGGTTCTACTACGCTGTGTATTACTATATTCAGTTTGCTTTAAGAAATTTAACAGGCGTGGAATACTAAAAGGGTTTATCAAGTGAAAACTAATAGATAGTTCCCAAAAAGTATATCGATAAATACATATGAACATTAAGCCATAAACATGGGTCTAAACTCTTATCCATATGATATTTAAAAAACAAGATACTGCTCAAATACAATTATTTTAAGAGATAGAGATTAGGGGTGCGAGGTACAGTACTTGAACACGCAAAACATAATCTGCTAAATCTTTATACATAAGTTTGTATTGATTTATGGCTTTAAAGCTCTGTCACATAACGTACATGTTGATAAAATATACTGCGTACACATTTTAAACCTTTAAAAGACCTTAAAATTTATTCTCAACTTTGGTTTTTTATAACATAAGAATATTCATACCTTATCATGAATAAAGTTTACAGCTCAACATCAGCACGAAAAAACGGGCCTAAATCCTGAGTATTAGCATTTTATGAAAACCTGGCTTCGTATTAATCATGCTTGACAGGATTTAAAGTAGATATATGTATTTAAAACTGTTATAGTAGTTCAAGCGTTGTATAAGGTACTTAAGTAACTGAGACTTAAAAATCATATTAAGTGCTTTTAGATCCTTTATTGTTTGTGCGATGCATTATGCATGTCCATCAACGAATATTCGAAATGCTTGCTCATTTAACATAACTAAACATTGTATGAAAATTTATGTTAAAACAGAAAATTTTAGGAAAAGAAAGAAGCAGAAAATGAATTTAAAGTTCTTAAGTTTAACAACACATACATTATTTGTCAAATACCAACTTTTAAACACAGTTAATCTAATTATACAATTACCACGCATCATAAATTTGAAAAAAAAGGAAGCATGGAGAAAATCTGAACACATAATTGCAAAAAATTAAAACTCCCGAAGACAAATTAAGTAGAACCATAAAAAATATCTAAATTTTAAGAAGAAAACGAAGAGAATATAATTTATTCGAATTCATTTGAGTGACCGTGCAAACTTAGTGTTTGGTTGTGTGATGTATTGATTAGCTATAAATAGGTCAATTCCCATTCTGAAGAAGTGTAATACGGAAAGAAATTCAGAATTTCGCTGTTTGAATTAAAAATAAGTAGCTATACAATTAACAAGCATTTTCCTTTTAAACTGAAAGTTTAATTTTTTTTTTTTTTTTTAGAATTACCGTTTCAAATAACAAATTTCTCTCTTTAAAATTTAAAACATAAATCCTGTAAATAAAACAGTGTTTTTTTCTGAAAAAGACTATAGAAAAGAAACCCCGTGGAATCTAAATTTATATAGTTAAAATGAACCATTAGCTTTAAGAAGTCTTTCGTTTGATCGATGATTTGCTACTAAATGATTTGTATTAATTAAAAGTTTTTATTTAGGAATACCTTATTCCCCCGTACACGATATATATTTCGGTTACACACATAACCATCTTCAGTCGTTTCTGGATCTCTCACTAATGGCGGCTTCTTTTATATCATCTTCGTTCTTCTTCTTGAAAGTTCGGTGAATGACGTCATCCCATGAAGATCCCTTTTCAAGAAGAAGAACGAAGATGATATAAAAGAAGCCGCCATTAGTGAGAGATCCAGAAACGACTGAAGATGGTTATGTGTGTAACCGAAATATATATCGTGTACGGGGGAATAAGGTATTCCCAAATAAAAACTTTTAACTAATAAATCCGCCGTATTAAATAATGTTTTATATGTTTTTATTATGATTTGTATTATTTCTATGAAAATAGTAGAATTCAGTGAAATGTATCACAGCTTGAAGTTATTTCTGGCAAAACTTACGACAGTTAAAAAGTAACGGAATTAACCGTTTCCCTTGCTCATTTTATTCCCGTTCCCCTTTTAAAATCTTGATTTTTTTTTTTTGGAACACTTTCATCTTTGTTGAATCCTTAAAAAAATCACATTCGAGTATGAAAGTGTGGATGGCAGTTGAAATAGCCACTGACAGCAAATTTGTGAATTTTAAGTACTCCTGCAAGATAGTACCCCGTTATGAAACGTCGATATAGTAACGTGGCAGCCGTACTTTAATAAAAGAAAAAAATATCTCCTCTAGACTGGCTTAAAATGAGCAGAAAGAACTTGCCAATTTTGTTACATTGCCTCGAATGGTACATAGAAGGAGAAAAGGTTATTAACTATTTGAGTTAATTTGAAGGGCTTGTCTTTTTGGCTTATTTTAAGCAGAAGCCTACCTGCCGTCATGGGCGCCGGCAGCATTGGGCAAGGGGGGGGCAATGGCCCCCCCACTGGATTTTTGTATGCAGTGTTTTCCCTTGCTTTTTTGCTCTTTCCAACATGGTAACCATACGTTAAAGTAGTCTTTGCCCCCCCCCCTGGGAAATATTTTGCCGGCGCCCATGACTGCCGTTCTTTGTTATTTTAATTGTAAAAAGCCCAAATTCACATAGATTGGAAATAAAATAAAATTGAAATGCATTAATCCTTTTCAATTAAATCGCAGTGCAGTTAAATGTAATACCAAAAAATGTTATCCATTATCGTCCATAAACTGTTACTGAAATTATTTTTGAAAGCAAAAGTAAATTTAACAATGAAATTGAGATTTTGGAATAAAAGAAGAAAACGTTACGCACAAAAATACCGTTAATAACAGAAGTGGAAATAACTATTTTCTTCCAACCTAATATTGAAATGTTTTACTCGTTGAATGTACCCCAAAAAGCCTAATTATAGTGCTTTCTCTGTGTTGAATATATAATTTTTAGCTTCTTCATATTCCCAGACCAGCTGTTGCTTACCGGATAAAATAACTGGTGTACTGATTTAAGTCCATCAAAGCTTATCAAGATAAAAATACTTATGCAGTAATAATCTGTATTAATCTGAAGTCAGAAACGGTGTTTATTAGTTAGCGCCAGGTGTTCTGTTTATTCTCTTACGGGTGTTATAGTGCTTGTGAGTGAACAATTACAAATGCTTTTCAAATATTAATGAAAGCCAAACTTAAAAAGTTGTAGAATGTTTAATTCATAACTTTAGCCAAAGTTAGAAACAGAGGGAAAAGTTCAAATAGAATCCACAAAATATCAGTTTAATAATTTTATACTCTATTAGGTAACTTCTTTTTTTTTAAATTCAGAGAAATGAGTTATATGAAAATATTGATTTATACTTATGGTAGATTCAAACTGTTAATTATACAAAAATATTTAATTTTTTTTAAAAATGGGTGATGGTTTTAATTGCGTTCATTAAAAAAATGCTATTTCACTGCAGTCGCTTTAAGAGAAATTAAGTTATTTTGTACAACATAAACTCCGATTCAAAAAATTAGAATAATTAAAGAAAATATATTCAAGTAAATAGCAAATCTAATTCATTAAATAAATAATCAATAATATCAAATATAAATTGCATACTATAAATCTGCATAATTTGTAAATTATATAAATGTAAACATATCACAAAGAAATAGAAAATATATTTGAAATAGGAAGTGAAAAAAAATCAAAATATTAGAATACTTCAAAACATGGATCAAAAACTTAGAATAATGTAGATAAAATAACTGGAATTTAAACTCGAAGGGATTTTACATCCTAATCAGTACTTTGTTGCATCACCCTTAGCTTTAATGACAGTTCTTAAACGGTTTGGCATATTACTGACTAAAGGTTCACAAATATCTTTATCTATATTTGCCCCCATGTTCTTCAAACTAGGAATACGCTCTTTTTTGTCTCTTGGTGCAACTTCTTAAAGTCTTTTTTTTCATAATTCCCCACAAATTCTCGATGGGGTTTAGATAGGATAAGTTTGAAGGCCAAGGGAGTACATTTATTTCCTTCTCTTGGAGCCATTTAGTTGTCGATTTAGAAGTGTGGAAAGAGGCTGAATCTTGCTGAAACACGGAATCGTTACCACATAAATCCTCAGATGAAGGTATCATGAAGTGCTCAAGAATGTCTTGATACACTTCTGGATTGACTTTTGTGTTAACAAAACATAACCTGCCTGGGCCTTGTGCAGTCATGCAGCCCCATACCATGACAGATGTCGCAAATTTAACTGAACGTTTTAAACACTTTTCATCAAAGGCGTCTTGTTTAAGTCTCCAAACACGTATGCCTTGATTCCCATGAGATATACAAAACATACTTTCATCAGTGAAGAGTACCTTTTTCCAGGCATCTTGATACCAAAATAGCCTTTATTTACTCTTTAATTCTTGCAACCTTTTGCTTAGCTGATAAGGGTGGTTTTGTCTCAGGCACAAGCGATCTCAAACCTAATTTGTGAAGTCGTCGTAATGTTGTAGATTTAGAGGTATTTATACCCACTTCTTTTCATTTTCTCTGATAATATCTCACACTTCGAAAGTGATTTTTCTTCACAATCTTTTGTAATTTCCTTTCACCTCTTGCTGAAGTTACTGGCTTTCGACCACTTTTAAAGAGGTTATTTTGAAAACCCTTATCATTAGAATATTCTCTCAAAACTCTACTCACACTTGTTTCAGAACATTTCACCTCCTTTTCTATAAACAATTGTGTTTTTCCTTCTTTGTGCAAATACACAATTCGAAATTTTACAGCCTCAGATAAGTCGCTCTTTCGTCCCATATCAGTCAAATACTGAACTAAAATCAAATGCCAAAAGATTTTTCACTTTCAGCGGAACACTTTTTATAGTCTGCACATGTTAATCTCGCAGCTGTTCTCTAAATCAATAGGAAAATAGTTGCATATTCTAATTTTTTGAACTATCGTATCCAGATATTCTAATTTTTAAATAGTTCTAATATTTTAAAATATTAATCAAAATAATCAAAATAAACATTTATGCTATATTTACAACTGTACTGAAGATATTTAGACACGTTAAATATTTTTTTCTGCAGAGTATGCAAATTAACACTGTAGAAGCAATAAAAACCCATTCTTTTTTACATTATTCTAATTTTTTGAATCGGAGCTGTTCTTTGAGCATTACTAATAGGATTGAAATCAGCGGCTGATTATTGTTCCTTCACGTTAAGCGTGCCCAGGTACGAATGATGATGGCGGCGCAGAACTCACCGGGGCGTTATCGGGCATATTGCACCATATTCGTGAAATTTACGTCCAGCTGGAGAAAAGGTGGTTTGTCAGAACGGGCTATAGGTCTGGAGTCGTGTCGGCTATAACGTGGACGACACCTGCCCGATGTTATGCCAGCTTTAAACAAACAGCATTTTGTAAATGGTACGGTACCAGCATCAATAAAAAAAGAAAAACGATAGCCATCCTATTGATTTCTCTAAATAAAATTATTAGCTCTCCAGGCCAAAACTTACACCATAAAAAAGGGTATTTATATTATCTTAATGTCATTGTGACTATAGTAAATGGAACTGCAAACTTTGTATGAATTTCTATTTTGCGAGAATACAGTAAAATCAATATTAATTGCAGTGCATTTTGATAGTCAACAATTTATATTTTATCATAGTAAAAGCTAAGTTTAATAAGTCGTGTAGTATTACTTCTAATTCCTTCCCCACTTCCGTGAGAAAAAATTTTTCCATTTCATTAAACAAACAATTTTTATTTATCTCTCCATTATATGATTTGTTAAATTTTACTACTCCAAATATTTTAATATTACACATTAAATGCATACATAATATCATACAAAAGAAACTTACCTTTGAATAAAATACCTTTAATCTATTTTATCGAAAATTATGCAATAATACAAGCGTACAGTTGACTTTTGTTGTTATATATTCAATAGGGGAGACCGGTAATGAATGGGCCATTTTTTGGTTTACATTTTTGAAATTTTTCCTAATTATTTTCATAAGCTTAAAGTTGCAAGATGTTTGCTTCAACTACTTGGTCGCATAAAACAGAAACGATAATTTGGAAAAACGTATTCAAAGAAAGTAATAATGGATAATCCCCAACCGTGGGGTTGAATGAAACATTGCCGGTAATGAATGGGTCACTAAATGAAATTTGAGAAAAAAATAAAAATTAAACCTTTTTATTATTAACACAAGAAGGCAGAATAGTAATTGTCATATATATATATATATATATATATATATATATATATATATATATATATATATATATATATATATATATATATATAATATATGTACATATGTGCAGATTTGTATAGTACACTAAAAAATTTAAAAAGTTTCAAAATTCTAGATTATATTAAAAAAAAACACTGTAACCACAGTGGTTGTTTAAATACAACCACTGCGCGACCTATAAAAACAACCACTGGCGATCACAGGACAGTGGCTTCGTCCGGCTCATACACATTTGTGGTCAATCACCTGGAAAAACGGATTTCTTTTAATCGGACTCCTTTTTATTGTGCTTTTATTTAGCTATTTTAACTGCTAAAAACAAGAATTTGAGACGTTCTCACATTTAACTATACAAAATTAGACGATTTAACGAATGTTAATTGATTACTCTTTTGAAAGGGGTCCAGGCCCCTCGGACTTCTCGCTTGTGTGGAACATTGAAAAAAACAGTCTTTTAGCTTTTATTTTGGGCAAAAAATGAAGTTGTCTGCTTAATTTATCCCCAATTACTTTTTAAATAATTATCAAAAATCTGCAAAATCCAGTACATAGTTTCATACCTTTAAGAAAGTAAACCCAGAAAGTGAAAGTAAACCAAATACAGGTTCACGGCAAGGGGAAAATTACCCATTTATTAAAATGATATGTGACTCATTCAGGCCCACCCATGCTTTCCGAATATAATCACATTTTTATGGCTGATTATAGTGGAACACAATCTAAATGCATCTTAATATTAGTAAATGAATAAACAAAGAACTAGTAACAGTCATAGTTATCAGGAAATAATAAGTAATTTTTAAATATCAGCTATTTTAGTAACAAAGAAAGAACTTACTTTTCAAGCAGATTTTCATGGATGCCCCTCTGGTTAGAAAGTGAAAAGTTGTAAGCAACTGAAAGTTTGTATATTTCTCCAGATAACTAGTTCTACCTGTTGACACCACCTAAAATTATTTCATATAAATACATTTTCAGATACTGCTAGTGGTCCATTTAAACCCATGGCCCATTCATTACCACTCTATCCTAAATATGTCCGTGCTTATTATGAGAAAAATACAGCATATTTTACAGGTAAACTATTTGTTTTTTGTCACTGTACCTGTATATTTCGCTATATAATACAAAATAACCTTTTGCAACATTTCCCCCTCCCCCCCCCCTTTTTCTTCTTTTGAACATTATACAAACCTGATTAAGTATTTTAAGCAAATACCGTAAAATCCCGATTATAAGCCCCCTCTTCTGCAGGGGAGGGGGGGCTTATAATCGGGAAGAAGGTCTTATAATTACCCCCCCCCCTCCTCCACCTCCCGACGATGTCGTCACAGCTGCCGTTCGTGGTGACGTCACAATTCGTAGCACTGTCCATCGCTGGGAATGCATTTTGTCCTCTTTCCAAACAAATGGGGTGGGGATAGCGAGGCTTATAATAAGGATTTTACAGTAGATATTTTAATGTAATAGTGACGTTTCTTTCTTAAAAATTCATATTTTATTTTAATTTTTTTATGTGCAAAAAAATAATTGATTATAGAATACATTTTTGCATTTTTTTAAAGAATAACGAAGTCTTGAACTGCATTTTTGATTTTTTATAACCCGTTAGATATTATACAGTACAATTTTATGCAACTTGATATGCATCGCCCTCCCCCTCCCCCCCCCCAAAAAAAAAAGAAAAAAAGAACAAAAGAACAAATATTCCACAACAACGGAAGGGCTGAGGGCGCTCTTCAAATCAGCAGTGGTTATTGATTTCAACAGACTCAGTAAAAATATATTAATTGGTCTGTATTTTTAGATAAATCTTCTATGATATAATCGTCTGGCTTATTTTACTTATGTGTAATGGAAAATACGCACGTAAATTTTATAGGTTAAAATACATAAAGATTTCCTAACTATTAAATATTTATAAAAATTAACAAAAGAAATGTATCATTCATATTAAAAACGTGTACAGGTACAGTATATAACAATATTCAAGGTTGTTATAATTAACGAATAAAGATTTGCAAGTATTAAATTTAACTTCCCGATGTTTTTAAGATTGGCTACCACCTAACTTTAATAATAACAGACCACAAGGCTTTTAAGGATAGCAGACTAATTTACTAATAACGCTAGCTAATCTTAAATCCTGCTGGGCAATTAGAAAATATTAATTATCTTGAACACTTAGCCACTTGTTAAAATCATTCAACGGAGTAGAGGTTGTGGGATGCAACCAAAAAAAAAAAAAAAAATAAAGATGTACAACGAAAACAACACATTTTGGTGCTGCACAAAAATAGACCGAAAGTAATCTTAGGGTAGGACGAGATCACACAGAACAGACCTAAAAGAAAGGAACCGAAGGAATCAAAGCTTGCTTTTAGTTGGTGCATCTGAAAAAGGCGGGCGGGGGAAATGTTGCAGGGAAAGTTAACTTGCATCACGCTCACGGAGTGGTTTGTTTTAGAGAATGACCGCTGGACATAACAGCAAGGACAGTCTCAATGGAAGTATAAGGGGGTGGAATGGACACAGAGATTTCCCAGAAAACTTGGAAAAGAGAGCTTGAAAAATAGTAAAAATAGCATTTAGTTGAATATTAAAATATCTATACATATATTGTTTCCTGTTTTAAGGTTCCCTCTAAATCATCAGATTAGTTACCGTAAATATATTAATCAATTTATATGTCTATAACTTATTAATTAAATTGAACCAAGTATTGTTTTATCACACATAACAAGGTATATTCACTTTTAAAATATTAACACTGTTGTGGCTCCTTTCTAATGCTCAGTTTGCAAAATTTAGATATTTTCCACCTTTCTTTTTTAAACATTTCGGATAACTTTAGTATAGTATTCATGTGTCCAATCAATCAAAAAACAGTGACGGATCAATATTAAGTTTCCAGGGAAGGGCAGATTAGTAAGCGAAGCATTTTATCAGAAATGGTTTATAATTAGTTTTTCTTATTAGCTTTGAAACAAAGTTTCAACTATTGGTTCTCATCATCGAAATGATGCAGTGGTGAAGATTCCCCTTCTGTGATCAAAGTTAAATCTTTTAGCGCTTGTCTGAACCTAAACCCTATAAAAGTCACAGAATGGAAATCTACATTCAATCTACAATGTTTTCATTGATCAGAACGAACAGACTAACCTTGGGTTCAATTGTGATTAAACTCCCTAGCAACCAAACAGGCTTTTCTAGGTTCAAATATATGCTGTCAGCCGCAGCTGCATGAATCTCAGATTGACACTTATAGTCAATTATCAGCATTAGCCTGGGAATTTTTCAGAAGGTAAATATTCGTTATTTTTTAGAATGAAGGTAGAGTATTATGAAAGAACAAGTATTTCCTGAATCTGCATGTCTTTCCAACTGGCAAACGAATCCAGCGAGATTACGTACATGCTCACTGATTTAACTAGCACATTCACCACAAAATATCCTGTAGTCTTTAATTATTCTGATTTTTGAACCATTGTGGACCTTACTTTACGAGATCAAATTAAAATTTGTGATGATCAATCCAGAAATTACCTCCTCCAAAGGAGGAAGGGAGGGTTGAAGTAGGTGAATTAGAAGAGAATAGATTTAAAAAAAAAAAAAAAAAAAAAAAAAAAAAAAACGAAAGAAAACGCGTAGGGAGCATTTGAGCGTTTTAAGAGTAAAACACTGTAAATGATAGGTTCGTATAGGAAACATAAAGAACATGTATGACTAACATGTGTTGTTAGTCAATTTTAGAGTTTACCTAAGAAACTCCATTTCTGGGCGAACATCGGTTTTATTTTCTTTGGTACATTACTTCACCGACACCACCTGATAAAATGCTAACCCTAAAACGCCAGCCGACATCGTGTCTGAAATCTGTTTTCTTTTGCTTCATTTGCCGATGCAGAACCGACACTGCTCCAATTACCACCATGGCAATGCAGACGCCTAACCTTCGTACCCGGCGTTGGCCTGTCACTTAAACGAAAGGACAGTGTTTGCTGGGATGGGTAGAAAGATGCGTAGAACCAGTTGCGCTAGGCTACGATCTAAAAAGACGGAACGCAATTTTTAAGTATTATATCATTATTAACGCCCTTTTATCGAAAAAAAAATGCTTGCTTGTGTCTATATTTCTCCTTTGATTCCGAAGTTTTTGACTATTTGTAAGCTCTCCCTCTGCTTTGTATATTCGCTCTTATTTAGCCACTGGGCTCATTCAGCAGCATAAGTGCGTTTGTTACCTTGAGCACGCTTAAGCTGGAGGAGCAGTACTGCTGTTGAATATTAAAACCCAAACGTACACAACGAAAGATCGAACGATAAAGGGTGGGATAAGACACACAAGTAAAAATAGCAATTTCTGCGGACAAGAATAAGCATCCTATGAATTACACATGGTTGCTATTTCCCTTCTTTGTGCTACTGACATTTTTATGAAGGAACTGCAGGTACCTATTGGCTATAGGGATTCAAAGGACACATATTTGTACAACTGTGTTGCGGACACGCATCCCAGAATGATTGTGGATCAGTCGAAAAATCACTCTTGGAATGCTAAAGAGAAGTTTTGTATTTTACCGCTTAAAATAATAGGTTTACTTCATTACATTTTATTAAGAAGAGATAATTCATAAAAGTTTGAAGAGACCAAGAGCAAACATTTTGTGAGACCATAATTAACTTTACTGATATTAAATAGTATTAGAAAAATAGAAATATATTTATAATTAATTTTTACTTAAATCCGTAAGCATAAATAAAACAAACTTTTGTTTTATTTGTATTATCGGTTTAGAGAGTTCGTTAATAAGCTTGATAAGGGACTGCAGTTTATATTACACATATTTCACATTTACAGCAAAACAAAGAAGTTTAATCTGTAAACAGTTTATAGTAATACTTTTAGTAATAAGTGTATCATTTTGTTTGCTTAAACGTTCGTGTTCGCCTACTCTCAATTTTCATACGAAAATTTGGAAAAGTTTGAGCTATGGACAAAGGAACTCCTAAATTTCACTGAAGTGTCAACTCAGTATGCTTTCAAATAATAATCTTCGTACACGACTGAACTCATCCACTTTTCGCCTGAATAATCCTGATAAGCAAGTGACGCTCTACGATGTCTGAGATAGCTAAATGAATGAAAGGAGGAACGTATAGGAAGACGGAGATTAGTGATTGTACGATATAGTTAGTATGGCACTATTTGATAGAACCGTCTGGACATTTACTGTTAGTATTTAATATCAGTAATTCGTGATCGGTATATATTTGGATGCGCATTATACATCAAAAGACTATAACAGGACCATGAAATGCATAAAATAATTATCTTTTGAGCACTAAACTAGAACTATAAATCCTAACTACTATATTTCTGATAGAAACTATTATTTTTTAGTAATTTAATAACATATATCAATTTTGTTGTCTGAAATGGATGCATATCACTAAAACACATTTAAATAATGACTTCTTATAGAGCTTAATATATTAGGATATGTTAGGTTCTCCTGTAAAAGAGCTATAAGTGCTATTCAGCAAACACACACAGGTTCTCTGAACGTCTATTAACGTTCAGAAAACGTCTTCTGAACGTTAATAGACGTTCAGAGAACCTGTGTGGGTTTGCTGGGTATATACTTCTTTTCAATGGGGTACACGGCGCAGTACATAAGAAGAACATACATGAATTTTGTAGTAATTGATCCATATTTATAGTAGTTAAAACATGGACTGACGAACAGATAGACAGTATCAGATCAGATCAAATCAAAGATCTGAAGAAGAGAAATCAAATATTTTTTGGAAAGTATTAAAAAAAAATCAAGCTAAGCAGCTGTATTATTGTGTCCCGTGGAGCTGATGGAGGCGTCAACTTTAACGTTTCATAAAACAAGATAGGAAAACTCACTGATAGTCGGCTTTAACATACATTTGAGGAAGGGTTGTTTTAGGTGAATTTGTTTTGTAATGTTAAAGAGAGGAATATATGATGGATCGTTCCCTCTTCCCCGCTTCCCCTGATTCAAAATTTTCCTCTTAGGTAACGTAGGGACCTCTTACATGTTTGCATCATTATCGAGAATTACAATGATAGCGATGCAGTCAGTCTATGCAAGTATATATGTGCAAACGCATGCACAGACCATTCACATGCAGGGACATCATCTCTAGCTCATACATCGGTGAATATTCTAGGTGGTTACTATTGCGGCTTACAGTTTTTATTATTTTTGCGGAGTGTATTAAAATGAATTCCAAATCTCTCAAGTAATAATTCTAAATGCAACAATTAACTCAACAATTAACTTGTTTTCAAGTATTTTATTAACCAGACAATTTTAAAATTTAATTTCCTAAAGTGAACAAGAAATAATAATATCGCAAAATAATTCAACGAGGAAGAACTTATGTGGAATACATTTGCCTGTTTAACAAACGACAGAATTTCATTATACATTGGTTTTAAAGTACTTATAAAAAACATGGAAATTCTCCGAAGCAACGATAGTAATTTTAAACAATCTTGATAGCCTTTGCCTGAGTTTATTGCTTATGCTTATTATGGTCAAAAGCTTTTTAGGATGTGAAAACAATGCTTCTAAAGATTAATTTTTGAAGAGTTTATCTCGAAATTTTAAAATTTTCTAAATTTTTATAAAAATAGTGTACTTTTAAAGGAGAAAATTTATAACACAATAGGAAGAGAAATATTTGACATTTTAAAGTTAGAATTTAATTCCAAATAGTTTTCTTACTGCACCGTATTTTCATGCATTATATGTTTTAACAAAACAGCATGTCAATAAAAATATTCTTTTGAAATGAGTTTTTTGGTAGAAAACGTTTAAAAAGTTTCATCCGAGGCAGATAATTGAAATTTCATTAATGTAAGAAAATATTATTAAAAATGTAAGTTAAAAAACAGTAATTAACAATAATTTAACCCAATAAAAAGTGTATTGAATTTAACTTAATCCTGCAATATTAAAGAAATTTATCTCTTATTTTACTTTTTACTGAGAACAATGTGAGGAATTTCGAAATCCGATTGAATGCAAAATCACGTTGATAATTGAATTTTTTAAATAACAATTTGTTAAACTTTTTAAAAAAGTTTTGGTCAACTGTCTGTATTTTTCTATCATTAATTATTAATTTTCAATAAGCTTTTTAATCAGCCTCGTGTAATCATGGGATTCCTTAATTAAAAAGGGAAGTGAAATTTTTAATTTTAAAGCTTCCAGGCATTGAAACATATTCATCCTTTAAAAGGAAGCTCTGACAAATAACATAATGGAATCACTGAAAATAAGTAAATTTACAATTTCTTTTACACAATACCTGTAAAAACTTGTTTAATTTTGAGACATATATTAATAACCTGTCTTCATTAGACTTTCTTGCATAAAACACAGCATATAAATAGTTAAATTATAATGTGTGGGTTATACAAAGTAACTTAATGAGGATTTAAGCATTTTAAAAAGCAGATAAAAGAATGTCTGAAATTTTTTTTTAAAGATATAATCTTTAAAATTTTAAATAAAAAAAATAGTTCAATCATGAAGTACTATAATGGAAAAAAATGTATTTAAAAATTCTCTTGCTTTTACATTTGTTATTGAAATAAAGTTCTAATTTTTTAAGATTATTCTCTTTATTAAAAGAAAGTAAAAAAAAAAAATCAGCATGTGTATTAACGAAAAAGAATATGATTGATCATCATTTTTATACATTAATATTGGGAGCATAAATCTAGGTATTTGTTATGTGTCATCATTTTTCAGATCTGGATCTGAATACATTATCATATAATGCTACCTAATAACATTTGCTTGTAGACAATAACTTATAAAAAATCTCTGTATAAGTATTTTAATAATATAGATGAAGATTTGTCTGTTGCTTCAGGTAATTTATAAAGCTCAATTTTTACAAGACTAAAATGCACAGTTTCTTTTTTGAGCGGCTTCGGGAATTTGACCTTCTATTTACCTTGGAAAAGAAAAACAGCTAGCGTTGTTTTAGCTGCACAAGTTCAGGCAGTTGGATATGCACAAGGATATCACTGATTTGAATCCTTGCTCAAACCTGGTTTAACTTGCTTAATTTTATCGTTGCAAATTCTAATTTGTGTTCAGTTTAATACCCGACACTAGATTAGTTAGGAGTCTGTATAGAAACGAATAAGAGTTTTTCTGTTTTGAAACTATTAGAGTGAAAAAAAAATAAGCCTCGGTTCAAGTCATATTTAAAAAATATACAAATGTAGATAAATGCAGCACTATAATCAAAATAAAATTGATCCGAAATACGCTTTCAAATTTTAAGAAAACTTTCATGATATATGTATGTTTCATTTCACAAAAATGTAAATATATTGTAGTGAAATTTCTAACATTAAAAAATTCCCCTCAGCCAATCAGAGATTTATTCCACCAGCTGAAATCGAAAAAAAATGTTGGGAAATAAATAAAATGTTGGTATTTCAAAATATTGTGGCATTGTTTCTTTTTATAAATTAAACACTGCTTAGAAATCGTCGAAATTCAAGAAAAACCCGCTGGGAAAAAAAAAAAAACACTGAAAACAATTCAACTTCTACAAAAGATACATTTTCACTTCTTTAACCCACTTATGATCACGTAATGAATGCTTCTTTTATGTTTCACATAGAAAACGCATCGCTAATATGGAAGGCAGTGGCAAACTTTTGTGTGCATAATATCTAATTTTCATTTTTAAAATGTATTGCGATTGCTTTGATCTCAAGGGCATAGACTAAGTGGCATGGTGCTACATAAAATCTAAATTTATACACTTTACAGAGGGTGTTTACACATTTTTAGAAAGATTTTGAGGCCATATAAGTTTTATTTAAAGTATAAAGACTATTTTTTTAAATGTTCAGTCTGATAGCCCTTTGTCTGGACAATAAGTCTACATCGTGATGTTCATGATAGAAGGGCTTTTCGTAAAATTTCCAGGAGTATTTAATTCCATTTTTCTTTCAGAGTTTTCCAGAGTCACTGCACATGGAAAAAATACTCCAAACGATTACCCAAATGAGTTACGCACTATTTCAAATGTTTTTGAAGTGAAATCGCTGGTAACTGGAAGAAATATGCAGAATCAAAATTTATAGATACACCTCCAGGAAAGAATAAATAAAATAATACGCCAAAATTACAACTTAAAAAAGATAGAAAAACATGATATTCACGAGCTTTCTCCGAGCCATGTGTTTCAACTCAGGACACTTTGTAGAGCCCTGTATAAAATCTATTTAGCCGGAGATAAATGGAAATGCAATGTGACTCTTGAAGAAGCATGAATTTACTTCATTGACTGCAACAAAGAAAGTCTATTTATTGTAAAAAAATGAAGAAAAAAGGCAATTCCGGTTACGCCACTGCTTAGAATGTTTCATTAAGGGGCTTATGATTGTCGCAGGGTTCCCTACAATGGGAAATTGAAAACAAGGAGAGTGGAAGAATAATATATAAAATTCAACTCAACATACCCCCAAGAGAAAATTTTACTTCCGATATTTACAGAATAATTCCATTGGATGGAAATTTTAAGAAAATACATTCTGTCATGGAAATTACGGTGTAGGCTTACTACCAAGACAAAGGTCTACCACACTGAACATTAAAAAAATCTTTATGTTTTAAATATCATTTGTATGGCCTCAAAATCATTCTAAAATATGTAAAAACTCTCTGTATTTCAGTACGACGTGCTCTGTCACGTGCTTTGGTTAGATAAAAACAAGTCGAATGCACCTGACTTGTCGGTCCGAATTTCAAGAAGAGGGTTGTTGAAAACTTCCTTTTGATTCCATTTCTGGTCTGTATCTCATAACGAATCCCAAACTTTTTTTGATAAAGTTGAGCTCTATTTTATGCAATGTGTAGTCTTTGTCAGCATGTATCTCATACCGTGACTAGTCATGTTTGCTTTTTACTTTTTTGTTTGTTTCGATACATTCATTAAAAAACGAATTAGTAAATGAGAATTTCAATGCTTATGAATTGCAATATGTAAAAAAGTTTGCAGCGTTGGTCTATGGTTTTTATTTAAAAATTTCAGCATATTAGTTTTATCACATTGAGTTATAATTAAAACAATAAACAATTATCAATGAAGAAAAGATACATCTAAATTGAAAATTTCCTATTAATTTTTTCTTTGGAAATAAATTCCAGCTAGAATTCATTTGTCGATAACAATTTTAGACCCACAATTCTCAAATTTAGTCTGAAATCTGATTATATTCGAATCTCAACATTACCATAAATATGTTCTCTGTAAGTCCTAATGCTTTCTTTTTATTTACCCATGTCTCGTTAAGTCTTCTGTTAAATGCCTTTTTCAAAAGTGAAGCGGTGTAAAAAAGAATGGAGACATAACTTTCCAACGTAAAACAGCAATTTGTGTTTTGAAAGCAGTGCTAAATAAATTGAAAAGCATCTTATTGCTGAAGCTAACTTGTTTACTGCACATAAAATATTGCGCGCAGCTCTTTAATAACTTTGCTGAAAAATCTTTTCAGGATCAAAATTTAATAAAGGAACAGGTTTAATGTAAAGGCTGGATAAACGCTTCATTATTTATCTACTGAGCTTAACAACGGTCTAAATTTTATCACTTTTAAATATCAATATAGAAGTTTCTAAAACTGGGAATTTAATATTTTACAATTTTATGACAAAGAACATAAAATCTATGAAAATTAAAAGCCTTAAATTTTTATAAGTAGCGCGCATTCATATTTTAACTCTTTAAAGCTTCTGTAATAACCTCATCACATATTCTGCGTGCATGATTGTAAAGACATGAAACTTTTAAGAACTCATTTTAATACTTATCCAAGTAATTAAATTGTTCTTAACGGCAAGAATTAAGAAAAAAATCTTTCTGCATTTTTAAATATCAACGCTGACTGTTTAAATATTTTACACAAGTTGTCTTCAGTTACAGCACATTAATAGTTGAACATGCATTTTTAACAAGAAGAAAATAAATTTATTCGATCGCAGAAACATTGCATTCCAAATTGTCTCGACAACATCCTTTTTGACAGAACGAAAATCATCCACATCCATGAGGGAGACTGGGAGCTAATGGGCCACATTTTACATTTTTGCTGTAAAAAGAGTAATACACAATTTTTTTTTTCATTTATTTTGCAGACAGTTAATTAAATAGATACCTGCTGTAGATTAAAAATTCAAGTGATCTTTTAATTAAGAGAAATTTGTGAAATGAAATTTTGTCCCATTGGACCACTAGAGCTTATATTAGAGGTCTAATGGGATATGTTAATTAAACAGTTGTATCTGACATCAACATAACATTTAATGCTTAAATTAAAAATATTACGAAAGACAATATTCTATATTGAATCTTGCAATATGGTCGGGCAAAATAACGCTTAGTGAAACAGCCAATATATAATGGTGTTAAAATAGTTTCAGCATCATCCAAGTCAAACAGATCATAAGATCCAAGTCATAAGATCCGCCTGCTTTTCCTGAGTATAAAAATTTCATAAGGTCTTTCTCCATTAAAAAAAGTAAAATAAAATAGTAATAATAATAGCGTAAATTTTCTTGTCTTGCATATTTATCTGTTTCAACAATAACCACAAAAATTTAGGAGTTTGTTTCCTAACAAATAGTGTTAATACGAAATCATTTAGTTCCGAGTTTCTCAAACCTTTTCACTAGTGGAGTACTTTGAGGGTCTTGGCGGAGTATCGTATGTAAATTTGAGACTAGTGAGCTGGACACAACAAAATATTTTTGTCACTGAGCACTTTCTACTTACACGACAACCACAGTTTGAGAACGATTTAATTTAAAACTAAAATATTCTCTTTCTGAGATGAGTCATGCAGAGACATGATGTCAGTGTTTTCTGTGTCGATGTCTTTTTTCTTCTGTTTCTCAGATATTTTCCGTAAGGGTTTGTTCGAAATTTTTTTAAAACGTTTTTTAAAGTTCCTTTTGATTTCCATTTTTTTTGTATGTATCTGTAGGAATCGTGCATTCTAGTCACTTCCTGCCTACTGCTATATCAGCTGTGCTATAAATTAACAACAACATCTCAATTTCAGAATTCTTTTTCTTTATTTTTGTAAAACTACTCAATTGAATTTTCCGATCTTATGCTTTTGTGAAACCAAAATTTTCGAAGGGTATAAAAAATAGTACAAACAAAAGAATGATTTACCCGAAATTTCTTGTACCCAAAATGTATCATACACAAACTACTATAGCATTGAAGATAACTATTATATACACGATTCTGCAGTTTTGAATTCTTAATGACGTCGCATAGGGCCCCTGTGCAATTTCCCATTGGAGCTCATACCACATATCATTGCTTTAAGTCTTACTGCAAAGTAATTACTAAAAATTGACAGATAATATTGGTTCAAAACGAAGCACACTTGTTTGAAACTTCATAACTAAAATTATTGTTTGAAAGAGTTCAGAAGAGTTGAAAACAAGAATTTATATGAAAAAATCACTTACTTTGGTGTTTAAGAAGCTTTTGTTCTAACGACTCTTAATTAAAAAAATATTTTAACATATGGTTTGGTGAAAGGCTTGTACCACCACCAATACATGAAATTATGAACACATAAAATACTATTTCATGAAATAACTGACATTATCATTAGCCCCTAGTCTCTCCTACATTCAAAATAAACATTTTATATCTATATCTGAAAAAAATTATGTATTTATTCAAATAAAAGTAAAAAAAAAAGAAATCGACTACAATCAATAATATTTCTACAGCTTTTACAAAATATACGCTATTTCAATAAAGTATAACTAGTTTTCTATAGTATAGTCATTTATAAATCCTCCAGCAATAAGTTAAAGCAATGTGTTTTTCGGCTCAAACGCCTTTTATATTTCTTGTAAAGTTCCATAATTCAACAAAACTGACAAATATTGCTTTTCTAATAAACTCAAATCTTACTTAATGGAGTTTAAATCAGGCGGAACTGCTGTACGGTCTATTAAATAACCGCATCATGCATAAACAATATTGTTAATAATACTGCGCGAACTTGGCCAGGGTTTCTCTTGATTGTTTTCTTTTGCTGAAACTGTTAAATTAAATTGGAACACGATGCTGGGCGTTACATATAACTGTACAAATCGCAACTTGAGACTAATCCGTTCCTATTGTCTCTTAGATTCGCCGCCTCATACCATCATCCAAATGTTGATGCTCACTAATTTTGACTGCCCGAAGATAAAATTAAGCGACTTCTGCAAAAACACACCAAGAAATTTGGCGAGGTATTTCAGCAAACGAAATCCACAGGTACACTTACATATTCGACACACAAGATTTGCATCTTCTTTTCGAAGCAGCAGTTGTGCATTTCGTTTAGTTCTTTCCGTGAAATTCTATAAAATGGACAAATTCTTTTAATTTTGAACATCACTGTATAAATGAATAACAAAGGTATTCTGTTGAAAAGTGCGATCTCAGATTAGCATACAAAGTAGGAGCTCCAATGACCGAATGATGAGAGAACCCAGTGCTACGCTAACCACTTGCAGTGCACAGCCACTTTAAGTACATATTAGGGTAACTTTAAACTAGGGTGTTATTTCCCTCTTTCTTGCTGTAACATACACTTTTATTATATTTCATTATCTACTTTATTTGCTGTATAAGCAAATCCCAAATATAAAACAAAACAAACCAAAAAATAAAGTATATCAAAAATAAAAAAAAATCAGTGCTTATGAAGTTATTTTTCATTTGAATTTATCAATGGACTCTGAAAAGACATTCGCAAAGTTTCATTTTAAAGAATTTATTTTCTTCTTTAGCAGCCATTAAAGACAAACAAAAATATAACATGTAATTAAAAAATAACATTTGTTTACGAATTTGTGGTTGATAATCACGAAGAACAAACATTACTGAAATGAATCCGTGGACGTTGTAGATTGATTTCTATGAAAAAAATTCTTTTTGTCTTATGACTGATTGACAACATGTGAGTGTATAACACTAATTTAAAGAATATCTGAAATATTCTCTAAAAATATTTTTTGGGGATATGTGCTTAGACACATTACTGTTATGTTTCCGCGAACTCATGTTTTGGGATCATACATTTTCGTAATTGAAAATACAAGTGAGAGATCGCAAATACGATTTATTAATTGAAAATGACAACTAAATATATATATATTAAATGATACAGTGGTTCGATTTTTTAAAGACATTTACAATGGAAAATGCAAAATTTGTCTCTTAGATTTGCCTATAGATTGCCTCATATTTATTTAAAGCGCATTGCTTCCTTTATTTTTATACATAAAACGTACGAATATGCATAAATGTATTTGTATTTATACATAAACAGAAAAATACGGATGATTTAAACTAAAAGGGGGTTTAACCATTATTAATAACCTAGTAATAAACAAAATAAATAAAAAAGAGCTGTAAAGCTTCAAGAAAATATGCAATGGTCCATGACAACGATAAAATGTTTGCTCGAAAATCTAAATACAGTCTTCAGGTATTTGCTTTCAGATAGCGGAAATTTATCGATCCACGTATCATAAAATAATGTCAGAAGTGTTCGAAGACAAGCTATGTTTGGAAAACGGTTTATGTTACAGACAGGTTCGTTATTTCTTTCCTCGGAAAGTGAATGCTGTGATAGCAACTTTTTTTTATGTTATTCAAAGTCATGTTAATATTTGAGATTAAAAAAGTAACTCATCCGGAAGTTTAAAAAAAATCACTGAAACTACAGCTTTATATTAAAAAAATCTTCTGTAATAGTAACTTATCCCAAAATAAATAAAATATTAATTGCTTAGTTACGTTAAAGCAGCCTCTGGCCTGTTTAGCTGTTTAAGATATTGAGCAAATTGAATAGGCGTTAGGTGTTCATAAAATCTCTCTGAATGTGCAATTCTTGAAATTAAGCTTTAATAGTACTTTTGTGAATTCCATAACTGAAGTTAATTTTTCTTATGTTTATTACACTCTCACAGAACAATAAATGGATTATGAAATATGCATAAAATTGTCATTGCGTAAGGTAGTGATTCAATTACATAAGTCTAAATTAAGTATTACATCACACCTATAGGTGTGATGTAATACTTAATTTAGACTTATGTAATTGAATCACTACCTTACGCAATGACAATTTTATGCATACATTTACATATGAAAGAATATGAATTTACGCACACTGTCAGAATGAAGCATTTTGAAACAGATTCTACCCTTCCTGTCTAAATATCTAATACTAAACATCTAATTTGGAAGAATATCTGTTTGGTATTCTTCCTTCGTTTTTTCTTCTTTGGATCAAAACTTTCTAACAAAAATGTAAAAAAAAAAATGATTACAACTTAGAACTTAAGCTTTATGAAACCTCATAGTTAATCAAGGAAACTCTAACGAGTATCATTAAAATATTTTCAGGAAGCAATATTACTAGATAAAATAATAAAATGAACATACTGATCATTAATACGTAAAAGATATTTCAGTTTTATAAGTAGTACTAAATATAAACTTTTAAGCATCACGTTTCATGTAGAAATTGTTTAAAGCGGTGACTAAAAAAATGAGAAATTGATTACTATTTTTTTTCCATAAATGATGCATTAAAAATGACAGAAAAGTTTTAGAATTTCTAGCTTGTAGTTAATATACTACTTATTGCCTGTACCGTACAAATATAATAAAGAAATTGAACTTTTTTCCTTAACTATATTTAACTTAACCATAGCTAAGAACTCTATCTGATTACTCAAATATGTTTTCGTTCCTTTTAAAAGTTTTCTAATAATTCTGTTACGTAAGAAACAAGTTTATATAGCATAGCTAACATTTATGAAATAAAAGCAAATTGGAGCTCCAGTACTTCAAAAAATATATTCAAATTTAGTAATTACTTTAGAAGAATTTTTGAAGCATATTTTGATCAAACTTGATTTAAAATGGATGCTTAGTCTGGCTAATAAAAGTTTCTTATTTTTCAGTTATAATAAATCTCAAAAACTGATAAGAGTCATTATTTCTCTAAGAATAAAGTTGTCACAAACATTTTATTTTTAATTTATGCAATATTCAAAATTTAAAAGCTCATGATGCATTTAATCAAATGAAAAAAATGAATTTAAAATTTTCAAATTTGTTACGGTAGAGAGAGAATATATGATATATATTCAATAAAAATTAAAATTTACCTACAGTAAAACCTCATTAAAATGGAAGATTGAAAGAGCATAACTTTTCACACCCAACTAAACGCAGACTAAATGTATCATTCAATAAGCGTCAGCAAGTGTTTAACTCAAGTGTTTAACTAAGAGCCATGCACTGAAAATAAAATTTAATATCACCAAATGTAAAGCACTGCAAATAAACTCCTGAAGCCCTGAAATATATAACTGCAGATTTTTGAATGATATTAAACATTATTAAATTATAAATCATACTATAAGAGTGTGTACTAAAATTTGCAAGAAAATATAAAATATCTATTTTCTTTCGCATAAATTTGTCGACAAGGGTATATTATAATCAGTGTAAAGCAAATTTTTATTCATTTCCCATAGACTGAAATGAATAACTTTTTTCTCATGCCACAAAAATGTACTTAATTTTTATGCTATTTGCTTCTTAATCTAGAAAAACAACTTGAATGAAAAATTCGCTATGATTAATCCAGTAGCAAAATATTTTCTGCCATTATCTTTTTTTTTTCTTTTGGTAAAAACTCTTCTGTATAAGTATTAACAATTTTTTAGTTTAAGTACAATTATTTATCAGTAAAAACAAAATAGTGTTTAAAGTAGCTTAAAAACAAGTATTTTCCAGTAAAGTAATTATTCTAAAAGGATTTTTGAAGCATGCTTTGCTTCAATTTAGTTTAAAAAGAAGTTTAGTCTAGAGATTATAAAATTGTTATTTCTCTAAAATGTTTCTAAAAAATTCTCTATTTTTTTTAATTTGCAAAATGAAACACAGATATTTATACAGGGTGTCCCATAATAATTGGGACAGACTTTAAGGGGATGTAGGCCACATAATGAGGAATGGGAATCACATAGCAATATGGGGTGAAAAACGCCGTTTACTCTTACCTCTTAATAATCCCTTTGGGAAAAGAACTATAGTGTTAGTCTAATTTCTTAACAAAGTTTCATGGCCAATGAGCTTGTCTCCAAAAATTTATGAATGAAATGAAATAAAATTTTTAAACTATTAATGTGCTTACTGTGTTTTCTGTGAAAGATACATTAGTTTTTGACGAGCAGTGGTAGGACAGTTCAATATTACTTTAGCACTATTTCCAAGGCGATTATTACAAGCTATACGAAGACGACATTTCCAACCCCACATTGCTATGTTATTCTGAATCCTTATTACCTGCCCTACCTCCTCTTAACCCTTTAACGCGCAGTGTCCCCGCTCTAGGAACACCAAACTCTGACGTTTTGACTGTTGCCAGTCACGAAGAATAGATTTGATTGTCGTCAAAAAAGGGTCTCTAGATCTGTGGCACGCGATGAACGTTTCGATCGTCCGTCGTCTTACTGGTAGTTAAGTCGAGCAATGTCAACGTCTGCCCTTTTTCCAGCATTAGGAAAGGGTTGCGCCTCAAAGGGTTAAAGTTTGTCCCAATAATTATGGGACACCCTGTATTTGTACTAGCTGCTACCCGCGACTCCGTCCACGTGGGCTTTAGAATTAGGTTCAGAGAGAAATGTAGCATATGTGAATAACGAATATGTTTGCACTATAGACAAAAGTGACTGTATTTAAATATTATTTATTTTTTTAACATATTTTAAATGAAGTATAATACATGGAAGTATACTTCATTAAAATAAGAGAGTATGCAGAGTTACTAAAGTTGGATTTTTTTTTTACGCGTTTGGCGAATAACGACAATTACGACAATATTTGCGAACTATTTTGTGTTCTTGTAAAATGAATATTTATACTATTTGCATGAATTTTAGCCTATGTTAATCAGGAATAGTGCAGTTTTCTATTAGCAAAAAAGTTTTAGAATCGGTCCTGTAGTTACACAGATACCAACGCAATGCATTAGAATTATTTTGAGTGCTCCTTTAAAAGAACTATTTATGCTGCATGCATGAATTTTAGCCTATAGATTTCAGGAGTATTGTATCTTGCTATCTGTGAAAAAAGTTTTGAAATCGTTCAGTAGTTACAGAGATACACAAATAGCGTAGTGTAATTCTTTAGTATCCCTGTAAAAGAACTATTTCTGAGGTATGCATAAAAGGTTAGCTTATAATACTCAGGGTCCCACCAGTGGCTGAGAGGTTCTGCTCTCGAAATTGGAGGGTGTGAGGTACCAGGTTCAAACCCCAGTCGCGCCTGTCGACCTAGCAGTTCGGAGTTTTCCGTGGTTTTCTCCGAAACCCAGCGTAAATACGGGCTAGGATCCCTTAGAAAGTCCCCCACAGAAGCGATTGTTTATTGAAATAATAGCATTTCTGCTAGCTCAAAACATGAACCATTTTATACGGGCGAAACTCTCCAAGCATGGCAACATAAAAACGGTTTTTAATTAATAATTAAAAAGTAATTAAAAATCTAAAATTCTATGTATCCTATAACCATTTCCAGGGTCCTATCTATATTTATAACAAAATTCATCATAATCGATTCAGCGGGTTTTTAGAGCCAGACTATGTGAAAACTGAAGGACCAAACTGAACTAAATTTGCAGTAAATATTAATAAGACCATAGGATCCTAATTTTATATATAAATATATCTATATACATTTGGAATTTTCTTTCTCCAGGGGCCAAAGTGGCACTGTAAGGTCCATTTTTAACACTTTCCAACAAAGTTGAAAAGTGTTTATGATTTCGGTTTGTCTGTCTGTCCGTCCGTCCGCGCTCTAACTTTCGTAAATATGCATCGATTTCTACGAAATTTAAATATGTTATTCTTATCTACTGCACCAAGTACTCTATTGAAAACGGTCTATGTAGAATTTATAATTTTTCTACAGGAGCACTCAAAACAGTCCAAATACATTGCGCTCTATTTGAAGTTTTTCTTTAAAGCTTATCATCCTACTATACAGTTACGCTGATTCCTGACTTCAAGATAAAACTTTTTCCGCCATTACTGCAAAAAGAATACAAACTTAACACAAAATGCCTAGAAACGTCTACACCGTTTGTACGATCCGTTTGAAATTTTTCATAATTATGTATAAAAATATAGAAAACAATCTTCGCTACTTTAAAAATCTGAAAATCCACCATTCCCTCATTTTTAAGCGATTTTTCGCTATTTTCAGCACCATTTTCATCCGAGAGTAAAAAAAATGAATCATTTGCGTGACTAAATTACCCATTTCAAGTGAATGTGATGTCATACAATTGGGATTCCAATTCATTTAAAATTGTTTTCCAGATTACACACTTTATTAATTTTTTTTCCCACGAATAAATCGTCTGCATGTATATCAGAATAGCTGTGTACACAAAACGAAATCTTTCGACTGCAAAAAGATTCCACGTATTTACATAAGAGCATGAAATACGATTTGGGTGTATAATAAAAATTGAATATGAACTTATTTGTTTTAGGTGGGTGAAAATTAAATATATTGAATGCAGACAAATTTTCGTGATTTTTTTTCTTTTTTTTTTCTTAGTGACCGTTGTAATTGCCTCTACAACGGGCTTTGACTTCTAGTATATAATAAAAACTGAGTATGAAGTTATTTCTTTTAGATGGACGAAGATTAAATATTTTGAGTGTAGACATGCTTTCGTCAAGTGTTTTTTCTACGGCTGTTATAATTGCCTCCACAACGGGCTTTGACTTCTAGTTTTAAGAGATATTCTGCTATTTGAAATGAAATAAAATTGATATATGTTATTAAGGATTAGAAGATGAAGCTTTCCATCGAAAATAGTGTCTGTATAGTTAATAGTTTTTCTACGGAAGCAAGCAAAATAATTTCAACAATAAGGTCTGTGGCATTTACAGACGGGCATCTATTTAAAGCATATAGTACAATCCTACAATCTTATTAGCTAATAATCCGACGACGGTCGTGTGCCTCCCTCAAAAGTTGCGCCAAAAGTCGCCAATGTTGGCAACCGTTGAGATAAATTGCCAAATAGGGTGCAAAATAATGCTTTGAAAATTGATCCCAGCGGTCAATTGATCCCATATTATCCCAGCGGTCATTAACGCCAAACTAGATTTTCCTCAAATTTGCTGCCAAACTGTTACCAATCGTATTCCGAACCA